>JAGFBZ010000431.1:0-590591 GCA_018398805.1 Hirundichthys speculiger
GGCGACTAATTTCCCTGTCGACTAAACGAAAATTTTAATTAAGACTAGTCGACTAGTCTAAAAAAAGGAAAACACTCAGAAAAACAGTGTAAAATTTAGCACATTTATTGAAACATCGAAACAGAATTTGAAACATGTCCGAAAAATATTGTGTGTAACAAGAGTTCTTTAAGCCTTCAATCACAATGTTCAACAACCATGTGGATTTTAAATGCGCTGAGTACGAGACACTTGCACCATGCTATGAATGAATTGCTGTTTTGGCAGGTGGCTGTTAATACTCTCCTGTGGCATGTTATATGATTTCCAAAGTGTTAAAGATGACTGGAGAATGCGGGCATTGATCCCGCTACCTCTCGCATGCTATGCGCGCTCTACCATTTGAGCTAATTCCCCTCCCTCTACAGTGACTGTGCGTGTTTTTTTTTTTTTTTTTCCCCCCCCTGAATCATAGTAAAAAGCCGGAGATCCGGCACGGCGCCGGAATACTTTAACCCCTGAGTATCTATTTTCATGATGGCTCACTGCCAGATAATGAAATACAATGCTTCTGAATCTCCAACTTCAGTGTGCAAATGTAGTAATGGCATTTTGGCCACTATCAGCCAAGTGCCAACTCTGATCTTGTTGCACATGAAAAAAACATGAGATTAGCAATATTCGAAAATTAAGTTATGCTATGAAGTAATTTCAAAGTACATGATTTCTCCACCCTGAGACCACAACAAATTCTTAACAAAACATTGCTTATCTTCCATGGAAGAAATTATCTGCAATAAAAATCTATTTAAATAACAGAGTTAAAAAAGACCAATTAAGGAAGTCTAGGTTACATGTAGATAGCTAGATAGACTTTATTCCCAAGTAGGGAAATTCAAGCCCTTACTCTAACACCATTTAGTGCTTGTTTAACCTTTGTGGAACAAGAGGGATGGAGACTGCTTTAGGGATGCCAGTACCAGTACCAGTACTAGGGATGTTCCTGGCGACTAATTTCCCTGTCGACTAAACGAAAATTTTAATTAAGACTAGTCGACTAGTCTAAAAAAAAGGAAAACACTCAGAAAACAGTGTAAATTTAGCACAATTTATTGAAACATCGAAACAGAATTTGAAACATTGTCCGAAAAAATATTGTGTGTAACAAGAGTTCTTTAAGCCTTCAATCACAATGTTCAACAACCATGTTGGATTTTAAATGCCGCTGAAGTACGAGACACTTTGCACCATGCAGTATGAATGAATGTGCTGTTTTGGCAGGTGGCTGTTAATACTCTCCTGTGGCATGTTATATAGATTTCCAAAGTGTTAAAGATGACTGGAGAATGCGGGGCATTGATCCCGCTACCTCTCGCATGCTAAGCGAGCGCTCTACCATTTGAGCTAATTCCCCTCCCTCTACAGTGACTGTGCGTGTTTTTTTTTTTTTTTTTTCCCCCCCTGAATCATGTAGTAAAAGCCGGAGATCCGGCACGGCGCCGGAATACTTTAACCCCTGAGTATCTATTTTCATGATGGCTCACTGCCAGATAATGAAATACAATGCTTCTGAATCTCCAACTTCAGTGTGCAAATGTAGTAAATGGCATTTTGGCCACTATCAGCCAAGTGCCAACTCTGATCTTGTTGCACATGAAAAAAAAAACATGAGATTAGCAATATTCGAAAATTAAGTTATGCTATGAAGTAATTTCAAAGTACATGATTTCTCCACCCTGAGACCACAACAAATTCTTAACAAAACATTGCTTATCTTCCATGGAAGAAATTATCTGCAATAAAAATCTATTTAAATAACAGAGTTAAAAAAGACCAATTAAGGAAGTCTAGGTTACATGTAGATAGCTAGATAGACTTTATTCCCAAGTAGGGAAATTCAAGCCCTTACTCTAACACCATTTAGTGCTTGTTTAACCTTTGTGGAACAAGAGGATGGAGACTGCTTTAGGGATGCCAGTACCAGTACCAGTACTAGGGATGTTCCTGGCGACTAATTTCCCTGTCGACTAAACGAAAATTTTAATTAAGACTAGTCGACTAGTCTAAAAAAAAGGAAAACACTCAGAAAACAGTGTAATTTAGCACAATTTATTGAAACATCGAAACAGAATTTGAAACATTGTCCGAAAAAAAAATATTGTGTGTGTAACAAGAGTTTCTTTAAGCCTTCAATCACAATGTTCAACAACCATGTTGGATTTTAAATGCCGCTGAAGTACGAGACACTTTGCACCATGCAGTATGAATGAATGTGCTGTTTTGGCAGGTGGCTGTTAATACTCTCCTGTGGCATGTTATATAGATTTCCAAAGTCTTAAAGATGACTGGAGAATGCGGGCATTGATCCCGCTACCTCTCGCATGCTAAGCGAGCGCTCTAAACCATTTGAGCTAATTCCCCCTCCCTCTACAGTGACTGTGCGTGTTTTTTTTTTTTTTTTTCCCCCCCTGAATCATAGTAAAAAAGCCGGAGATCCGGCACGGCGCCGGAATACTTTAACCCCTGAGTATCTATTTTCATGATGGCTCACTGCCAGATAATGAAATACAATGCTTCTGAATCTCCAACTTCAGTGTGCAAAATGTAGTAAATGGCATTTTTGGCCACTATCAGCCCAAGTGCCAACTCTGATCTTGTTGCACATGAAAAAAAACATGAGATTAGCAATATTCGAAAATTAAGTTATGCTATATGAAGTAATTTCAAAGTACATGATTTCTCCACCCTGAGACCACAACAAATTCTTAACAAAAACATTGCTTATCTTCCATGGAAGAAATTATCTGCAATAAAAATCTATTTAAATAACAGAGTTAAAAAAGACCAATTAAGGAAGTCTAGGTTACATGTAGATAGCTAGATAGACTTTATTCCCAAGTAGGGAAATTCAAGCCCTTACTCTAACACCATTTTAGTGCTTGTTTAACCTTTGTGGAACAAGAGGGATGGAGACTGCTTTAGGGATGCCAGTACCAGTACCAGTACTAGGGATGTTCCTGGCGACTAATTTCCCTGTCGACTAAACGAAAATTTTAATTAAGACTAGTCGACTAGTCTAAAAAAAAGGAAAACACTCAGAAAACAGTGTAAATTTAGCACAATTTATTGAAACATCGAAACAGAATTTGAAACATTGTCCGAAAAAATATTGTGTGTAACAAGAGTTCTTTAAGGCTTTAATCACAATGTTCAACAACCATGTTGGATTTTAAATGCCGCTGAAGTACGAGACACTTTGCACCATGCAGTATGAATGAATGTGCTGTTTTGGCAGGTGGCTGTTAATACTCTCCTGTGGCATGTTATATAGATTTCCAAAGTGTTAAAGATGACTGGAGAATGCGGGCATTGATCCCGCTACCTCTCGCATGCTAAGCGAGCGCTCTACCATTTGAGCTAATTCCCCTCCCTCTACAGTGACTGTGCGTGTTTTTTTTTTTTTTTTTTCCCCCCCTGAATCATAGTAAAAAGCCGGAGATCCGGCACGGCGCCGGAATACTTTAACCCCTGAGTATCTATTTTCATGATGGCTCACTGCCAGATAATGAAATACAATGCTTCTGAATCTCCAACTTCAGTGTGCAAATGTAGTAAATGGCATTTTTGGCCACTATCAGCCAAGTGCCAACTCTGATCTTGTTGCACATGAAAAAAAACATGAGATTAGCAATATTCGAAAATTAAGTTATGCTATGAAGTAATTTCAAAGTACATGATTTCTCCACCCTGAGACCACAACAAATTCTTAACAAAACATTGCTTATCTTCCATGGAAGAAATTATCTGCAATAAAAATCTATTTAAATAACAGAGTTAAAAAAGACCAATTAAGGAAGTCTAGGTTACATGTAGATAGCTAGATAGACTTTATTCCCAAGTAGGGAAATTCAAGCCCTTACTCTAACACCATTTAGTGCTTGTTTAACCTTTGTGGAACAAGAGGGATGGAGACTGCTTTAGGGATGCCAGTACCAGTACCAGTACTAGGGATGTTCCTGGCGACTAATTTCCCTGTCGACTAAACGAAAATTTTAATTAAGACTAGTCGACTAGTCTAAAAAAAAGGAAAACACTCAGAAAACAGTGTAAATTTAGCACAATTTATTGAAACATCGAAACAGAATTTGAAACATTGTCCGAAAAAATATTGTGTGTAACAAGAGTTCTTTAAGCCTTCAATCACAATGTTCAACAACCATGTTGGATTTTAAATGCCGCTGAAGTACGAGACACTTTGCACCATGCAGTATGAATGAATGTGCTGTTTTGGCAGGTGGCTGTTAATACTCTCCTGTGGCATGTTATATAGATTTCCAAAGTCTTAAAGATGACTGGAGAATGCGGGCATTGATCCCGCTACCTCTCGCATGCTAAGCGAGCGCTCTACCATTTGAGCTAATTCCCCTCCCTCTACAGTGACTGTGCGTGTTTTTTTTTTTTTTTTTCCCCCCCCTGAATCATAGTAAAAAGCCGGAGATCCGGCACGGCGCCGGAATACTTTAACCCCTGAGTATCTATTTTCATGATGGCTCACTGCCAGATAATGAAATACAATGCTTCTGAATCTCCAACTTCAGTGTGCAAATGTAGTAAATGGCATTTTGGCCACTATAAGCCAAGTGCCAACTCTGATCTTGTTGCACATGAAAAAAAACATGAGATTAGCAATATTCGAAAATTAAGTTATGCTATGAAGTAATTTCAAAGTACATGATTTCTCCACCCTGAGACCACAACAAATTCTTAACAAAAACATTGCTTATCTTCCATGGAAGAAATTATCTGCAATAAAAATCTATTTAAATAACAGAGTTAAAAAGACACCAATTAAGGAAGTCTAGGTTACATGTAGATAGCTAGATAGACTTTATTCCCAAGTAGGGAAATTCAAGCCCTTACTCTAACACCATTTAGTGCTTGTTTAACCTTTGTGGAACAAGAGGGATGGAGACTGCTTTAGGGATGCCAGTACCAGTACCAGTACTAGGGATGTTCCTGGCGACTAATTTCCCTGTCGACTAAACGAAAATTTTAATTAAGACTAGTCGACTAGTCTAAAAAAAAGGAAAACACTCAGAAAACAGTGTAAATTTAGCACAATTTATTGAAACATCGAAACAGAATTTGAAACATTGTCCGAAAAAATATTGTGTGTAACAAGAGTTCTTTAAGCCTTCAATCACAATGTTCAACAACCATGTTGGATTTTAAATGCCGCTGAAGTACGAGACACTTTGCACCATGCAGTATGAATGAATGTGCTGTTTTGGCAGGTGGCTGTTAATACTCTCCTGTGGCATGTTATATAGATTTCCAAAGTCTTAAAGATGACTGGAGAATGCGGGCATTGATCCCGCTACCTCTCGCATGCTAAGCGAGCGCTCTACCATTTGAGCTAATTCCCCTCCCTCTACAGTGACTGTGCGTGTTTTTTTTTTTTTTTTCCCCCCCTGAATCATAGTAAAAAGCCGGAGATCCGGCACGGCGCCGGAATACTTTAACCCCTGAGTATCTATTTTCATGATGGCTCACTGCCAGATAATGAAATACAATGCTTCTGAATCTCCAACTTCAGTGTGCAAATGTAGTAAATGGCATTTTTGGCCACTATCAGCCAAGTGCCAACTCTGATCTTGTTGCACATGAAAAAAACATGAGATTAGCAATATTCGAAAATTAAGTTATGCTATGAAGTAATTTCAAAGTACATGATTTCTCCACCCTGAGACCACAACAAATTCTTAACAAAACATTGCTTATCTTCCATGGAAGAAATTATCTGCAATAAAAATCTATTTAAATAACAGAGTTAAAAAAGACCAATTAAGGAAGTCTAGGTTACATGTAGATAGCTAGATAGACTTTATTCCCAAGTAGGGAAATTCAAGCCCTTACTCTAACACCATTTAGTGCTTGTTTAACCTTTGTGGAACAAGAGGGATGGAGACTGCTTTAGGGATGCCAGTACCAGTACCAGTACTAGGGATGTTCCTGGCGACTAATTTCCCTGTCGACTAAACGAAAATTTTAATTAAGACTAGTCGACTAGTCTAAAAAAAAGGAAAACACTCAGAAAACAGTGTAAATTTAGCACAATTTATTGAAACATCGAAACAGAATTTGAAACATTGTCCGAAAAAATATTGTGTGTAACAAGAGTTCTTTAAGGCCTTTAATCACAATGTTCAACAACCATGTTGGATTTTAAATGCCGCTGAAGTACGAGACACTTTGCACCATGCAGTATGAATGAATGTGCTGTTTTGGCAGGTGGCTGTTAATACTCTCCTGTGGCATGTTATATAGATTTCCAAAGTCTTAAAGATGACTGGAGAATGCGGGCATTGATCCCGCTACCTCTCGCATGCTAAGCGAGCGCTCTACCATTTGAGCTAATTCCCCTCCCTCTACAGTGACTGTGCGTGTTTTTTTTTTTTTTTTTTTTCCCCCCTGAATCATAGTAAAAAGCCGGAGATCCGGCACGGCGCCGGAATACTTTAACCCCTGAGTATCTATTTTCATGATGGCTCACTGCCAGATAATGAAATACAATGCTTCTGAATCTCCAACTTCAGTGTGCAAATGTAGTAAATGGCATTTTTGGCCACTATCAGCCAAGTGCCAACTCTGATCTTGTTGCACATGAAAAAAAACATGAGATTAGCAATATTCGAAAATTAAGTTATGCTATGAAGTAATTTCAAAGTACATGATTTCTCCACCCTGAGACCACAACAAATTCTTAACAAAACATTGCTTATCTTCCATGGAAGAAATTATCTGCAATAAAAATCTATTTAAATAACAGAGTTAAAAAAGACCAATTAAGGAAGTCTAGGTTACATGTAGATAGCTAGATAGACTTTATTCCCAAGTAGGGAAATTCAAGCCCTTACTCTAACACCATTTAGTGCTTGTTTAACCTTTGTGGAACAAGAGGGATGGAGACTGCTTTAGGGATGCCAGTACCAGTACCAGTACTAGGGATGTTCCTGGCGACTAATTTCCCTGTCGACTAAACGAAAATTTTAATTAAGACTAGTCGACTAGTCTAAAAAAAAGGAAAACACTCAGAAAACAGTGTAAATTTAGCACAATTTATTGAAACATCGAAACAGAATTTGAAACATTGTCCCAAAAAATATTGTGTGTAACAAGAGTTCTTTAAGGCTTCAATCACAATGTTCAACAACCATGTTGGATTTTAAATGCCGCTGAAGTACGAGACACTTTGCACCATGCAGTATGAATGAATGTGCTGTTTTGGCAGGTGGCTGTTAATACTCTCCTGTGGCATGTTATATAGATTTCCAAAGTCTTAAAGATGACTGGAGAATGCGGGCATTGATCCCGCTACCTCTCGCATGCTAAGCGAGCGCTCTACCATTTGAGCTAATTCCCCTCCCTCTACAGTGACTGTGCGTGTTTTTTTTTGTTTTTTTTCCCCCCTGAATCATAGTAAAAAGCCGGAGATCCGGCACGGCGCCGGAATACTTTAACCCCTGAGTATCTATTTTCATGATGGCTCACTGCCAGATAATGAAATACAATGCTTCTGAATCTCCAACTTCAGTGTGCAAATGTAGTAAATGGCATTTTGGCCACTATAAGCCAAGTGCCAACTCTGATCTTGTTGCACATGAAAAAAAACATGAGATTAGCAATATTTGAAAATTAAGTTATGCTATGAAGTAATTTCAAAGTACATGATTTCTCCACCCTGAGACCACAACAAATTCTTAACAAAACATTGCTTATCTTCCATGGAAGAAATTATCTGCAATAAAAATCTATTTAAATAACAGAGTTAAAAAAGACCAATTAAGGAAGTCTAGGTTACATGTAGATAGCTAGATAGACTTTATTCCCAAGTAGGGAAATTCAAGCCCTTACTCTAACACCATTTAGTGCTTGTTTAACCTTTGTGGAACAAGAGGGATGGAGACTGCTTTAGGGATGCCAGTACCAGTACCAGTACTAGGGATGTTCCTGGCGACTAATTTCCCTGTCGACTAAACGAAAATTTTAATTAAGACTAGTCGACTAGTCTAAAAAAAAGGAAAACACTCAGAAAACAGTGTAAATTTAGCACAATTTATTGAAACATCGAAACAGAATTTGAAACATTGTCCCAAAAAATATTGTGTGTAACAAGAGTTCTTTAAGGCTTCAATCACAATGTTCAACAACCATGTTGGATTTTAAATGCCGCTGAAGTATGAGACACTTTGCACCATGCAGTATGAATGAATGTGCTGTTTTGGCAGGTGGCTGTTAATACTCTCCTGCGGCATGTTATATAGATTTCCAAAGTCTTAAAGATGACTGGAGAATGCGGGCATTGATCCCGCTACCTCTCGCATGCTAAGCGAGCGCTCTACCATTTGAGCTAATTCCCCTCCCTCTACAGTGACTGTGCGTGTTTTTTTTTTTTTTTTTTCCCCCCTGAATCATAGTAAAAAGCCGGAGATCCGGCACGGCGCCGGAATACTTTAACCCCTGAGTATCTATTTTCATGATGGCTCACTGCCAGATAATGAAATACAATGCTTCTGAATCTCCAACTTCAGTGTGCAAATGTAGTAAATGGCATTTTGGCCACTATAAGCCAAGTGCCAACTCTGATCTTGTTGCACATGAAAAAAAACATGAGATTAGCAATATTCGAAAATTAAGTTATGCTATGAAGTAATTTCAAAGTACATGATTTCTCCACCCTGAGACCACAACAAATTCTTAACAAAACATTGCTTATCTTCCATGGAAGAAATTATCTGCAATAAAAATCTATTTAAATAACAGAGTTAAAAAAGACCAATTAAGGAAGTCTAGGTTACATGTAGATAGCTAGATAGACTTTATTCCCAAGTAGGGAAATTCAAGCCCTTACTCTAACACCATTTAGTGCTTGTTCAACCTTTGTGGAACAAGAGGGATGGAGACTGCTTTAGGGATGCCAGTACCAGTACCAGTACTAGGGATGTTCCTGGCGACTAATTTCCCTGTCGACTAAACGAAAATTTTAATTAAGACTAGTCGACTAGTGTAAAAAAAAGGAAAACACTCAGAAAACAGTGTAAATTTAGCACAATTTATTGAAACATCGAAACAGAATTTGAAACATTGTCCCAAAAAATATTGTGTGTAACAAGAGTTCTTTAAGGCTTCAATCACAATGTTCAACAACCATGTTGGATTTTAAATGCCGCTGAAGTATGAGACACTTTGCACCATGCAGTATGAATGAATGTGCTGTTTTGGCAGGTGGCTGTTAATACTCTCCTGTGGCATGTTATATAGATTTCCAAAGTCTTAAAGATGACTGGAGAATGCGGGCATTGATCCCGCTACCTCTCGCATGCTAAGCGAGCGCTCTACCATTTGAGCTAATTCCCCTCCCTCTACAGTGACTGTGCGTGTTTTTTTTTGTTTTTTTTCCCCCCTGAATCATAGTAAAAAGCCGGAGATCCGGCACGGCGCCGGAATACTTTAACCCCTGAGTATCTATTTTCATGATGGCTCACTGCCAGATAATGAAATACAATGCTTCTGAATCTCCAACTTCAGTGTGCAAATGTAGTAAATGGCATTTTGGCCACTATAAGCCAAGTGCCAACTCTGATCTTGTTGCACATGAAAAAAAACATGAGATTAGCAATATTTGAAAATTAAGTTATGCTATGAAGTAATTTCAAAGTACATGATTTCTCCAGTCTACTCGAGCATTTCCGCGGGGAGGGGGCTGCTGTCTGACCGCTCTGTAGCCCCGACTAGTGGCGGGAGGCTGTATGACAGTTAAGCAGCCTTGTACATGAATAAAACACAAATTGGTTTAAACGACTAACATTTCTGGTGCCGACTAGAAAGTGGGCGGACGTTTAATCGGTTAGACGACTAATCGCGCGCATCCCTAACCAGTACCAGTCAACATTTCTAAGAGGAATGTTGTGATCAAAAAGGAGTATAGGCCTGCATGACTGAGTTTATATTAGGGATGCGCGCGATTTGTCGTCTCCTTCGTGAAGGCGAAGAGCTTTTCTTCTTTTGCTGCTATAGACTAACTCAGTGGTTCCCAAAGTGGGGGTTGGGACCCCCCGGGGGGTCGCGAGCTGCACGGACAGCTGCTTTATACCCGGCAACAGCCACAGCCCGGCAACAGCCACAGCGCTGCGGACATAGCGGCCCTGTTGACCGGTTTTATTTCCGACTTGAAAATACATGCGTGCTCGTTCACTGTGGAACACGACTGATCATTAACGGTCGCTCAACCGCTGTAGATCCGTGAAAAAAAAAAGTTTCCACTCAGCAGGCCAGTTATATGAACACACATGACAGCTCCAGAGTTCTAGAAACATCTGTCTGATCAGCTCCAAGGATGGACGTTTTCTCTGAATGTTGTTGAATCAACCCCCCAAAACACGGAAAAAAATACTAAATGTAATGGTTCGCTGATGCATCCAGAATAACAACATCTAATAATCTAATAACTGCCTCTGCATATACACTACCGTTCAAAAGTTTGGGGTCTCATTGAAATGTCCTTATTTTTGAAGGAAAAGCACTGTACTTTTCAATGAAGATAACTTTAAACTAGTCTTAACTTTAAAGAAATACACTCTATACCACAGGTGTCAAACTGATCCACTTTTTGTTTCTTAAAAAGATGCGCTTGTTGTGTGCTCGATGTGCACTGCAGCTCCTTCTGGTCCGTGCTAACACCGAGTTGAGGCTAGGCTAGGCTAGGCTAGGCTGAGATAGAGATGAACCGCCTCCACCGTCCTTTACAAGGCTTGGATGCGCGGTGTTCAAGAAATACATAATTGTCGTTGTCGATTAATTGTATTTGTAATTTGCATTGCAGTGATTGCAGTACACTTGCTCATTTTCTAAACGAAAATGGTCCCACGCCACACTTCGCCACGACCGCTTCATGATTAGGCGATGACCTACAGAAGCTCGCATGTAACAACTGAGGCCAGCCAGGGTAGGGTGATGGTGAAATGTTGCCCCTTTCTATCGGTGGCACAGCGAAATGCATTGCAAGGTTTGAGGACGTGCACTAATAACCTGCATTCAGATTGTTTAAAAAAAAAAAAAAACGTTCGGTTCATTGACGAAAATTAATTTCTTCGACCAAATTCTTAATGATCAATCATCAATTAATCGATTAATTATGCCCATCCCTACTCTAAATCCAGACTGAAATTTCTCTGTCATAATTTCCTGTTATTGGCCCGATAGTTACCGTGCACCCCTAATTAAAACGGGGCACCACTTGGTGATTGGGAAATGATTAAATAGCACAATCTGTCTCAAAATGGCTGTTGTTCTATGTGTGCCAGCCTGTGATTATGTGTGGCACTATAGAGCACCAGAGAAGGAATGGTTCATAGCTCCGACCTTTTCAACCAGCAAATGTTACAAACGTATGCAAAATAACCACAAACAACTTCTCTCTTTTGAAGATTTTAGAACTTATTAACACAATTATGATAACCAGGCAACACTTTTAATGATTCTAAGATCTCCTAAATTATGGGAGTGACTAAAACAAAGGTGGGCTAGGTGTTCTTTTTTTGCAGCACTTTTTACAATATTGCCTGAAAACCTTTTCACATTCCCATTGCACCCACTGAAATAAAATGTTTGCAAAAAAAACGAAACGTTTTGGTCTGGTCTAGAGGGTATAATCAGAGAAAAACTCTGACCAATCAAAATACTGATCATCATTACTTTCATTGGCTGCCTAATACGTCCATCAAATATCAATGCACTCCCACCCACCCCTCCCTCCCTGTGGTTCATGTAGTCGTGAATTGTGTGAAGGCGTGGTTTCGAGGGGTGAGCTGAAGAGGAGGAGGTGGAGCCTTTGGGAGGAGGGAGGGAGTGTATATTTTCAAAATCTCACTTGAGTTGGATTGCTGGAACTGTTTTTTCAAAGAACACCCACCCCACCTTTAAACAGGTATAGAATTGAACAATGGCATATAAAAAGGGAAGCACCAGTGTACATACATACATACATAAAGGTGCATATGGTGTGTGTGTATGGGGCAGAAGAGAACTGGGTACTGCTTGGCTCGGCTCAGCTTGGCTCAACTCCGTTTTAAAGGCTTTCCACTAGGTGATAATTGTTGTTTGTACCTCTTTTTTTTTTTTTTTTTTTTACATCTACTCAGCTGGGGTTTCAACTGAGCTGAGTAAAGCTGAAAATGCAACATGACTAGACTGCAGGCCACTGATTGGCCAGAGAGTGACATCACGAGTCTTCAAACCTGTCATATTTAAAACCAGGCAAAGGTTTGACTGTTACAAACCTTTAAAAACTAGAAATGGAAACTAATAAACCAACACTGTAGTCCAGTGATATGGTGCAGGCACTTCTGTACTTAAATGGCTTAAATGTTGATGAAGCAACCACCCAGAACATGGAAAAATACTGAATGTAATGGTTCGCTTTTTTAATGATAATGCATCCAGAGTAATAACATTTAATAATCTAATAACTGCCTCTGCAAATACATATGTTAAAGAGGAGACGAGCCCAGACCCAATTGAATGTATTTCCTATCACTTCATTTGCCATCATTTTGAACAAGAATGATGGAAAAGTTGCAGTTTATATGGGTTTTTTTGTACAAATTGCCCTTTACTGAATGAAATAGTTGCTAAATGAATCAGATTGATTGGCTTAACTGAGTTTACATGTTTTCACGTATAACTTAATAACCTTTACTTTCTAAAATTCACTTTTAAATTGTTGGTCATCTTGTGTATTACCAAGCACAATGCCAAAAAGTTGAAGATAATGTGTATGCGTTGGATCCACTGCACCCCCGGAAAAAAGTTCAGGCTCAGGATTTTTTTTTACTTTAAGCCCTGTACTTGTAGTAGATGCTTTTGTGCCTTGTTTAGGAAAATGAAATTGGGGAAAGGGCAAGGTGTTAGGTTGTGAGCGATTAGATCACTTTAAAACAAAGTAATCCCTTTGTTTTTGACCCGAAATAAGTAATCAATTACTAATTGATTAATCAATCAATCAATTAGTAATTGATTGATTGATTGATTAATCAGTCAATGGAGCATTATATGATTGAAGTGAAACTAGGTCTGATCATTATGCCGAAAAGAACCTTAAGGCATATTTACATTTTGGTTTTAGTGACCTGCTTTGTTGTACTTTCTATGTACTTCTTTCAGCAAACTTCCTGTGTGTGGCGAATGTAACATTGGAAGGTTTTATTGCAAGCAGCGTGACCTGCTGTCTAGCAGTCTTTATATGCCTTACGAAATCTTCAGTCAGTCCAAATTCTTAACTACAACAAGCATCAACACGTTTACGCGTTATGGCAAATTATTACTGGCAGAGCATTGTGATTTGTAAGCTGTGGTGTTGTAATCTGTACTCCTCTGCACTTGTGAACGTTGTAACTGGTTGTTGTGGGAATTTTCATAAATCACACAAACTAAATTATAGATCCTTAACAAAATGCAACAGCAGAGAGCTCAAACTTTAACCAAGTTTATTTAAGCTGAGCGCAACAGCGGGACACAGTCATCCAGTCTGCAGACTGGATGACTGTGCCCTTGGTAACACACATTTACATCTCTTTTATAGGTGACTTTTAGGAAGTCTGCCAGATGAAAGAGTAAGACTAAACAATGATTATTTGGTACACATTATGGTATGTAAATTAGCAATTTTGACAGAGCAAAAGGCAGGAACTGATTCAATATACATTTCAGTAGTGTGAAGAGAGTCTCCAAAACCAAAAGGCATGAATTTATTTGATATGCATTTTGGTAGGCGTAAAAAGAAAGCTCATAAAACAATGTGTGACTGCTCTCCTCTCTGAGAAAATTTCTCACAGTGCATGATAGTCCGTTGACCCCTTTCATCTCTGAGTTTCTTTGTTGTACCTAACACCACATCTGAAGCATCTTGTATTCAAATTTTCCACGACACTGGTTAAACATTTTAATATGACTCAGCTTGAATAGTTAATTTAACAATCAGTTCTGACTTAAACAAAAGAGTAAGATCTTCTCAAATATTTGTGTTGCTTGCTAGGTTTATGACACTGCTGCTGACTCAATGCAGATTTGCTCATTGAAACAAACAGCTGTTTTACTGTCAGGTTGACTATTTGGCAAGTACTGTGCTCATACTGAAACACCAGCCTTCCTAATCACCAGTTTATTTATTGTTGTCTATTTATGTTTCTATTTATGGTAAACTGATTAGTTTAGAATGTTTTGTCTAATGACTGCAATGTCCTGTTTTCATAATTGATAGAGATATACAAGTCCAGTAATATTAGCTCAAATGATTAGTCGAGTGTTTATTTTTCTTAGATAAGGGGTTGTAGCTTTTGCAGCCTGCTGCTTTGTGTGCCTGTCTTTGTTTGGAAAATGAAACAGCATTTGTTGTATATCATAGCAAAGAGGATGTTGATGTTATTGTTCTGATGTGTACATGTGTGCCTGTTTTGTATTCATATTTGTCTGTGCTGTAGGCTAATCTACCTCGACTGAATGGCTTCATTTTTAGCCTGTTTTTTTTTTTACAAGGGAGTTTCTTATTTTATCGTTAATGAGTGATATCGATAGTAGGGCTGTAGCGATGTTTGATACTTTGGTCACTTACGTGTGAGTGCATATGGGCACGGACACATTTATGCTTTACACCCCTCCCCCAACACCCCCCCTCTGCTGTCAACACAATCAATTGATAATGTTTACATGAATTTTCCACATGCACGCAGGTCTATAGCTTGGTAGAAAGTGTTCATCCAGTTTTCTTGTTAGTAGTTTGTTGCTCCCTACATATTATCTTTTAAGTTTGTTCGCTCTCAAAACACAATCCACTTTAATACACTCTAATATGTCAAACCCGATCAGCCACCTGAAACATTACCGTAGCTTCCATGGAGTTTTGAAATCGCGCTAACGTGAGCAAGACACCCGCAAGTCAACCCTTCCGCTCTCCTCTCCTCTCTTCTCATCACCATCATCTTTCTCATCTAAAGCTTCCATGAGATAAAACAAAAACTACTAAACCTCATTTACTTTAATTAAAGGCATTAATTTGAATGAAACCACAAGCCAAACTCCTTTAAACATAATGTTTTGTTACTATGGAGTGCAATTTTTCAGTTTATTTACACAGACAAGTCTAACTTGTGTCAGTACATTATAACCTGTGCATTATTTTTTATTGTCATTTAGGAATGCATTTTTTCAGTTTGTAATTCTGATGCATGTATTTCCATCAGTTCAAGGAGCCTTTATTTTTTTTTATATTAGTAAGTATTGCAGCTTATATAAGTTGATGTGAGATATCAAATAGGTTTGTTTGATAGCTTTATAAAAATGTTTGAGAGGCTTTCCAGTAGTTTTTCATTGTAAAAAATAAATATCTGTTCATTTAAAGAGTCAAAACTGTTTTTGGTTTTGTTTATAGTATTGATGTAATGATCTTAGGTATATGTGTGTGTTATCGGTATCGAGTCACTGTTGCAGGTCCCTAGCAGCAATATTTCGCCATGGCGTTATTCTAGTATAATATTAACACTGATGATACACATCGGAAATGAAGCGAATTAACACAGTCCTTAACACAGGACAACATGGTCCGACCTAGCAACATTAACTAGGGAAGGGGTCAATTGTACAGTCTCAAGGTGATTTCAAGAAGTGTGTATAGTATCTATTAGGGCTGGGCGATTTTATCGATTCTGCGATATATATCAATATTTTATTTCCCAGAGAGTATCGATTTTTCAGCCGCGGGTATCGATATTCTAAGCTCCCTTCAAAACCCCCTTGTCTCGCAAGGGTGCTCTTCCTGCAAAGTGCCATTTAGTCCTCCACCCGCTAGTGTTGCTGTAGAGCATTTCTAACAGGGTATCCAGAAGCAGCTTCTTACTCTTCTGGCTACAGCTGTGCCAGTCAGGAGGATGGCGGCGAGTATAAACGCAGCGCCTGCGTGCTTAAAAGTAGATGTGTGGGAGCAGTTCGGGTTGAAAAAGAAAAAGGAAAGCGAAGATTTAGACAAAAGTATGGCAGTTTGCAAGCTGTGCCACACAAATGTGAAGTACTCTGGAAATACCACCAACCTGCGAGGCGAGCCCACCTGAAACGTCACCACCCAGACAAGGTAATGCTCACTGAGAGCGAGCCAAACTTTATTTGTCAGGATTTGAGACCGTATTCAGTGGTGGAAAACGCCGGCTTTAAGGGCTGTGTTTACTCTCACGGCAACGTGTCGCAGTTATCTTGTCCCCGGTATGCCGCAGTTATTTTTCATATACAGGGGCGCGCTAGGGATTTTGGGCCCCATGAAAAGAATCTTTACCGGGCCCCCCAACACAGCGGCGAAATTTGTTGATGATATTTTTGATCATCATTAGGGGCCTCTCTGGGCTCCCCTCAATCATGGGCCCCTATAATCCGTATCCTTTACCCCCCCTTTTCGGCGCCCCAGTTCATATATGCTCAATGTTGAAGCGCGTCTGCGCTGTTATTCAACGCCACAACGGAGAGGGACAATCACGAACTAGCTAAACTTACTAAACGTATCTCTTGCATTTTTCCACTTCCTCGCCGTCTCGGCCGTATCCAGACCCACATTCATCGCTATCTCCCTCCAGGAATTACTAGAATATGTGCTGTCTTTGTAGCGTGGAGAACGAGAATTGTACAGATGTGGGTACTTCCTCATTTCTTCGATGACGTGGATGTAGAATTGACCAATCAGAGGCCTCCTTTCTCTCCTCTCTGCGACGCTGTTTGCAGTCACCTACCTTTTAGTTCAGTCACAGTCTAGCAACCATGGTTTATAAATAATTCTGTGTCACAATCAGCTGTGCCTCTTGGCAAACATTAAAGTGGAGAGTAATCAGCAGTGTGTCTGCTGACAGAGAGGGTGTGTGTGTGTGTGTGTGTGTGTGTGTGTGTGTGTGTGTGTGTGTGAGAGACAGATAAACAGAGGGAAGTCATGTCACTGCAGGGCCCACTCACCACATGTGGGAGGGGAATTAGCTCAAATGGTAGAGCGCTCGCTTAGCATGCGAGAGGTAGCGGGATCGATGCCCGCATTCTCCAGTCAGCCTTTTGACTTTGGAAATCTATATCATATGCCACAGGGGAGTATTAAACCCTTCAAGCGCCAAAGTCGCAATATTGCGTCATGCAGCATTGCTGAATAAAACAGGCTGTATCTATTAATGTGGTGCCGAATCGTGTCACTACTTTTCACCAGGAGATAGGAGACATGTGTGCCTGTAATCTGAGTAGATTTTTTGGGGGTGGTGCCATTCAAAGTTTCAGAGAAAAAGAGTTTGCAAAACACCCTCCGTCGTAGAGACGGGGCGGCGCAGCAGTGGCGGTAGTGCTGAGCGGAGCGAGAGCAGAACAGAGCAAAAGAGTATTTTTCTCATTTACTTACGATGCCGAGAGGTCTGTTTACCATCGAACGAAGTACTTCGTCAGTTACTGGCTGACTCGGTGGAGGAAAATGTAGAGTTGTTCAGTGACGAAGAAACTGACATGAGTAGTGAAGGCGGGTCCGCGCGTCAAAGTCCACAACCATCACACAGTATAACAGGTGCTTCACCTCGTGTGGCTTCCAAAAACCAAACAGAGGACGTGGTCGGGATGTTAGAGGGTTTCATAACACCGCAAATATCGATGAATGTAGCGGGGATGAAAACAGCCGCGATTGTGGGAGATGCGGGAGAAGTCGCAGGAGAAAACACACCGCTAATGGCGGTGGAGATGGCGTTCAGTGCCGCACCACAAAATCACGGCAGGCAATGATTATAATGATGATGGCTGGGAATTCTTGAGAGGAGAGGAAGAATATCTAAAGTGGATCCCAAATTTTGATGAGCCTGTTGGTTATTGTGGAGACGATCTGACAAATTTTGAGCCACTTGATTTCATCTCTCTTTTTCTGAATGATAAATTCTGGAGCCTCATCACCTGTGAAACATCCGTCAGTGTGGAGTAGGACTTTGTGCTGTGCCTTGCAATGAAAGATACCACACACTGAAAAACTACAAGCAGTGCCAATCTTGATCATTGAAGGTCTTTGAAAATAATACAATTCCATATGGCCCCCAAACAGTGTCTAAAGATTATACAAACTGGATCAGTGAATTTATTTCTATCAAAAATTTTATTTCATACTGAATATATTTCACATTGACTGTTGAAAGTATTCCCTTATCTCAAACCGCTCAAATTATAGCCTTTGGAAATCCTTATAAGAAAATTGACATTTTCCAATATGGCCGCCACCTGTTGATGTCACAATATGCAAATTAGTTGACAATTTACCTACAGCCCAAATTTTGCTTCAACAATATTCCTCAATTATAGTATGCCCCTATCTCAAACCACTTTCAAATTGCAACCTTTTGAAATCTTGAAAACAAAAATGGATGTTTTCTATGCCTGCCACCTGGTGATGTCACAATAATCAAACTAGATGACAAATCTACTTCCATTCCAAATTTTGGTTCATACTGAAGATATTTCTCATTCACAGTATGCCTTTATCTCAAACCACTTTAAAGTTATAGCCTTTTGAAACACTGATATCAAAATTAAACATTTTCCAATATGGCCGCTACCTTGTGACATCATAATATGCAAATTATATGAATAATTTCACTCCCATGACAGACTTGAATCATACTTAACAATTTTCTCATTGACAATATACCTCTATCTCAAACTGCTTTCAAGTTACAGCCTTTTGAAATCTTGATATCAAAATCGTATATTTTCTTGAAAAAACTCTGGCGCCTAAAGGGTTAACAGCCACCCTCCAAAACAGCAATATTTTCTATGGAAAGATTATGGAATGAAAAGCTACATTTCTTTCCTGTCAGTGTCGACATAGTGTAATCTCTGCACATTTGGACATTAGGAATTTTTTTTTTTTTTTAATTAAAAGATGAAAAGCTAGTGAACAAACAACCATGGGATCTAAAAGAAAAACTAAGGGATATAACAAAAAAAAAACAAATAAACAATGATAACTTTATGAAGGGGTCTATGTGATTTAGCATATCTATGCACAGCGAAATCCCAAGAGCTATATAAACTCAGTCATGCAGGCTAGGGCTGGGTTAAACGATTATTTTTGTAATCGATTAATCAAGAAAATAGTTTTTCGATGCATCGGTTAATCTAACGATTCGTTTTTAAATCCGATTCGATTAGATTTCGATTCGATTATCGATTATCTCCCCATAATTTGACCTATATAGCAATTAATGCTAATTTATCTCCATGAATAAAACACAAATTTCTTCTTTCAAAGTTCAAAAATGAATTGTGTTGAACAATACAACAATAAAGTGCACACAGTTGTAGTGCAATGGAATCCTATAATAAAAAAATAATAAAATAAAACTTTCCTTCAATAAATAAAACTGCAAAAAACACAATGTGAACCAAAATCTTATCAACATAAAATAAATAAAAAATAACAGCAGCGGTGACAGCTGCAATTTACAAAATAACACATTGTGTGACAGCAGCAACTTAGCCTAATCATTTAAATCTGTGAAATAAATAACAAATAAATTCAAGTATTAGGCCTATTACAGTTAAGTGAACAGTAGTTTAACTTTTAGTAGTTACTGGAGCTCCCAGGACTTTACAAAGAATAATAAAAGAAATAAAAATTTCTTTCAATAAATCAGGGGGTGTGTTTTTTTTTTTTCCGTCTGATAGTAGTCCTCCAAACTTTTCTGCTTATCCCTGTCCCTGAAAACATAAATCACAAACACAGTGCACAGGTTATTAAAAATATATACTTCTAAATGATCTAAATGAAATGAAGTATAATAATAATAATAATAATAATAATAATAATAATAATAATAATAATACATTAACCTAAAAGTTGAAAGTTAGAAAACAACAATCAATGTTTAATTTAAAAAAAAAAAGAGAGACAAAGAAATAAAAAAAAACTAACTTTAGCGTGCATTTGAGGAGCGTGTGTCTGTGTCAGTTAAAAAAAAGTGTGTCAGCAAGAGGCGAGTGTGTGAGGGGCGTGTGTGTGTGTGTTCAAGTGAGCACATGTAGAGCCCTATGGAATCCGTGATCACGGAATCACGGACGGAATTGCGGAATTGGAGATTAAAAACGGAATTCACTTTAAATGCGCAATATAACAGAACTGAACAGCAATTTGCGCAAAAGTTTGTTTTTTTTCTTCCAGACTAAAAGTAACTTCTCTTTTTTTAAGATTTTTTTGGCACTAGTGACTTGTATTGATGGTGGAGAGAGACAGGAAGGGGGGCAGAGAGAACGGGGAAGACACGCGGCAAGGAGCCGACAAGCCGGGAGTCGAGCTCGCGATTAGCCGCACGAGGACTGTAGCCTCTGTACATGGGCCGCCTGCCCGAACCACTGCTCTACCGGGGCGGCCCGAAAGGAACTTTTCTTTAAGAAAATGTTCCAACAGGGGTCACGAAAAGCTGGGACACTGCTTCTCCGCTTCCTGCCCCCGCTTCCCTCATTAATAAAAAAAGAACAAAAAAAAAACACGTCGAAGCGGCCACCTGAGAAACCGGCGAAGAAGCGAAGGAACTACCGGCTGACTCCCAGGTACAGGACAGAGCAGTTTCTCCAAGATTAAGTTGTGTCTGGTGATTCAGTGTTCTGCTAGTTTAGCCAGGACACGATTGAATGGAGACGAAAATATACGTGCGAGGATCACTGGACGAGTGAAAAGCGCAAACATAAAAAGGCGAGAATCACTCACTGATCTAAACACAAAGAGGCTGTAACAGCCGGAACACCTAAAGAAAAAAACACACTGACACACACAACCAGTGTTCAGTGCTTTAGATTTCATAGCGTCTACATCAGCTGTAGTAAATATAGTTTATTCTGTTATCAGACACATAGTTTGTCATGACGTACCTGAAAAATGTCAGGTACATCATGACAAACTATGTCTCATAACAGAATAAATTAAACAAGCTAAAATGATTAGTTTACAGCTGTTGAAATTCCTTTCTTTTTTTCACTTTAAATGGATTTTACCTAATTTTTGTTTTTTTTTCTTGAATTTTTTTCTTTGTCATAAAATGAATGTTTTATTGGACACAATATGTTTAAAAGTATGATAACAGTAACGTTTACAGTTATAATTGCATAAATTGTCTATATTTCATTATTTTATATACTGTATTGGGGTTAAATTTGCATAAAATGCTTAAAACGGAATTCTCAAAAATTAAAAACCAAAAAACACCGAAAATGAAAAAAATCAAAACGGAATTTGAGAAAAAATAAAACGGACTTCATAGGGCCCTACACATGTTCTGTGTGTGCAAGGCTGGAGCACAAGTTACGTGGTGCGGTTTGGATGAATAACGGGGTTAATCATTGCAAACAAGGGAAGAAAAAAAAGTTGAAAACTTACGGTGTCTTCTCCTCCACACAAGCAGCTCCCGCGTGCCTCTTCTTAAGGTGCTGGTGCATCGCGGTAGTGCTTTTATGATATGCCATCTCTATTTTGCACAGGTCACAGACCACCGAATCGTTACCTTTAGGTGTAAAGTACTCCCATACTTTTGACATCCTGTTACGAGATAGCTTCTTCTCCCCCAACTCGCTGCTACTCGATGCCGCGGCCGCCGCCATTTTTGATTCTGAGTGACGACGCATCGACGTGCAGTTTTTGCGTCGACGTATTTTTTGATGACGTCGACGCGTCGTCCCAGCCCTAATGCAGGCCTATACTCCTTTTTGATCACAACATTCCTCTTAGGAATGTTGACTGGTACTGGCATCCCTAAAGCAGTCTCCATCCCTCTTGTTTTTATCTCTGGTTCCACAAAGGTTGAACAACCACTAAATGGTGTTAGAGTGGGGCTTCCCTCTCTACCAACAAAAATCTCTTGGAAGACTGTTTCTTCCAAGAACGTCTCGCCTCCTACCGACTTAACACATTAACACTTGAATTTCCCTACTTGGGGATAAAGTCTATCTAGCTATCTACATGTAACCTAGACTTCCTTAATTGGTCTTTTTTAACTCTGTTATTTAAATAGATTTTTATTGCAGATAATTTCTTCCATGGAAGATAAGCAATGTTTTGTTAAGAATTTGTTGTGGTCTCAGGGTGGAGAAATCATGTACTTTGAAATGACTTCATAGCATAACTTAATTTTTGAATATTGCTAATCTCATGTTTTTTTTCATGTGCAACAAGATCAGAGTTGGCACTTGGCTGATACTGGCCGAAAATGCCATTTACTACATTTGCACACTGAAGTTGGATATTCAGAAGCATTGTATTTCATTATTTGTCAGTGAGCCATCATGAAAATAGATACAGGCAAACTCTACAGCAAGAGAGGCTTTATATTTTCTGAAAATAGTTGGAAAGCGAGATAGATGTATTGGTGTTAGCATTTGACAAAAATGATTTAATCCAGTGTTCCTGTCCTGTTGGTGTCATTTTAGAAAAAGTATGTAATATATAGGGATGAACACTGTGGTGTCTTAAAAGTTTGAAAATGAGAAACATAACTAAATAAATCACATTCTGCATACTTCAGGAGAAAACATTAGTATGATGTACTCTGCAAATGTTCAGTATAAAAACAGAGGCACACGTGGTCACCATTACAGCCATGCAAAAATAGCACAGCGGTGTCACTGACAGTGTAATGTGAGTTGCAGTGTGCAACTGTTTTCCTCTAGTGAACATTATAATTTGAATCCATTAAGAGTTACCCAGAAGCATCAGAAGGTAAGTGTATTTGAAATAAATTGCACAGTACCTGCATATGTTTTTATTTAGAGGCAAATTCAAGTCTGCTTAATTTTGTAAACGTTTTCGAATGCAGGCTTTATCAGGAACTTTTCTGGATGGTATAAAAACCTATGTATAACAGAATTAGGTTCTCTTTGCTCCCACACCGAATTAATGGAAAAGAAAACTGCTTTTCCAGTGTTAATCCTTTTTTCATGTGTAGTTTCCTCTGTATATGTATGTCATATCCACACACTGCCTGTACTGATGAAATTCAAGAAGGCAATCAGTTATCTATTCCAGTGGTCACATGGTATTATTGCTTTAAAAAATAATTTGCTTGCAAATGCCTGCAGGCTCCTAAATGTGTGCGTTTAAGTTGGAAACTTTCCATTTTTTTACTTAATAAAAGCAACCTAGTTGTGACCTGTTGGGTTCTTTAGAAAAGTAAATATCACTTGTGGTTTCATGTTACTGCTCGCCCTCTTATGTTTTAACTGCGTATGCATGCCAAGAGAATGAGTGCCTGAAAACATCAGAGAGGAGGTAGTGTGGTTGGCTGTTTTATTGTCAGGACCTTGTATAGATTGCAGCTTTAATGAAAGTAGGTGAGAAAAAGGTGCTTTGTGAAATTTTGACGAGGTGAACCACCTAAGGCAAGCCTAAACTCAACTTCTGGCACTATAGAGCAGCACTGGTCAACAATGGAACTGTTCTACAGCCATCATCAACTTGACTACAGTGTGTTTCACTGAGTTAATCAGACATCGTTTTATGTGCAATGTTTCTGAGAAGCTTAGAACTCATAATAAATTGTCCTGTTTTTTGGTTAAAAAAAAATTTAAAAAAAAATCTAAATTTTGCTGAACATGAATGGTTGATTCAGACAGCAGTACATCCTTAAAAATATTTGTTATTCTAGTTTCTAGTGTGGTGAAATGTTTTAATACACTTCTCCTTGCTGCTCCTCCTCTCCTTCAGTGAGGAAAAAGAAGTCATATATTACTGTTGCTCACAACAAACCGATAATGAAGTCATACAGAAGTGTTGACTTTAAATATACAGTCTTTAAAACATGAACAAAACATCTTATTAGGCAGTTTTACAAAACGTCTCACATTTACACGTCAGAACACAAAAGGGTGGAACTTATGAAACACCCATGAGTCATGCTTTCAAGGCTGTGAAGGGACTAGTTTAAGCAAATTACTTACGCAATCAGATGCAGCCATGAAAGAAATGAAAGATGTGACTGTGTGTGGGGGGGGGGTTGATTTAATCTCTGCTTTTTCAGACAGTGTGAGTGGGAACTTTGTTTGAAAACTTAATCCACTGTTAGATGATACATGCAAGAACAGAGGTGATGGTTTAATGGTCACATGTTTTTTAGAGGATAGTGTTGCTGATACTGGTATAGATTTTTTCCATAATAGGGGTTTTTTTTAATTTATGATTCCTACTGCTGAGGAATGTTGTATTGCCTGGTTCATGGTTCATTTTCCTGACCTTCCATCACTCATTGTCCAGCAGTACATAACACTGAGATGGTGCATTTTTTTGCCTTATTTATAGGGATGCACAATAACTGTTTTTTTAAAACCGATACCGACAACCGATGACTTTCAGCTCCTAACGGCCGATACCGATAACCGATAACACACACATATACCTAAGATCATTACATTAATACTATGAACAAAATCCAAAAATAGTTTTGACTTTTTATATGAACAGATATTTATTTTTTCCAATGAAAAACTATTGGCAAGCCTTTCAAACATTTTCTTAAAGCTATCAAACAAACCTATTTGATATCTCACATCAACTTAAATAAGGTGCAATACTGACTGATATAAAAAGAAATAAAGGCTCCTTGAACTGATGGAAATACATGCATCAGAATTACAAACTGAAAAAGATTAACATTCAAAGGATTTTGGCTTATGGTTCCATTTAAATTAATACCTTTATTTAAAGTAAATGAGGTTCAGTAGTTTTTATTTTTTAATCTCATGGAAGCTTTAGATGAGAGGAATGGGGGAGAGGAGAGGGAGGGGAGGAGAGACTCCTGCTGGATTGCGCACGTTAGCGTTAGCTTCCGTTAACGCTATTTCAAAACTCCATGGAAGCGATTGTTATGTTGTAGGTGGCCGATCGGGTTTTACGTATTAAAGCTTGTGCTTGTGCTTCCCTCCTTGTGGAATTCGCTCGGAGGATTCGTCACAAATAACCACCAAACTATCTTCTTCTGAAACTTTAACGAAGTTCCGCGCCGCCATATTTGTTGTGATCAGCACAATGCATGCTGCATTCAAGGTGTAACGTAAATTCCGACGTTTCCTCGTTTGCTAGTCGTTATTTCAGCCTTTTCTATTTTTTTCTTTTTTTATGTGTAACTTGAGGGGAAATACTGCGAATATCAATTCAAGTCCGCAACTACCAAAATTATTACTGAGTTAACGAGTTGTTTTCTGGCATGAGGGGGTATTCTTGATTTTCCTTATTGAGTTATCGTTTTTCTGATTATGCCGACTTTACTTGAACATAACATTCACAACAGTTCAGAACACCGGTCATTCAAGGCTCAGAGGGAGCGAGGCACTGCCGTGTTGACAGAAATATATGTTATCGGGGCTATTCGTCGTGATATCGGACATATCGGGATGATGTCATAATTTCCTGTTATCGGCCCGATAGTTATCGCGCACCCCTACTTATTTATATCAATGCCTTCATGCTGATGGGTACCACTTGAGTATACATTTAACTGGAAGTACTTATGCGCTTTTACTTACACTACCTTGAAATAATGATTACTGAATTTTGTGTAGCGGTATTAGGTCTTTTAAATGTGTACAGTTACTTTAGACAGCATACAGCATAGCTCCAAGTACAGTGGAGTTCACATGGATATCTCTTGTGCCCTCTGGTGGAGAATCATCTCTATTAAATGTACATTCAGACAATAAACGATGCCAAATGCATTCATTTTCATTGCTTACATGCCAACATTTCTTTTTTTTTCTTTAGCTTTGTACATGCTTCATGTATTGTCCATATTGAATGGATAAATAACAGTGCAACTTCTGGTGTGCGTACATTAATCTTAGATCTTTGTCTCTTCTGCAGAATGTGAAAGATGTCACATTCTTCCAACTCCCTCTCTACAGAGGCTCTCATCTCAATGCCCATTTCTCTGGACTTGTTCTCTACCAGTATACACTCTACCGAGCCATACAGGACAGACAGCTTCATCTCCAATGCCAGTAATATCAGTGGAGTAGGCACCCTTGACTGCACCTACAAGGAAGATTTTAAGCGGATTTTACTCCCAGCTGTGTACATCATTGTCTTTGTGCTTGGCATTCCTCTCAACGCTGCAGTCATACTGAAGATATGGAGAACGAGGCCCAGTCTAAGCAGAAACAACATCTACATGCTCAACTTGGCCCTGGCTGACTTTTTGTATGTGATGTCACTTCCCTTACTCATTTACAACTATGCCAGCCATGACTACTGGCCCTTTGGGGAGTTTGCTTGTAAACTGGTCAGGTTTCAGTTCTACAGGTGAGTACTTGCTGCTCTGTCAGCTGATTTTCTCTGCATTATTACATACATACAGTCATGGAAAAAATTATTAGACCACCCTTGTTTTCTTCAGTTTCTTATTCATTTTAATGCCTGGTACAACTAAAGGTACATTTGTTTGGACAAACATAACGATAACCACAAAGATTGCTCATGAGAGTTTTATTTAAGAGCTGATATCTTACCATTTTCCATGGTTTTCTTGATTATAACCTAAATCACTTAAGTTTTTACATCAATAGCTATGGCGTTGTACTGCCAAAAACACTGCTTTTATGCATTCAGTGTTTTCTTTTCTGTCTGTTTTAGTCACATGATGATGTTTAGTGGTACCAGGTATTAAAATGAACAAGACAGTGAAGAAAAAATGGTGGTCTAATAATTTTTTCCATGACTGTACATACATACATTTGTCTCTTTGAAAGTGATTGTTCTCAGGGTCTCATCAAGCCTAAAACAACTGATGTCCGAAAATTTTAAAAGCAGAAATTGTCATAATTTATAAGTCTAACCTGTGGGTCCCTGGTATTTTGCTCTGTCCTTAGGGTGTCCAACTGAGTGTTTTAGAAGCAAAGAACTTGAGAGCACTGCCTGTTGGGGTTCATAAGATTACAAGTTTACCCAAAGGTTTTGCAGTAAATCAAGCAGTAATCTGCAAGTTTAAAGATTTATTTATTGTCTTGTCTTTTCATTTCTGCTACTGTCCTTTTAAGAAGAACAGATAGTATCAAAATATGCTCCTTGACTTCAAAAATGAATCTCTCCTTGTATGTGATTTAGATCTGTTGAGACCCTCTGAATCATTTACCTGTGGCCTTGATGGGTTCATATAATGTCAAGATGTGGTGTTTTATTTTTAGAATTGACTTGCTTCTCCATTCTTGTGCCTTACTTCCTGTCAATTCAATCTGTTGTGCAAATTGATGTGGCTGAGCGCTAAAATAGACTTTAGCATATCTTTACCAGAGTAGAAGTTCGCCTCTGGGACAATTCTAAACTGTGTCACAGTGCTTCTGGTGGAACCACTTTCATTGACTGTACTGGCCATGATTCACAACAGCTGGAATGGCACAGCTGGACAATGGCACTTCCATGTCTAGTAGGACCCAGGGGTTATATATGACTAGGGCCCTATGAAATCCCTTTTATTTTTTCTCAAATTCCATTTTAATTTTTTTCATTTTCAGTGTTTTTGGTTTTTAATTTTTGAGAATTCCGTTTTAAGCATTTTATGCAAATTTAACCCCAAGATAGTATATAAGATAATGAAATATAGACAATTTATGCAATTATAACAGTAAACTTTAATGTTTTTATACTTTTAAACATATTGTGTCCAACAAAACCTTCAAGTTATTTTTATGTAATGTTACTAGGAAAGAAAATAAATCAATTAGGTAAAATCTATTTAAAGTGCAAAAAAAGAAATTGAAACAGCAGTAAACTAATCGTTTTTTGGCTTGTTTGATTTTTTCTGTTATCATACACAGTTTGTCATAATGTACCTGACATTTTTCTGGTATGTCATGACAAACTGTGTCTGATAACAGAAAAAAATATATTTACTATAGCTGATGTAGATACGATGAAATCCAAATCCGGTATTTAGAGATAGCGGGTACAGTGATCCCTTAGTTTTTGCGGTTAATGGGAACCGGCGCCCCCCCTCGACAATTAAAATCCACCAACTGGAGCTGGATGCCCCCCCCCCGAGCCTAAATAATGTGTTTAAAATATGTTTAAACACCGCAAAACTGTGGTCTTTCTGTTTAAAATTCAAATTCAAATATACTTTATTGATCCCCCAAGGGGGAAATTCAGGTTTCAGTACAGTCCAGTCTGGTGTACTTGAGGAGCTGCGGTGTTCTGTCCCAGTCCTGTGGTCCAAGTGCTAACTCCAGTTAACAACCGTTCAAACCATTAACAGCTGTTAAAACCAGTATATCTCCATAATGATGAATCAAGTGAGATATCTCCAGGTCAGAGGAGGAAACAAAAGATGAACCAAACTGTCTCTTCTGGGAGGACTGAGCTCCTTTAGTCCGATGAGCGATGGAGCCGACCGTCCAAGAGCCCGGCTCATTATGCGGACCAGGTCAAACATTGTTTGATGTTTCGCTAGCAGCTGCGGCCTCTCGTCTGCTGTGGCGTGGATTTTCGCAGAATTTCAGCGATTATTTCTTGATTTTTTTTTAATTATAATATATTTCTTTAAAAAATCTGCGAAGCACTAAAACCGCGAAGTGGCAGGGGATCACTGTATTAGCTTTAGGGAGGGGAAGATTGCATTAGCGGTTAGTGGGCAGCGGCTAGCGGGAAGTCTACGATCGGGACCTATATCTCTCCAGCGTGTCCTGGGAACGCCTCAAGGTTCTCTCAGAGGAGCTGGTGGAAGCAGCCGGGGGGCCCGACTCCGGACCAAGAGGGAGCTATTGGGTGGATAGAAGTGATCCTCACACGTAATCTTTTTGAGCCGCTTTGACTTTTTTTTTTTTTTTTTTTTTTTAATTAATAAGAAAAGCGGGGCAGGAGGGGGGGGGGACAGAGAAGCTAGAGTGTCCCCACCTTTTAGTGACCCCTCTTGGATCATTTTTTCAAAAGAAAAGTTCCTTTTAGTCCGGGAGAAAAAAATAAAATTTTATGCAAATTGCCGTTCAGTTCTGTTATATTCATTTAAAGTGAATTCCATTTTTTAACTCCTATTCTGTGATTCCGTCCGCGAAACCGTGATGGTGGATTCCATAGGGCCCTATGGAAATATGGGCTCCATATTTCCTTTTCATAATTATTTTATACAAGAAAATTGTGTTAATCAAAGCCATTATAAATTACTTGAACACCATAGCAATATAAATACAAAACAGTGCAGTGTTGTTGTAATAATCTTAACTGTATTGTTTGTGTTTCATTGTCCTATTTCAGTAATCTGCATGGCAGCATCCTCTTCCTCACTTGCATCAGTATTCAGCGCTACATGGCTATTTGTCATCCATTCGCAGTATGGCACAAACAAGGTGGACGCAGAATGGCATGGTGTATTTGTGGAGGAGTATGGCTGGTGGTCGCCCTCCTTTGTGCACCAACGTTTCACTTCGCTGCAACAGGAATCCAACGCAACCGCACAGTGTGCTATGATTTAAGCACGCCAGACCTCTCTGTAGACTACTACCCTTACGGTATGACTCTGACATTCCTTGGCTTCTTGCTTCCTTTTGTGTTTGTGATGGTGTGCTACTGCCGAATGGCCCAGATCCTCTGCCATCCCGTGTCCTATCAGGGTGTTCCCATGGCATCAGGAGAGAAACGCGAGAAGGCCGTGAGGATGATCATTGTTGTTGCAATAGTGTTCTGCATCAGCTTCCTGCCATTTCACCTCACTAAGACCATGTATCTGGTGGTGCGCACTTTTCCTGCTGCACCCTGTGAGACAAAAAACCTGTTTTCCATCATCTATAAGAGCACAAGGCCATTTGCCAGCATGAACAGTTTTCTGGACCCAATTCTGTTTTACTTCACTCAGCCGCGCTATCGCCAGAGCACCAGGAAGTTTATGCTCAGAGTTACCACACTCAAGGACAAGTCCACCAATGTGTGAGCAGACAGTAGACCCTTTACCATGACAGTGTTAAGGCCCTGTCGCTACATCAGTGGTTGGACCAAAAAGGATGAATTCAACAGGCTTCCTTGTAGGGCTTTAGCGATACACTAATCTGACGATAGGATACACGATATTCAGCTCACGATACGATATATATCGATATTCATCTTACAATACATTTACATCATTTTCCGAAAGATTTTAAAGGGACAAAGTGATTTTGGTGACATCTTGTGAGTGTTCCAATGACTTTGTTTGAATCAATTGAACAGCTTGCAAATGCTGGACAAAATGAATAAAAGATTTGTTGAGAAAAATAGTTTCATTTATTTAAACGGCGCAAATTGTTTCTTGCAAACTTTTAAACTTTTAATGGTGGGACACGGGGGTTTTGAAAGAAGCTTAGAATATCGATACCCGCGGCTGAAAAATCGATACTCTCTGGGGAAATAAAATATCGATATATATCGCAGAATCGATAAAATCGCTCAGCTCTACTTCCTTGTCTTGACCTCTGTCACAAGTTGTTGTCCTTTAGGCTGCTAACTGCTACTCACTGTGCCCTTAAACACTGGATGACATGCAACATAAGTGCTGTAATCTTATGTAAGGTACACTTAAACACTCAAACACCTTCTGTTGAATACACATGTTAGCTGTGATCGACAAACTATAAATGTGTTTTACTGAAGGAATCCATACTTTTTGAAATTCCTCATTTTCTGGGGAGAACACTGTAATGTTTGACACTTTTCATACTGTCAACAGATCAGCAGATCAGTGTCTCAGCATTGTACATTGTGCATGTAAAATGTTTGTCTTTGGTTCCCACTGTTCACTGGGTTAATCTACATCCTCAAACAGTTGTGATGTTTATGGTAAATTCTGTATTTGTGTATTGAAGAACAAAGCAAAATGCATGGCATCTGCAAAAGTGGCCAGAGAGACTAAATATGAAAACTGCTGCATTATATTACTAGATTATATTTTCACTTGAAGATGGTCCTGTTTTTAATCTGAAAATGCCATGTTGTTCAACATTATTTAAACTGTAAGATATATTGTATATTTTGACCACTAGATGGCGTGCGTGCCCTACTGTACTTGAGCACTGGCTCTGTCCTGGGTATGATTAATCTCAGTATGGATCATTTCTACTACAGTCAAAGGAAGCACACTGAAGTGACCCACCAGACGGCTGTTTGGTCCCTTAAAAATGACTGCTCTTAAAATTCTGTAGTGTTCAAAGAAAAATTCAATTTTTAATATTGGAGCTAACATTAAAATATCACTCACAATCCCATGTTAGATCGTTCAAAGAGAACAAAAGATAATTTTATGGACCTGAAGACAGAGTCAAAAGATGTTCTCAACTTTCTGGCTGTCCTCTCCTGGATGTGTGAATCCATCCCAAGAAACTTGGATGTCAGTTTTTTGGAATGGAGAGAAAGATAGAATAAAGGATATGTAACTGTTAATAGATACATTTAATAAAATGAACCTTTTACACTTGGAAGAGATACTGAAAAGTACAAATGAAGTGGTTAGTACTTTGTATTTTGAAAGCTCTAACTGGATGCTGTGAAGTCTAAATTTCTCATTTTGAACTTGCTTCTAATATTTCTGAATGTGTTTGACCAATGTACTGAGTCTTTGATTTTTTTTTTTCAAAGACTCAGTAATTCAAAGACTCTATACACAATATAACCATTGTGTATAGATATATGCATATGTGGTGGCATGCTCATTGTTAATGCATTATTCTGAGTCACGGTGTGCTCTAAATTTATTTTCTATCCTGTCCCAGTATTATCTTGTTGTTCATCAGCCACCTTTTCTTTGTGTCTTTATGGTGTGAAGGCCCAAACAAGTACTTTTATGCAACTTAGATGACAGTGTTTTTATTGTTAAAACTGAATCTGCCTCATGATGAACTGTTGTATGCACATGCCTTCATCTTCAAGAAAAAACAGATGCATTTGGTGTCAAATGTATTGATGAATGTAATTGACCGTGTGCCAAGCTGGAGATCAGGATGGATTGTGAACATCTGATCTGACCTCAGAATCAAAATCAAACTAAAATTACCCAAACAAGCCTTAAATCTGACAGTTTCCCAACAGCCGAAGGCTACTGTAACAGACAGCCTTCATAATGAGATTGCATTTAAATGAATATTATAAATTAAGTTAAACTCACCAGTTTGGGATTTATTCTGTTTAAGATGTGTGTGGTAGACACTGTTAAATGTGAACATGTAACGTTCATGCATTTTAAATGAACAGAATAACTTGAACACAAACATGAGTTCATGTGCTTGATAGTTTTAGTATTGTAACAATTTTTCTTTTCATTTTTGTAAAATACTGTATAAGACAGTCAAGAATAGAATTTTATTTTTGTTACATAAATGTAGTCATGTTGATTTTTTTTTTTTTTTTAAGTGTTTAAGTTTTTGTAAACCATGCAGATTCTTATGGCCTTTTATCTGTTTTGGATGTTGTTCATAATGCAAAACTAACTGAAAGTTGTAATAAAGTCAAGCTAACAATGTCATGGTTGTACAAGTTTTTTTAAATATATAAGTCTTGGATATAAATGTTGATTATAGAACCAGGTGTGTTCTTTTATTTTTCTTGTGTCACTCTTGAACAAGTTACTAGATTTTACAGATTAAACTGCAGGCCGATACAGATTGAGCCAAGTTTATGTCAGCACTTCAGTCTGCTCTCGGAGGATGGGTAAACACGGAGAAGCATTGTATAAGTTTGAAATGCGTAGAAAATTCAGCAGAAGTCCTTTAAAACCAAAACAATTTAAGATCATTTCAACAAGAACTGCAAACAGATTTTATAAGTCGACTAACTAATGCAGCCACTTGTGTTGGACCTGGTGATTTCAGAGTTACATGGACTCCCTGTCCTCCACCTGACCTGCCACCGTGGAGGGGCAGGGGGGTCAGCCTGTGGGGGGGCAGGGGGGGTCAGCCTGTGGGGGGGCAGGGGGGGTCAGCCTGAGGAGGGCGCTGCAGAGGCCATCTACCTCCCCTCTAAGGAACTGAAACACAGAATTCCCCTTTGGAACAAAAGAACCTGTTAAGCAGACAGCCACATGGGAAGCACCACAGAGAGGTTATTGTGCATGAGTGAAAACTTTTATCTTTGCCCTCCCTCCATCCAAATGCTGACACACTAATCCAGCAGCAACATCATACCGTTCTGGGCCAGAGCTGTCTGCAGAGAGCTTCAGCAGCAAAGACAGAATTACTGTTAAAAATGTGGTGCATTTTCAAAATCAGTCCTGTTTTATAAAGGTTGGTTCCTTTAACACTCTCAAAGTTTGTTATTAATGCTCCAGTTCTAACATTTTACCCTAAAAATGTGTCCTTTTTTGCATTAAATCCTGAAAGTGCTGGTGTCTTTTTCTTTGCAGGGGAAGGAGCTATAATTACATCCAGTAAGCCTGCAGTATCTCCCCTCATCAACGAGAAAAAGCTTTTCCTCTTAATACCCGAGGGGGTTATGACAGCCCCTATACCCCCTAGTCCCGCCCCCACCCCCCACCCCCCACCCCCTTCTGCCCTATCTCAAGCATTTACATGCAAAAAAAACAACATAAGTCACGGAAAAGCAAATCGTGCCAAACAGGGAGTCCACAAACCGCATTAGCAGTGAATGGAGCTGGTGGGCCCGTGCGGGCGTGCGTGCTAACCTGGACACGGGCACAGGTTTACAAACTTCAGGGATCACAATGGAAAAGTTGTGTTTGTGAGGAAGTTTGGCCAAAAAAACTTTTTTTTTTCCCGATTTTTCTTCTATACGGATGCGGTTCAAGGAATCGACAAAATATGTAAGTTTTTGGTCAAAGGGGCAGCACTCACCAAATTACTCTCTGCACATTTAAAATCTTGTTACAGAGCAGTTTGATGCTTTGCCAACAATTTTTACTCCTATTTTTTTTTAAAAAACCCAACAACAACAACAGAAGTGTTTGGTGCTTTGGGCTTCATGCAGAAATGGACCAGAGCTCGCAGAGGAGCCTGGATGGCTGTGATCCGAGGAGCTGAAATGTGCGTGTGAACGACAACAAAGAAAAGACATGAACAATGGCAGAGAGAGAGGGGAAGAATGCGCTTGTGTATCGCAGCGTCTCTTTCAGAAAGTTGGGGTCCGGGGGCGCCAGCAGGAGTGAAGGCCAGCAAAACAAATCAGAGGACTCGGAGGCGGTTGGCGTCGCCCTCCCCCCCCCGGAGCCCAGCGGAGCGGAGCAGTCCTGGGCGACGCGTAATGTCAGTGTGTCAAGAAAAGTTTCCAAAATCTCTGCCGCCGCCGCCGCCGGCCTCCCGACCGCAGACCCGAAGAGAGGCTCCTCCGCTTTTCTCTCCTCTAGTATTTCTCCATCCATCCGGGAGCTCACGGAGAAGTTCAGCAGCAGCGGCGGTTCGGCCAGGACGCACCGAGCCTCACCGGCGGACGGCGCAGCGGTGACTCTTCCCCGGGCCCGGGGCTCCGGGACAGGAGCTTCACCGTCTCGTAAATCTTTCCACGAGGACAGCGACGGCGCTGCCGCGGAGTCTTTCTGGGACGTTAAAGTGCACAAGTTTCAGTCGGGCACCGACTCCGTGTCCGGTTCGGATTCGGAGAGGAAAAGGGAGAAGCGCGTTTTTACACGTTTATCAACCGACGGCGGCGGCAGCTCTGGTAAGAAAGACTGTTGTCAGATCAGTGCGCGTCCCGCTGACTTCAGGAAGAGTTTGACCACTGATGAGGAAGACGATGTTAACAGTAAAGAGCTTCCACCGCCCTGTAAATCTCAAAGAAGTTATGCCCACTCTGATTTCGTTCCCCCGCACGCTGACAGGTGGCCCAGCGTTACCAAAATTAGACAACTTTTTGATGAAAGGGAAAGCAGACTTTTGCAGCAGCACAAGACGGACACCTGTGAGAGTTTAAAAGCAGCTGTCAGAGGGCATCTGCAGGCTCACTGCAGTCCTGCCGGTGAAGCCGGCGGCCTGTCTCTGCGTGACATCTGCACGGCTGGAACACAAAGCAGAGAAGCTAAAGAGACCTTTTATTATGGTATTGACTTTAATTCCAAAGCTGATCATCGTCACTTTCCAGCTGACGAGGAAGCGAATGTAGAAACACCCAAGGCTTCTGGAAGATGCGGTCGTAGTGATTACCACAGGATCAGCTCATCTCCATACAGCTCTCACCGTCCTACTGCTGAGGCGGAGGCAGTCCACGAGACCCCCAGAACGACAGGAGTGACACCTGACCCCAACCCCGACCTTCAACCCCGTGCTACTTCGTCTTGGAGTGGATCGGTAAACCTAGAGACCTCCTCCTGCTCCTCCTCTCTTCAGCAGCCGAAACAGAGGGAGAGAAGGGATAGACAGGGGGTCGGGCTGCCCAGGGATAGTTTACATTCCTCACATAGCTCCTCCAGAGCACCAGCCCCCACCTCCTCCTCTGCTTCAGCTCCAGATAAAGCCACTACCACCTCCTTTTCTGTTGTAGCTCCCTCATCTGAGCCAGTAGCCCCAAGAAGAGGGCGTTCTCCCCTCAACTCCCACGGGAGGTTAAGCTCTGGGGACGAAGAGGAGGTGTGCACCAGGAGAAGAAGAGGAGGTACCTGGGGTGTTCCTTCTGGCCCTTCTCCCTCCGCTACCTACAGAGGAGGGGAGAGGAGTGCCACAGAGCGAGGAGGCACCTATTTGTCCCGCAGTAAAAATGGATGGTGGGGTGCTAAGGCCGTCGGCAGGTCCTCAGGCAGCGAGGAGGACAGCTCTCCGTCTGTAGGCCCCCACTGTCGCGAGGCAGTGCGCCGCCGTTCGCTGAGGAAGAAGAAAAAAATCAGTGGGGCTGTTCCAGCAGCAGGCCGTGCTGATTACGATGATCATGATGGCGAATCAGATGACAGCGACAGCGACGCGGTCTTGACGATGGATAAGTTAGAGAGGCAGCAGCAGCAAAACCCCGGAGGAGAGTTCGGCGGGACAGTTCAGCGGAGCCACTCGGCACGAGAACCCAGCAGGCCCAGCAACAGAGCCAGGGTGCAGCACTGGGAGCGCATCACCTCACCTGTGATGTCCCCCACACTTCCTGGGGTCTCACGAGTCTCAAAAGTGCACATACCCCCCTTTGCTTCCAGTCCTGGTGATTCGCGCTGCAGTAGCCGGTACTCCAGCACTGAGACACTGAAAGAGGAGGAGCAGGATGGCGGTGCCGGCCGCACAGGAAACGTGTTTGTCCACGCTGCTGGAGCAGAAGGAAGTAGAAGTGCGTCCTCGTCCATGCTGAGTAAAACTTATCATGGGAATTTTACCATGTACCGCTCCCCAAGCTTTGGCCACGGGGATAACTTTTCCCGTGCCCCCGTTCGTCTGCGTTCCAAGATCGTGCCAACAGTAACCCCCTCGCCGAGTGTACCCGCTAGAGAAGGTGGGGGGTCTTCAGGAGTCAGAGGTGCTGAGATGGTGCTATTAAGAAAAGCAGCGGGAGGGGGCAGGGTAAACGATAAGGAGAAAAAACAAATTTCCATGTCCAACCCTGATATCACCTCAGAAACTATGACCCTTTTAAGCTTTCTGAAATCTGATCTGTCAGAGCTCAAGGTGCGGAAAGCCGGTGGAGGGGAGAGGAGTGCAGTCGGGGAGGGTTTGTTGGCATCCAGCAAAGGCTCAGGGCCTCACAGTGGGACCCTTCTCCCTTCTGGTCGTCGTCCATCGCTGAAAGACCTGACCGCCACTCTGCGGCGCACGAAATCCTTCACTTATTCAGACAAACCCACGACAAGCGTTAGGTGTTACCAGACAGATGACGCCACAAAAAGGAGCTCCTCTGAGCAACAGCTAGCCTTGGATGGAGAGAAGGGTGGGGGGAGGGTGCTGTTGTCTGACAGGGAAATAGAAAGTGACGGTGGGGATTTTAGGGTTGGGAGAGGACGCAGAATTAGTGGTTATGTTCTTGATGATGACGAGGTGATGCCAACTCCGTTGCAGGAAAGGTGTGTACAGGAAGCCAGGCAGGTTATTCAAGATATCTGCCAGATGTGTACGCGGGAAGATGACGACGACGATGATGTAGGTGTAAAGAGAACTGATGCAAATTTAGGGGATGCATGTTTACAGGTCAAGAAAACAAGTGAAGAGAAGGGAGAGGCAAAGGTATTCAAGAGGAGACAGGAAAAGCTCAAGAAGCAGAGTTTGAGAACACAAAAGACAGAGATAAACATGGGGAGGAGAGAGAGAACAGGGAGAGGAGTGGACAAAGTAACACAGCTGGAGAAGCTGAACAGCAGGAGCACAGAGTGCTGGGAGAAGTCTAAGACTCAGAGTATAGAGCTGGAGAGAGCCTTACTCAAGGGCGACTCGGAGGAAAGTATGCTCTACGACCGCTCAGTGGATGAACTTTCTGGCCATGAGTCCAGCTTAACAGATGAGGGGATTGTGACAGAGCCAGAGACGGGCCCCGGTGACCTCTCGGAGAGGTCGTTCTTGGGATCGGCAGGGCTTAATTTGGGGTCAAGAATAGCCAGAGATGTGCTCGGTCAGCCTGTAACTGCGTGGAAGCAGTCAGCTCTCCATGAGGTTGACGGGATCAAGCAGGAAGGAGAAAAAGTGACAGAGAACAGCTTGAGTTGTGCAAATCGCCTGAGTGAAGTCGGTGTGCCTCACTCGTTGTCTCTTCCTGTATGTGTGGCTGAGAATGACCACCTTAGTATGGAGCTGAGTGCTAGTGCTTGTATTAGCAATGTCAACACTGCCAGTGAGGGGATCCACACCAACAGTGCTGTGTCACAGGGGTCAGTGGCCACTGTAGGAGGAGGATTCGAAGCCCCTGCAACTCCAAGTGCTCTCCGTCGGAGGCGCAAGTTCTCCCCTTCTGGTAACAACAACACAGGCACAGATTTGAGTACTAGCTGCCATGCAGAGTCAACAATAGCGACTGTAGGAAATGGGGAGTCCACAGTCTACCGCTCTCTTAGCGACCCCATGCCTCAGCGGTGCTGTACTGCAGCAGAAGAAGGGAACAGCAATTTTTCTTCAGTAGACAGCAACCTTCTAGGCTCCTTGTCTGTCAAAGGAGGAGGGGGAGGTTCGTCAGAAGCCTCTGCCGATGCTGCCTTGACAGAATATAAAGGTAGCGTAGCCAGTGATTTGTCCGTATGCAGTGATGGTGGCCTCCGTGATGATGGCGTTCGGGATTACAGTGGGGTAATCAGGAACATCGTTGCTGAGCCAGGTGCAATGGACAAACTGATGACAGATGACCATGGTAACGGAAAAGCCCCCAAGAAGAAGTCCTTCAGTGACCCCAGTCGCCGTAGTGATGCCCCTTTGCTTTCTCAAAATGACCCTCAGTTTAAAGGTCCTACTGGCGGCACCCAACCAATCGGTGAGCTTGACCAATCCGGACAGATTCCCCCTTCCAGTAGTGAGCCAATCCTGAGTGATCAGAGAGAGGAACTATGGGAAACGGAAGCCAAGCCTACACAGCTGCATCAAGCCAAGATAGTTCGCTCCCAGTCAGAATGCACCCCCCACCCTGATCACCACGATGATGATGATGATAATGATCAAGGTGGTGAGGAGGTGCTGTCCAAGTTTAACCCCAAGCTAGCTGAAGTTCTGTCTCCCAGAATGTTGCGTCGGCCCACAAGAAAACGTCCAAACAGGTTTGCATTTTTCCCCCTTCAGGGTCCCTTTGAGCCCCTTGACCTGGGTTCAAGAGGCCAGGAGGAGCTCCCCAGCCAGACCAAACTCGCCTCCTCTCTTTCAACTCCACCAGTGAAATCCAAAGTTAAAACCACACCCAAACATGTCCGCCACGCCAGTGAGCCCGCTACCTTCATCCCAATCTCCCCACCTCCTCAGCTCCAGCCCCTGAAGGAAGCGAACTGCGTCACCGTCCCATCCGCTGCAGATCCTCCAGTCTTAAGTAAGACCCCCGGAGACGAGGCACCATCGTTGGAGGATGTGACGCAGAAATACATCCTAGACCTGAGCAGCTCTGAGAAGGACCCTGAGGGCCCTGGGCCTCATCCAGGAGCCACGGATGGCTCTCAAGGTTCAGTGTCTGCTTCAGAGGGGACCGGGGAGACCGACAGCAGTGGACTTGTAGAAGCTGAACCCCAGAAGAAGAGCACGGAGGACGCTGCTTCCGGCTCAGCTCCACAGAGGACAAAACCCACAGTGGTGAGTTCAGAGTTTATTTATTTATTTTAGGGTTATCAGGGGGCTTTCCCGCTGTTGTGTTGCAGTCTGTTTTTAAAGTACAAGTGCTGAACCCTTTTGGTTACTTTAAACTTGTATATTGTGACGTTGGATGTTAATTTTTTTTTCTCAAGCACCTTTCCTTTGTTAAATCAAATTACTGAAACTGTATTGTTATGTTTGTGTTAAAGTTAGTCTTAAAATCTGTCTTAAGAAGCAACTTATGTCTTTGACCTCATGGCACCGCTCAGTATTTTATTTTTGCCATATGACAACCTGTACTGGACAGTGCTGAATATCAGAGGACGTTATTATCTTGAACAAACAAAGTCCACACAAAGGGCATTAAGGAACAGTCCAAGGCCCACTGTCCATTTTTTGATTTATTTGCTTCCAGTGTTAGTCGTCAGTACCAGAGGTAAAGAATCATAGAGTAGGGATATAATGAACGCTTCATTCGAACACAGAGAGAGAAAGTGTGATGCAGTATCACTCTGAATGGGTCGTTGTATGACAGTAACAGCTGATGGGTCTGTGATAATGTCGTGATAACTTTACATACTATTTCAGAGAGCATATATAGATTGTATATTTTATAGCGAACTACTGGGTGAACTAGCTTTATGTAAACCTAAGGTGAATATGTGTGGCTAGACCTAATGTTTGTAATAATATAAATACAGAGAAAAGCAGATGCTCTGTTCTGTCAGGTTTGTTAACAGTAAGCTACTCTTGAAGTGTGACTAGTACAACAGCGCAGAGGAAGGAGAATTAAATGTCTCTGTGTGTTTGTTCCTAACACACCTCCTAATTGACACACACACCGTTTGTTTTGGAGATCTTCTACTCGAGTTGAGTTAAAACACAACCATGGATGTGGCGGTGAGGCACGGAGGAAATATAAAAACATCAGTTGGAGCTCATGACAGCAGACTGCAGACCAAAGATGAAGGCCTTTAGTTTTCATTACGTCATGACTGCTTTTTCATCGTGTGGCTGTTCTGCGCCCCTGTACCCACTCTTCTAGTAGAAAGACTCAATGCTGCTACTTGTGATTTGTAAATGTATATGTTTCAGTAGTTCAAAACTTGTTGGTTTTATTTTTCCAAAAAAATACAATAAGATGATTCACTCCTCGATTCTTGATTTGGGCGTCCCATCTATCTGTTATAGCTGCTCGTTGATATAATTTCCGTCTATTACTTTGGGATTGATGACTTCTCCATCCTTGTTGCCGTAGTGACTGCTGGCGCAGGACCTAACCAAGCAGGAAATGGGTTTGAGAGAAATGGGAAGTTGTTGTGGTAACTAAAGGGCTTGATGATATCCAGCACTACCAGCTGGCATGTGTGTGTGTGTGTGTGCGTGCATGTCATTGTATTGAGCATGAATTCAGACTGGCGGTGTGTGTGTGTGTGAGAGAGAGAGATTTAAAGACTCTTTTCCTTTTTTTTCTTGTCTTTATGTGAAGGTGTGGGTGAGAGCCTTTGGCATATTGTTTGTCTGGAACATATCAATGCCTTATTCAAACTTTTGAAGCCAGTACATTGTGTTTAGCTCGGTGCTGTGCAGCTCTGGTGCGCTGTGACAGTCTGTGCGATTTGGACTGAACGTAATAATCACTGTGCCGAGCTAAAATGGATCACAGAAAACTTCTGAAAGTAACAAAGAAAAAAGAAAAAGAGAGATTATATTAAAGGCAGGAGATGTAGTCCTTTTCTGGTTCCCTTGGAGTGTGGCTCATTTCACCCACAATGCAATTTTATCACATCAACATCTCCCAACAATTTCCCTTTTACTTCATTTGAGAATCATTTTGTCTTGTATTTGCATTTAAATCTGGTGTAAACCCATTCTAACTTCCTTTCCTCCAGATGTTTTGCCAGTCATGGTCTGTTAGTTTGTTGTCTTTTTTAGGCCAATTCTCCCTCATTCCACTTCATGTTATCTTCTTCTCCTCTCTGCTGTCTCTGGAACATTGCAGTCTAGTGAGGTCATAACGTTTTTCTTGGTGTAAAGTGACTCACTGAGCCAAATGTTAGGTAGAAGGAGTGAAAAGAAAATGGAAATGATGAAAAAAAAGAAGAAAATTTAAGTTGGAAGGAAGCTTGCTAACTTAAAAAAAAAAAAGTAACAGGATTAAAATAGAACAGAGAGCTGAAAAGTGCAGAGCAGTAGAGGAAGAGGGGTGAGGGAATGTGGGGTAGTAAAAGCAGATGTAGAGAAAGACTGGCCTTTCATCAAACCATAATGAATAATATCATTATCATTGTTTTATCAGTAGGTTTAAGTTGTTTTTTTTTTTTTCTCACTAGAAGAACAGTCTATGTGCAAACTGTCAGTCAATACAATCAGGATCCTTTTTTTTTCTTTTACTAGCTGATATTCCTTTGACAGACAAACAATCATTATTTGGCATCATCACTTCAACATGAACATAAAAAAGTACAGGCTCCATATATCTTTTTTGCACGATTTGATCACAAAGCCATTCCAGTATTTTCTTTATAATAAAAAAAAAAAAGTGTTTCCATAGTTGTGATTGGTCTGTTCAGATTGAACACTTCTGAGGGACAGAACAGCTCCTGCTTGAAGCAGCTGAACATACGGGTTCAAACAAATACTGTACAGTCTTATAGTCTCAGAGTCTGCTCTTTCTTGAAAGACTCAAATAATGTACACACATTATTTTCTTCCCTCCATGTGATGGATTGGGACTCTGCATGAACTAGTGTGTGTTTCCAATACGCAATTAAGTAGTTTTCACTTCAGCAGGCAGCAAGAATGTGGCCCATCTTTCGCTCTATTCTTGTTGCGTAACAGCCCTCGACGTCCCAAAAAAGCAAAACATTGGAGGTTCACGTGTGACATGAATCTCTGGGCCATTTTTTTTGGCACATTACTGTTGAATATAACGTGCTCTGGTTAAATTAAATCTTGCTGCTGCCACAGTATTTATTTATTAATTAATTTTTTTAATAACAGACTCTTCTGTATAAGAATGACTGTGTCTTGTGTTGAAAGTTTTCAGTCCGTTGTTGATTTTTTTCTTGTTTTTGTCTGAGTGATTTGACCAGTACAGTTTATAGGCGACATAGGTTTTTGTGGTAACGGGAGAAAGCAGGGAAAGGATATAGTCAGAGATTTGAGGAGAGCTAAAGATTGGTTTTGCCTCCCCTTTTCACGGATTAGGTCTAAAAGCAAAGTGTTTACAAATCCAGATTTATGACTGACTTTGTTTTATTAGGCCACCCACATGGAATCAAATGCTTTTCCCTATGCTGGACCTTTTTCCTCCAGTACCCATTTCATTCCTCACCACTCACCAAATGTAGAATGAAATCAAACACAGAGATGCCCTGTATCAACATTTGCTTTTGATTTGTTGGTTTTGCACAAAGTGACAAGAGGAAGTAGACTTCACAACAAAGAAAACCTCAACATCAGGGATGCAATAACTAAGGACAAAATACGAGTTCCTGTGTTAACGTTAATCATCTGTATTTTAAGATCAGTCAACACTTTGTCACAAAGGCACAAATGTAATCAAAAATGGTTGAAATGCTTATCTGTATGATTTGAAATGATCAGATTAAGTCATATTCAATGATTTTCCAGAGAAATGTGCTTTGTCATGGCACCAGTTGGGCTACAGCCTAAAGGAAAGCACGTTTAGGTTATTTATTTTAAAGATTTTATGAAGATGTTTTTTTTTTTACCTTCATTTAAAGATATTGATTGTAGCTCTAATTATACATAGCCATGTTAAAAAAAGTGCTCCATTAAAAAAACTAAGCGAAAATGCAGAATAGCTCATAGAGCCACCATTAGCTCTGGACTGAAGTAACTGTTTTCTGATATCATCAGTCTTTCATATTGTTGTAGAGGAATGTTGGTCCATTGTTGTTTACAATGTTGCTTTATTTGTTTGACATTTGAGATCAATGGTTCATACACACCCCTCCAAAGGTCCTGCCAATGCATTTCAATAGAGGCGAGGTCTGGACTTGAACCAAGTCATTGTGGCACCTTGATTCTCTCTTCACTCTTTGGTAGATTTGCTGGAGTCATTGCCTTCTTACGATGCCCAAATTTTGCTGAACTTTTGTTTATGAACAGATAACCTCACATTCTTTTAATACTACTTTAGCATATAGAGGGGTTCATGGTTGACTCAGTGACTGTGAGGTTCCCAGGTTATCTGGCTACAAAACAAGAACAATATTCTTTGTTTGAGGATTTCCAAACATGGCACAGTGCATTATTATCAGATATATATATATATTTTTTTTATCTGTTCCATAAGTCTTGTGATTTTTGTGGATGCAATTTTCCAAATTAAAAGCTTTTTTCTGGTGACTCTTCCAAATAGGTCTCTTTAAAGTATATTTAACATGCTGACTCTGTAGAGCCTGATAAGTAGAGCTTTTTTTTTTTTTTTTTTTTTAATTTCATTCTGTTATTGCAAAGTCTGGTGATAATCTGGTGTAGGAGTGAGTTAGCTTGGGAGTCCACCCCTAAGAAGATTGGCAGCTGTTGTGAATTTCTCCGGCGGTGAATATTCACGCTTCCTGTAAAATTATAGACTCCATTGTATTTGGAAATGGCCTTCTAACCCTTTCCTGGCTGGGCAGCACCTCAAACCACTGCTGATGTTTTCTCTTTGTGGCATTGTGTTAACGCACACCTGAATGCTCCACACCAACAAACTGACAAAAGTCTGCTTTTATTAAAACCTTATCATTGAAGAGAGGCTGTACTTTCTTTTTGTCAAAAGAAGCCCATACCTGAAGTAAAAAAACAAAACAAAAAAAAAACCAAAAAACAAAACATAACTGTGTTTTAAAAAAAAATAACACAATCCTTTTCAAACTGCATTGAATTGCTTTTAATATAAGATTGTGGGACCAGCTAACGCTCTTAATATCAGAAAAAAAAATATATTGTGCCCAAACACCACATGACGATCAGTGAAGAGGTATAAGTTCATTCAATAATAATCTTTCTTTGAAAGCAAACTTAAAAGTTGTTGTCTGCCTGGAGGACTCTTTTTTTTCTCCTCTTTCTTTTTTTCTTCAAATCATAGAAAGGTTAACTGAGGTTCAAAAAGTGAGGGATGCTGAGAGAGGTAAAAACGTAATGGACAGACCAAAGGTTTAAGATATGGTTTGTTCTGTCTGAATGTTGCGAAAGCTCAGCAGATGAGAAGGGAGAGGTGGGATGAATCAGAAAATAAAAGGTCACACTGAGGATATCTGAAGCATCTGTGACACAGAACCAGTCTTTGATGGTGGATAATCTCACTGTATGTGGGTGGAGGCTGAAAATTGCCCCTCATAGCTCTTACCTAAAAGGGAGGATCACCGGTGTAAATCTTTGTTGTAGATGTGCTGGCACTGAAGGAAAAACTTCACATAAGAGGCACAAAAGGAGCCAAAGCTGGTTCCTTTTTTACATCGTATGTATATTGCTTTTTCAACCAAATCAAAGAACTTGTGAGGTTCTTGGTTATGCAGTAGTTTTTATACACCTTGTGTCCACTTGCCCCTTGTTTAGTCTGTGAAATGGTTATCATGCCCCCAGGTGTTCAACGTAAGGAAAGACGGCTCTTTATACGTGGGTTAGCTCGAGGCATATGCAAAAATACTAACATTGCTAATGCCACCTGTTGCTGCCATGGGAAAGAAATATATTCTCTAGTTTTTAACTCGCAGCCTCCGCTGGTAGTCCTGTATAGTTTTACAGTTGAAGGCAGCTTGTTTTTCAAAAGCGTCATTATTTGTGCTGTGCTAGCTAGCAGTGGATGCTAGCACAGCATAGATCTTCTTCCTGAATTTTAGCACATCATTTGAATTTTTTTTCAAAACTTATGAGGCAAATTGCATTCTGAAAAATGCAGGAAGTAGGACTTTTTCAACTACATCAGAGATTACGGCGGTTTCCATTGAAATGAATGGACTTACAAATGTATCACGAGCACAGAAACGAGTAGAAATGACGCCTCAGAATCAAGACATTAACTGTAGCTGATGCCATAGTCCTAAAATCTGCAGATTACTTATTTGAATGGAGCCTCAAAGCTTCTATTAAAATTCAGCACATTTTATAGACTTACACTTTAGCATACACTTCTGTATGCTAAATATCAAGCTAAGCTAATATATAAATAAAAGCTGTATATATCTTCTGAGTCCTGTCGGGAAGTAAAAAAATGTAGTCTGTTTCCTGTCATTTCAAACTATTCCTCCTAACATTTAGTCTAGCTACTAATTTTATATTAAACAAGCTTATCATGGACTTGAACGCACGCCAAGAAAAAACTAATAAAGTCCAAGGAATACCAGGGGCGTAAATGAACAGCCTATTGGCGACAAAGCAATAAGAAAAGTCAGCAGACATTAAGTGAATAAAGAAATCCCAACATGAAGCTCCATCTGGTTTCTCACAGTTTGGAGAAGGACGAAAAAAACCATCTGTGGGAAAACAGTTTCTGAATGTCCTTGCCCTTGGTGACAGTTTTAATATGCTTTGACAGTCTCCAACTTGCCCTTTTAAGGGTCAATCCTCTTTTTTAAAAAAAACATTATCATTTATTTATTTACTTTACTTTAGGCCACCAGTGGAAAATCCACCTAGTTCAAACCTGTAAACCGTGTGGTGGCTATCTGGGTTCTCCCTCTTATCTTCCTTTCCTTTGTTCCCTGTCGCTCCGTCCTCTCTTCTGTTTCTTTCTAACCCTCTCCTCTCTCAGTTGGTGTGGATCCACCCAGTGTAATTACAGACCAGTTTGCTTATGTAAGGAAAGCCTCTCCTGAAACAGCACTTTCTCAAAGACTTGCCATTTCAGCTTTTTTGTGTGCACAGGCAAACCTTTAGTGTTTGCTTGTGACGTAAATAATTTCGGTTTCACGTGATTCTTATGGCACTTTGAAAATGGTTTCACCTGTTAAAGGCTGTTTATGTTTGCTTCAGATACACAGTCAATTATGGTATATCTGTGGTGTGCCTCAGACATTTTAGCCTTCCCTGTAGTTTTCTCTCTGAGTCATGCATCTGCAGTCCATGTGTCAAGTGGGTCTAAAGTGAGAAGCCCACTTTTCAGTCAAGGTTCACCTGTGCCAGACTTTATACAGCTGACTGACTAAAATCCACATTGTTGTTGTTGGTGGTCAGTTCTCTTAAAAGAAAAAAAAAAAAGATTTCTTGTCACCAAAACATTTTTAGAACTTCCAGAGCCTGTCACTTAAGGTAGGGATGTTGCAGTACAAAACATGTGGAAGCTGTTACCAGCACCAGTAGAAACACATGAATACATGATTCTTGATGCCTGGTGTGATACACTTTTCATCATTTTTGAACCATATAAGAAACAACATTTCTGTAAGGCAACTGAAGTGTAGAAGATAATAAATAGTATAGGCTTATGGCTGCTGTCCAACCATTTAGCATACATGCTATCATTTTGGCATATCAGTTCATAGCTTTTACTTTTTCTCTACTGGTCTTTACCTGTTTAAAGTTTCAAGATGCAAATATCAACATTTCCATTGTCTCCCGAGTATAGTGTCTTGGACTGACTATGATCCCTGAAGCTCTGAACACCCACTTTTAAACACAACTTGATTCAGCAGTGCAGATTCTTTTTTGGTTTTGGAAAAACTGTTCGTCTTTCACTTGCAGTTTTTTTCGAGATTTAACTGTATTTGGATGTTCCTCTTCTCCGGTATTAGACTGATTGAGAGTAAAAAAAGACTATAATGGTCCCCCTGTACTTACATTGTCCTTTTTTTCTATATTTAGTTCTTTGCTAATCTTTACCTGTTAAATTTTAGGATTAAGAAGTATCGTATCAGTTCTCATGTCATCTCTTTCTTTCCTTTTTCTTCTACCTGACAGGCTTTTCCTTTTATTATGACCTATACAAAATGTTACAGATTCCAATAGTTATATAAAAGCTGAGTATGAAGAACTGGTGATGTTGTACATAGATGAGGGGAGGTGAGCCAGTCACTTTGATCACTATAGTTAACTCCTCTGTTGGCCTACATTTGATCAGTCATAACATTCACTACGTGAAGTATCCAAAACAGAAAATAATTTGTTAAAACAGGTGTTAACTATTTTTCTAGAATTATCAATGACATCATAATATAGTTATGTCACTGTCTATGCATGTAGCGTGGGCTCGTGAATGCACATATTGCTGCATGAATTTGTAGCTTTACAGCTGTTGCCTCTGTCTTTACCGGTTATTCACATAAAACGACAACTGTGCCACTCTTGCAGCATGTTGCATATTGCATTAGCATAGTTAACAGTGTAGTCGGACACAGGCGCACACAAACACACCCATACACAGGGTCAAGGCCTTGGTCTAAGTGTGGGTTGATTCGGCCATTCAGCATTCTCTCACTCTTTTGTTCCCCCAGAGAAACATGACAGCAGAGGCACTCTTCCTCCCTTCTTTGTCTCCGTCCTTATCGTCCTCTCACCCTCTTCTTCATCTGTCTTATGGCATCAGTCCGCCGGTTTGGATCATGTTCTAGCTGCCAGTTAAGAAACTCACGTGAAAATAGGGATGGGAGAAGCTGGAAAAGTCGCAGTGCTATTCCCGAGTGGCTGTTGGGATCCCGGATAAAGGCACAGGGAGAGGATGAAGAGGACTGGAAAGGAAAGACAGCAGCAGCTAAGGCCAAAGACGCCTCACAGGCAGGTGGAGTTGGTCCTCTTTGTGTTTGTGTAGCATTCAGTTAAAGGCTTGCTGCACCTAAAGTTTTGGTTGAGTCCCATTTATTTATTTATATTTTCTTGAGTAGATTTATGTGACAAATACTGTTCTGTGAGACAAAAAAAAGTAAATCCTAACTATAAAAGCGACTACACGTGTCTGTAATGCAGGCTGTTGAATCAGATGATTCTTGTGTGCTGCCATCATCGTATTACCTTGGCAATGACATCACCCTGGTCATGCTTTTCATCTTTCCACTCCCCCTTACTGTCATGAAATCATCCAAAGCATGTGGATGACATCATTCTAGTCTGTTTCATGATATCCAAATGTATTTATGAAGTTATTAAAGTAAAGGCCAGTCTTGTTAAAAGACTGGCCCGAGCATTTGTGCGGCGTTTACAAATGTTTGAGGACAACAGCAAGTGCAAAAAAAAAAAAAAAAAAAGGTTCTTAAAAATAAGAAACTGTACTTGAAGCTTTGAAGAAACGAAACACTTACAGTGTTATATTTTATCATTGTGCTGACAGACTCTTGTTTGTTGTTGTTGCATCAAATTCTGGAGGATGAGTTTTCGCATCTATATCAAAAAATGTTCAAAGGAATGTGCTCAACTAAAGCAAAAGTTAGGAGACATTTAAACCGCACTTTTGAAGACGTTGGTGGAAATAACACTCGCTTCCGTTTTAGCAGTGTTTATTCTCGTAAAGGGGAGCGCAGTTCGTAAGGCAGGGCAAGTTTATTTGTGTAGCACAATTCATACACAGTGTGCTCCACAAAGGTGAAAAGACATAAAAGCACATTTTAAAAAGCAATCAAAACAGTTAAGTTTAAAAAGACAAGAATAAAAACAATTAAAAGACAAGAATAAAAGGTTGCAGTTTAATGTAGAGACGTAAAGTGCTTCTCATTAATCAAGCTATGCTCTTTAATGCAGCTCATGTAAAGACCTTAATCGGAATATCGTCTTATTTAGATTAAGGTCAGTAGTCAGATTATTGTTGTCCATGTGAACATAATCACTGTGCTTTGCAGACAGGTGGGCAGTCTTTTTCATGTACTCATCTGCAGCACCTTGAGATTGAACTTGCGGAAATTGTCTTCTTTTTTTTTTTTCAAAGCTTTTGACATTTTCTGCACAAGCGTAGAACACTGATACTTGCTGCATCCCTTTTTCTTTGATATTCAGGGAACAGCTTTGCTTGCAGCGCTGGAGTTCAGCCATCTTTAAACCTTTATTGAATACATCTTCACACAGGTTCTTTTGACATTGGGGTTGAGTCTTTGTAGCTTTACAGCAATCATATACATCAACAACATGCATATGTGTGACATTTTGAATATCTGTGCTTCATTTTCTCTTCTGCAGGTAAAGTTTGTGCGGCCGTAATGATCTTAGAGGTCTTAGAAAAGTGAGCCGTTCCTCTTCCCAGCTCTCCCCATAGGTGAAGATTGTGAGCTTTGACTTTTCTGGCTGCTGCCGACCTTTGTACTGAAGTAAAACATTTTGTCCCAAAGATGAGTTTTCACAAAGCTGTGAGTCAGCCTGGAAATATGTTGTCCTTACCCCAGCCAAGAAAACATGGACATGTGTGTGCTGGAGTGTGAATAAGAGAGGCAGAGAAAAGCAGAACCATGTGGGTGCTGTTCACCTGAGTCACACCATGATGGTCCAGAAAGGTGACAGGCGCTTGTAGCTCTCTTATCTGTCAGACTCGTCCCTGGTTCTTCGTAATGGCTTGCTAATTGATAGAGATCTAGCAGTCTGGAGCTGCTGGCTGTGCTCTGCACAAGCTTGTGTAAATGTACAGCGGTTTGGTTGTATTTTAGGTATGTTGTGGGTTTCATACTTCATTTATGTTAAGAGCCCTGAGTGAAACAATCTGCTCATAAACCCTGTCACAGAGTTGTACTTCTGCCTAGTGAGGACTTCTAAATAACTTCAAGTCTTATATGTTAATAATAGTTAGGGTGGAGCGACAAAGGCAAAAGCGAGAAAAAGCAGGAACTGTGAGCAAAATTCATTAAGTAAAAAACGTCCTAGCTTTGAGCTGCCTGGATGATTCCCAGCCAGAGTAAGATTCTAAGGAATAAAAATGTATAAACAGGGGTTCATTTGTGGATGAGAGTGAGAAGTAAGTGAACTAAGAGTGACTGGGAATATTTGCTTTTGAAAAAGGAAAGAAAAAACAAAACATCTGGAGGTATAAACGACACATGTCCATGACACGGTTCGATTAAAGCACTGCAGAATTACAGTCCCAAAGTACAATTTTCACCCATCTCTTTACAGCTCTGTTAACAGCAGCCAGTTTTAGTGGGTGGAATCATCCAGAACACTTCATCTTTCTCTTCTGTGGGATGTTCGCCCTTTGAAACTGGCTTATGTCTTATTCATGATTTTTGCCTCCAACGTACAGTGAATGCATATTGTGAGGCTGGGTGGAGGTAAAGATAGGTAGACTAACAGATTCCACTCTAATCTGGGTTTGTGATGTCACAGCTCCCTGCAAATCTGAGATTTGGTGTTTGGTGAGGTGTTTTTTTTTTCATAGACAAAAGATTTTTTGTGTGTCATTTTTAGTTGCCCTTCTTTGATATAATACAATTCAGAGAAGGTTGTGAGATGAGGGGAAATATAACATTGTGAGAAATATTTGGTTCTTCGTTTGGAGTGTGACAGATGATCAAACTCATCAAAAAAAAAAAAAAAAAAGATGGTGTCACTCATTGGCTTGTGGACTGCCATTTGAAGCCTTGAGTTTGATATTAACCTGTTGTTGGTGGATGTTTTTTTCCACTGAGCAATCCCATAATCCTCTTGGTGTGTCAGTGTTTAAGTCCCTAACTGTGACAGTCACACTACGTGCATACGTCCATATTTATCACGCACCAGAAAGTCAGACTTTGTTGTCCAGTAAGAACATACGTACTGCTCCACCAGTTCAAATGAACTTTATTTCTTCAGTGTTTCTCAACTCTCTGCTTTAATAATAGTATCTCTTCATGGCCTTAAAACCTAGAAAAACAGTCTGAAAACAGTACTGTGCTGTAAGAAGGGATCACTTTGGCTCCATGTGTATTTGTACAGCTGCTGATGCAGTGAAACCCGGTCTGGCATTAGATTCAAAATTAAGAGTCACCAGTGTGAAAGTGAGGGAATGTCACAGGAATTTGGTCAGTAAACCATCGTTAATTCAAAATACACCAACAATAACATCCAGACATTTCCAGGAACGTCAGTCGGTTTTGGAACCGATCTTGGTCAGAACATTAATGTCCAGATTGAAACCTTCCAGACAGCATCTCTGGTTGTGTAGTTTGGGTCTTTTTGTCTGTGTCTGTGCGCACTGATCTGCTGTCTCCTGGCTGTCTCTCACACTCATCCGACCGAGTGCCAAAAAAAACAGCAGTAATCGCCATGGCAATAATGATGGTTAATGATGATGACTGCCAATTATCTGACTTGAAGGATCTGTGCGTTTGTGTGTGTGTGTGTGTGCGTGTCCCCAACGATATGTTTGAAGGGTTCACACAGAGCTCCCATCGGCCGGTGACAGCAGCCGGGGGGTTGTTGGTAATCGGGTCTGTTTCTCCTGAAACAATGTCGTCCTTCTTCACTCCTCAATGGGCTTCTTATTTTCAAGAAGGCCTCAACATTTTCTCCCCCCCCAAATATTTTATTCACCAGTTGGTATTTCAGTCGCATAGTTCTGAAGTGTTATTGTTAGGGGGATGAGGAAAGTTAAGGTTTGCACAAGATTCTGCAGAGATGCCAATCCCATTAAGCTTTACTGGAAAGCATTATTTACTAGTAAATGTCACACAAGAACTGAATCAAGGTAACTGGTCTCCAGTGTAATAAAAATACTACTTTGACCATGTAAGGATTAGAAAAAAATGCCTGGAGGAAAAAGTGTTCCAGTTTATTTATAGCGTTTAAAGTAGGAACAAATTCCACTTGGTCTGATGCCTTACTCACATATCTGATCATTTAATGTCACTGTGTTGCATTTCTTTCATTCTGTTGTATCTCTGTTACCTCAGTCATCATTTTGGTACAGCTGCATCTTCTACACAAAAGCTACAAGGCTGAACGCTGAGCTGAGAAAATGTTTATGATAAGAAGATGCCAAAATCCTAAAAATAGCTCCCAATCTGACCTTGAGTTACCAACCATTTCACCAGGACTGAAGCAAGTTCTGGGTCATTTTTATTCTGCTTCTCTCCACTTTCCCATCCAGTTTTCTTTCATTTGCCTTGTTATTTTCTGCTATCTCAGGTTATTAGCTGTTTCTTAACAACTCACATCTACCCCCAGTTTGAATTTCTAAATCATTTACATATTGTTCTAAGGTTGAGGTTGATATCAGACTTGGTTCTCGTTTACTTTAGCTTCATTAATCAGTCTGGTCATCTAGACTTATGCTTCTGCCTGTTGAAAAGGTTTGGAATAATATATACATACAGTATATTCACATTTAAAAGGAACATCGATGCTGCACCTTTAAATGAGTGCAGGTGTTTTTTTGTTTCTGTTTTGTTGTAAGGCAGTTTAGGATTGTTGTCTTAACCCACGGTAATAGCATTTATTTATCATATGTTATGTTATGACTTTTTATCTGGTACCGTTTCAAAGGAACTGAACTCAACTGAACTCGCCAACCGATTGTTATTTCAGCAGTATGTTTTTTTTTCTTGCATTAGTCATTCATTTAATTTCTCCTTGGAAGTTTGCCTTCCTGCTGCGACAGATAACCAGATACTGAGAAACCAATGTGGCCTTCCTTCGTCTGTTTTTGTTGCTCAAAGAGGATGTGTTGGAGGATGAAGGTGACACCTCAGTGACATTCATTAAGCTGCTCCATAAGTGTCAATGTGACGTCACCTGTATGCTAAACTATACCTATCCTCCTACACATTGTTTTTTGGCAAAAGGATTAAGTCCTTTTCTTGAAAGATAACTAATGGGAGACAGTCTATCGCCACCTAACTCTGCAGAGACTCATCCAGTAGCCAGTTATTGGGATGACCTGCAACCCTGTCCAGCTACCAGTAGCTTCATATTGGTGGTTGGATTGAGGCAGATGGTGATCAGTGTGTAAGGAAAGAGACGCGGAGCAGGTGGTGTTAAAGTTGGCGTTTAAAAACCGACTCTTTAATTGTGTCTTTATTGAACATCCATCAAACACTTGGCGTGCTGAAGGATATAGTAAGTGGATCCTTGACGGTGGTAGCTGGCAGCACGTCTTTGAAATGACTCCAAGCAGTTGCTTTCAGTAGCTGTGGATCTGACCAGCTAAACCATTCGTCTTTGCAGAGCTGCTTCACGTTAAACACATTTGTAGAACATCCAGTGTGAACTCTTCTCTTGAGGTCCATTCTCTGGTGGATTTACTTTGATGCGTAGGGTCATTGTCCTGCCATGTCACCCGACTTCTGCTAAGCTTCAGCTCATGGAGGATATTTTGGTAAACTTGGGAATTAACTTTCCCTTTGAAACGTCAAGTGGTCCAAGCCCTGAAGCAGTGAAACAGGCCCACATCATGATACTTCCTCTACCGTACCTTACTGCTGGTAAGCTGATGTTGATAAGCTCGCCCTTTTTGTAACATCATGCTGAATATAATTCCTGAGCAGTTCAACTTTTGTTTCATTGGTCAACAGAAATTTGGGCAACAATGTTTTTTTTTTTTTTTTTCTTATTTTGGAGTGCCGTCACTTGTTTTTATAATCAAGTGTTCTCCTGCCATGGACAACGTGCCTGTTAATTGTTTAATAGCTTACATATACTAGGATTGTGAACATATTTGTCAGTTTCATGTGATGTCTTCAAATCTTCAGTTGTTACTTGTTGTTCTTTACCTCATTGACGACTGTCCCGTGCCGTTGGAGTCATTTTAGCTTGGTAGCCACTTCTAGGAATCGTAACCACAGTACTGTACTGTCTCCATTTACAGTTTGTCTAACTGTGGACTGAGAGATTTCTAAATACTTAAGGATTAGAATACATCAACTATTCTAAATTGTGAGTCTTCTGAGATTTCCTTTTTGTAAGGCATGGGTCTCACTGGGAGATATAACTTGTGAATAGCAACCTTAAAATATTTGAGTCTATTAATCAAAGTCGAAGTGTCAAGAGAACTTAGTCATTTGGGTGTTATCAGTTTAACTATGTTATTTTTGCTTATTATGACTTACATGAAGATCAGATCACATTTTATGGCAATTTATTGTAGAAAACAAGTAAATAACATCAGATTTTCATGCTTTTTCTTGCCTATGTATTTCACCTAATCAGTACAATTCAAACCGAACTGAAATATTCAGCCTGCTCATGAAAACAAGCTTCTGAAGTACATCATGTTATCTTTGTCATAATGTCGGGGCTGTTAGTTTTTTTTTTTGTTTTTTTTTTTCCCCGTTGATAATCCTTGTTATTGTTTACTGTACTAAGCTAAAAGTCTTTTATTTGGCACCTTTTAAGGTCAGGGCATTGGTCCTCAAGACGTATGATGTGAAATATTGCATGAGAAGCAGAAAATACACAGTGATATACAAAGTCACCTGCTGCGCTGTTCATACGCACCTTCATGACACAAGGCTGTATATATGCATGCATAAAACAAGTTTATTGTGTTAATTTCTGTCTAAACAGATAAACACAATCTGTCGTGATCAGTTTTTATTTATGGTGTAATAATGTAAATGATTCCCATGTCATGGTGCCAGTCACATTATTGTGAGTGAAAACATTGTAGCATCGCCTGTGAGCTGGATGGCAGCTTGACACTGTCCAGTTATTAATGAAGCAAATCTGCCTTGAGCTTTGCACTCTTTCATCCAGACCTGAAGAACATAGTGTTTTATGTTTGAAAAACATGCAGTATTGGCTTTTAATTTGAAAAATGTGTGCAGAGGTGAAAACGACATGGATCCTGCCTTTTAAGGAGCTTTTTCTTCTGTGTTATCCTTCCTGCAGGAACCATAATTGTGTTCACTGAGAGGGCAGGGCAGGAAGTGGGTTTGGGGGAGGAATTTTTTTTTTTTTTTTTGAGCATCGTGTGTACACACATGGACACAAATGGACACGCATACAGACACACACACTCCTGTAACTTGAATGCGCTTGACAGAGGGGGAAAAAGAGAGAGAAGACCATGGAGGAATTTTAGGCAGCTAACTGTCTGTCTCACTGAACCTGCCATGGAGCTGTGAACTTTTCTCCCCTTTTTTTTTTTTTTTTTGAGGAGGTTTGAGAAAGTTGCTGGCCACCCTTATGTGTATGGCTCGTTGCTCATGGCAACCATGAGTGTACAGTATGTTGCTGGAGGAATGTGGTGACATCAGAGGGGCTAATGTTTTGTCTTGTGAGGGGAAAGAAGAAATAAAGAGACTGACTTTTAGGACTATAAATAAAACTCTTTTACAGCTTTCATTTCACCTTCTCATACTTTTATCTCCCACATTTGCCCACTATGATCATTTTTTTTGGTTGCCCTGCTTGCCTCCTCCCTGACCCTGTCTTCGTCTTTCTCTTTGTGCCTCTCTCACCTCTTTCTGTCTATTTTTATCTTCTCTCCCACTGAGTTCACATCTGGATCTTATTGACAGAGCGAGCAGGAGGCCTTCAGCCTTAAAAGACTCTCTGGACTGTGTGTGTGTGGGGGGTGGGGGTGGGGGGGCTTGTACATGGTGTACGTTTCTTACAAAGCATGGCGGACCTAAATATAAACACAGCTTGATTAAAGGAAGCTTTTCACCAAACCACACACGTATTCACACCCAGCATAACGGTGTCCTCGGCAGTTAAACTGCAGCTGTGTGACGAAGTTAAATCATCGGTCGTGTGTTTTTTTGTAAAATCATCTGATCGTAGTGAGCCTTAATATTCGACAGTTACAACCTCAGGTGAAGGGCAGCATACAACTCTTTTTATTGTGTCATGGTTTATTTATCAAAAATGAGCCAAAAGGAAAAAAAATCATGTGGTCATTACTCAACTTACTGCTCTCATAGGATTTAAGAAGGTAAGGAAATGTGCATGAGCAAATGCTTGAAGTCAAAATTAGACGTGGATAAACAGGTGCTAAAGGTGGATCGACAAATTATTGAACCATGGAGATACTTAGTGCTGCCCACATCATGTTTTTGTTTTTCTTTTTGTTAAATAAATAGCACGTTTTTTTTTTTTTTTTTTTTTTTTTTAAAGAAAAGTTGTATTGATGGTATCCGCATGACGTCACATCAAACCTGCTGCTGTGGCGTGTGTCTCACTGGTAATTTAGAAACACTGTAAGCAGTTGTGTGGTGAGAGTACACTAGGGTGAGATAAATGGATCACACAAGTAAACTACAAACACTTGCATCCTATGTTTTGTGTGTGTAGTTGAGACTAATTCACTCTTGACTGCACGAGATGTATCAGATCCTTCTCTGGGGTAACACAATTAATTAAGTTTTTTCATTTTGGTTTTTATTATTGCCATTGTTGTTGTTGAGTGATTCCTTCATATTTCCAGTTCTGGGTTGAAGAACGTGGCATTTTATGTAGTGAACAGACAGCATTCCTTACTCACGGTGAAACCAGGATTTCCTCGATATAAAAAGGTTGGTGTTACGATGGACTGATGGGAGCGACGTGTGGATGAAGGATCAGTGATCAGAGTTCAGACTGAATAATGAATGGTGGGTGTTTTACATCGTCACCTCATCTCTAATAAAAATCACCAAACTACTGAAAAAAAAACGATCTCATCTTCATATAACTTGTTCAAAAATGATTTGAAAATGCTTTACGAAGTCAGTTTTCTTGCTGCAGTATATCAACTTTTTTGGAAGTTGAGTTCAAGACTAATGATTAAACTTTCTGTATTTTAAACTACCCGTATAAACTCGACACGTTCTGCCTGTCATGTAGAGATTCACAGTTCATCATAAATCTGTCAGCCACCTCGCTAGCTGAGCTCTTAAAACCTCTCCTCGCTGCTGTCTGAGCGTGGCACCCTCCAGGGTCAACGGCAGATCTTTTAACCTCTCATCCCTCAACCCTGCATTACCTCTGCGGCAGCGGAGTAACTGAGAATTAAGAACTAGTTACATGACAGCCCCTAATCTTCCTAATGGTAGGCTGTACTCGGGCAAGGGAAAAAAGAAAACTTGGCAGCTGTGGAAATGAGGTCCCAGCCGAGGAAAGCCTGGCCAACTGACTAATTTTTTTGGGTGTCACATTGGCTCTGTCATTGTATACAGGCAAACAAGGAAATAATTTGAGCTGACTGGTCGTGTGAAAGGGTTTATATGTTCGACCCAAATGCACAAAATAAAGCAGAGATCAGTTTTGAGGCCCATGTTATTACTAATAATGAGTGACAACAATAGGAAGTGTGAGACAGAAGCATCTACAGGGAATTCACTTTAAACTTATTTTGATCTGTGCTGCTCTTTTGCATTTCTGTAGGTCAGTGTCGGCATGCAGTCCACAACAATACCGGAATATTTATTTTCGGACTAATATTGGCACCTGGGGTCCATACTGATGTAATTCACTGATTGGATATCAAGATGACAACACAGATAAAAAAAAAAAAAAAAAATTCAGATTCAAACCTCCAAGTGTTTTTTTTTTTTGTTTGTTTTCTTTTTTCATTAGTAAATGTTAAAATTGAGAACAACAACCAGCGCCCTTTGATATCAGATTCAGTATTGGTTACTATAGGGTCAATATTGGAATTAGTTTGGAACTCAGTAAAAGTGGATTGGTGCATCTCTGATTTGAAGTTTATTACATAAAACTATACAACCTGGCTTGTGGTTTTTGCAGTAACTAGTGATTGTGGGAGGAACTGATGCTTGGGTTGGATTTGTGTGTGTGTGTGTGTGTGCTCTCTATTAATAGAGAAGGGAATAGTGCAGGCCTGGGAATATTGTCCCCTCTGGAAAAACAAACTTTTCTTTCCTCTGTTCTGCTCCCCTCCATGTGAGATGATGGGAAGGGGAAATATGACGATGGCTTCGATGAGAGATGATGAGATTAGCCATGAGTTGGTTGAGAAACAGACATCAATTAGTAGTTTGATTCACTGCATCCATTCACATGCTTTTTTTTTATAAGTAAATGCATTTTGTATAGAAGTAAATGGAACCTGGACAACCTTTCTGCACTAAAAAAAATTGAGGACAGTGACTTTTTTTATTGCCTATTTTAGGAGAGTGGGGACCTCAGGTTGAAAACTACAGTCTCAACAACCATAGTATTTGTTTGAAATAAAAGGACAATAAATGGTTATGATCCCATTTTTCCTTTGGTCTCTACCATTTCTATAGCATCTGTTCACTTGACTATTTGTAAACGGTATTCAAATTTCAAACAGTAAGTCAAAAAGCAGTAGTTTAGAGCAACATCCTTCAGCTGACTTAGTGGAACTTCTCTATTCTGTACCTTAGATGAAATTTTGAAAACCCAGGGCTTAAATGATCTTTTACCTCTTTGTAAAATGAGGCTATGGCCAAATCAATGCATTAAAACACAGAAACCTCATTTACCTTCTACTTTACTTTACTCCTTACGCTTGTAGGGCATCATTGGCAGGTGGCGACACACTCTGAACAAACGCTGAAGCATGAAAATGTCCCAGCGTTCTTTTTCTTAATTTTCTACTTTGTCTGCTTTAGTTTACATGATTAAAACTTGATCTTAAATAACGCATCACAGTGCCTACATCTGGACTTTGTGGAGTGAACCATATCCTCAAACTTTAAAGAGAGTGATGTAGTTCTGCAGCAAAAATCTTCAATTTTACTTGCTAGTTCTTGTGCAATTGGCTGGCTGAAAGTAACATTCGGGACGACACTCCTGACTGAAATCCAAGCTAAATTCAAGTTATGTCAATGGAACGGTACAGCTTCCTGTTTTTTCTTGAGAATTGTCCGGCTTGAAGTTACAGGATTGACCTCAGGATTGAAGTCCTCAAGGACATTTCTTCTCCTTATGCAGGACTCTGAACTCCACGTTGCCATTGTAAAAACCCAGCAGTGAAGGGGCCATACGCTGGTGCTGTCAGTGCTGCTCCCAAGCCCGGTTAAGTGGGAAGATTCTGTTTGAAGAACGGCATCTGATATAAAATCTATGCCAAATCAATAACCCTAACTCCTAAGAGAGAGATTAAAACATACAGGATCATTAAAATGTTAGTGTATTTCCAGCTGTAGGTTTTTTTTTCTCTCTCTCAGCTGTCCCAAAAGTCACATAGGTCATCCGTTTTACTGAAGTTTTATACGTGCACCGAGGTTACAAGTGCAGCACATTCCTCTTTGTGCAGTATGTGTGGACGGATGCATTGTTTGCGAGTGTGTTTATGCAGACATGCTACCTGGATTCCTGCATTCCAGTCATTTAGGATCTGGGTAAAACATTCTCCGGAGCAGCCGGGTGCATTAAGGAGCGGAGAACGAAATGAAAATAAAAAAATAAAAGAGAAGAGAATCAAAGAATGAGAGATTCCTGCCATTTTTGAGGCAGATCCCTGTGCAAGCTTTTACCAGGCTTGTTGTGATGCAATCTCTTCTTCTGCCTTTTTGTGTCTTGCCTGTTCCACCCCCCTCTGTTTTCTTCTTGGAGTTTTTATTGATCCTTTTTTTTCCTTCAAGGTAGTGAACTGAAAACTTAACAACCCCTCCCCCTCGCCTGTTTTTTTTTTTTTTTCTTTTATAACAATTTAGCTTAAAGCCCCTTTTACCGAGTGTGACTGGAAGAATGTGAGGGGATGAGGATCTTCGAAGGTTATTAAAACTGGGCAGCAGAGTACAAATGGCTTGAAAAGAGGCTTCGGTTTGAATTTAGTCAGCATGCGTTAGGTGATCTAATCGCTCCCTCTGAGAGCCACACTGGGACTGAGCCCGTATCACACACACACACACACACACATGCACACGTAACACTGCCATATAAGGAGAGAGCAAGAGGGAATTGGGCAAAGTTAAAACCAGTGGTCTTTTCTTCGCCCTTTTTTTTTTTTTTCCCATTTTCTCCAGCTCTCGTGAAGTTCGTTGGCAGCTCTCTCTTCATCCATATTCATGCTCTCATTTTTACCCATTAATCCACTTGTGTTTTCTGTCTTCTCCCAGTCTATATGCTCTCATACTTTGTCCTCCTTCTAAGTTTGAAAATGGTCTGTCCTTTTTTTTTTTTCTCTCTATAGACGCTACACACCCACTTTTTGGAAAGCTCTCTCAGTACCATTTAAACACTTTTTTTCCTCCCTGGTTTTGCTCAAAAGTACACATTAACCAAATGTCCCTCATTGATACCAGCCCAGTTCAAGCACATGCTTCACACCAGTGTGAGACCGTTAGAGCTCCAGCAGCTAAAAGTGTACTTCCATTACCAGAGATGGTGGTGTTGTCCAGCCAGACTGAAATAAATTTAACATTTCATAATGTGTTTCATTAGAATTAGCTTGAGCCACAAGTTATGAACCACTTTATGGATTTTAGCAGCTGATATTAACATTTGACATTGAGTTTTGTAGAAAATTCAATGATTAGGTATTATGTCTCTTTCAGCAGTAAACCTTCTTTCAAAAAGCATGTTTCTGATTGCTTCACTCATAGTTTGTGTTGGTTTGTTAGCACATTCTTGAACTTCATCTTAAATGCATATGCATTGGCTCCACCTTCTGCCTCTGTTGGACATTATAACATGTTTCCTGAAAAAGAGCCAGGCCTCTTGGACCCATGGTGAGCTCACAAGGAGTTAGAAAGTTGAGTGTGACACAATTAGTGAATATTTTGACAAAGCAGTAGTTAATGTGTACCATAAAGATGACTAAAAGTACCCCCTGTGGACTCTGTGTGTGAGTGTTATGCAGTGTAGAGGAATGTGGCTGTTTCATGTGAGCAGTTATAAACGGCTCTGCTTTCCTGGGAGTATCCGGTTTTTGGATTGTGTATATTTGTGTGTGTGTGTGTGGCAGTGGCTGAGATAAAGAAAATGTTTCCCTTTTTTAGTTCTGTCCCACTGGGAGAAAAACTTATGAAGGCGGAGGAAGGGTTGATCTTAGGTCTTCTGTTCACATGAACATGAGGAGCACAGAGGCTCCTACTTGACAGCACTCATCCAGCATGGAAGTTTATTTCAATTTATGTGCTTACTTTAGCACACCTACATCTTGCCTTCAATTAGCTCCATACTGTAACTACCAAACCACTAAATTTGGTTTTTGAACGCATGAAAAAATGTGAAGCAAATCTATAACATGTGGAGAAGAGTTTTATTCTTATTTTGTCACAGAGGAAGGGAGCGGCCTTTGCTGTCAAAATTCAAGCCACTGGGGTACCTTTTGGTATAATTTTCCAATGTACGTTATTATTTTTACACTAAACCATAATCTCTTCCAAATGCTAACCAAGTAGTTTTTTTTAAGTTGACATACTCAAGCAACAAACAAGAGAAAAGCCTTTGTGAAAGAATAAAATGGTAAAATGATAAAGCCCTTGAATAACTGTCTATAAGTATAAACTTGCTTGATTTAAAACTGTGATCTTTAAAAAAAGGTCAAACTAGTCTCAACGTTGGAAATTTTGCAGTTTAGACTCCGTTATGACTGAAAATTTGGAAATGCCTTGATTCGAACATGCATTTTGTTGCACATGATGTTAGCACATTACATTCAAGTCGCTGGCTTTGTAAAAACTGGACCAATATCTTGTCATGTCACCCAAAGCTTTTCTAAAAAGGGCTTTTGAAGCCTCACGGAGCGATGCTGATTGCAGTGGCCTGCGGGACAAGCATAGGCCTGCTAGCTGTGAGCCTTTCAACTGCAGGTCCCAGTGGACCTGAAATGAGTCCTGAAATGATGAAACGATCGGAGGAGGAAAGTCTCTCCTCTGCAGTACACAGCTGCTGCAAAAGGTAGAAACCGGTGAGTCTGGCTGGTGTCCTCTGGTTAGCCCCAGCCAGCACCCTTCAACCAGGGGTGAAGTTAGCTGCTTCAGGCTGCTTTCATTTGCTTTAAAATCCTTTCAGGCCAATCCCAAATAGATCACAGTGACCTCTTGGTACACTTAAACATGCCTTACAGGCATAAGCCACGGCCATTAGTTATAACTTATGCCTGTGATTTTATCTAGGAATATACATGTGTATTCTACAGAATAAGCCTTCTGGCTGCTTCACTGACTTTGAAAAGCAACTTTTTTTTTAACCATGTTTTATGTGTGAATTTTGCAGCAGTTTTGGTTGTGTTTGTAGAAACATTCAAAACATCGACAACCTTATTTTCAACCTTATTTGGTACATTTTACTGCTACATTACTGAGTGACCTACATCTTCAACAGAATTTATTTGTGGCCTGTGTTTTGTATGTTTCTGTGGTGACGCACTGGCTGAACACTAAAGTATTGTTTATGTCTATGTTTTAATCATGAGGTTCTCTGTGCTGAATGAATTCTCTATTTAATTCATGCGTTCCACTGCATTCAGGTGCTTCTTTGGTAACTAGCGTTACAAACGACTGACTGGACTATAACTGAAGTCAGTCTCTGCATTTCTCTAGATTTCTCTGGCTGCCTCTGTAGGGGCCACCTGTGAGCTCTGTTGGTGCCACCTGTGAGCTCTGTTGGTGCCACCTGTGGGCTCTGTTGGTGCCACCTGTGGGTTCTGTAGGTGCCACCTGTGGGCTCTGTTGGTGCCACCTGTGGGCTCTGCAGGTGCCACCTGTGGGCTCTGCAGGTGCCACCTGTGGACTCTGTAGGTGCCACCTGTGGGCTCTGTAGGTGTCAGTGCGAGCTCTGTTGGTGCCACCTGTGGGCTCTGTAGGTGCCACCTGTGGGCTCTGTTGGTGCCACCTGTGGGCTCTGCAGGTGCCACCTGTGGGCTCTGCAGGTGCCACCTGTGGACTCTGTAGGTGCCACCTGTGGGCTCTGTAGGTGTCAGTGTGAGCTCTGTTGGTGCCACCTGTGGGCTCTGTAGGTGCCACCTGTGGGCTCTGTAGGTGTCAGTGTGAGCTCTGTAGGTGCCACCTGTGGGCTCTGTAGGTGTCAGTGCGAGCTCTGTTGGTGCCACCTGTGGGCTCTGTTGGTGCCACCTGTGGGCTCTGTTGGTGCCACCTGTGGGTTCTGTAGGTGCCACCTGTGGGCTCTGTTGGTGCCACCTGTGGGCTCTGTAGGTGCCACCTGTGGACTCTGTTGGTGTCACCTGTGGGCTCTGTAGGTGCCACCTGTGGACTCTGTTGGTGTCACCTGTGGACTCTGTTGGTGCCACCTGTGGGCTCTGTTGGTGCCACCTGTCATCACTAGATGAGGTGGAAGCACTGGATGAAAATATACTAATTTCTTTGAGTTTGTTCCGAAGAAAGACAACGAGATTGTTATTGTGTGCAGGTACCAAGACACTTCTCTGGACTTTAGTCTCTACACTTTTTGATATCTGGACCGCAGACCATAAAGGTTTTTCTCAGGATGACGGTAGGGCTGGGTTAAACGATTATTTTTGTAATCGATTAATCTAGAAAATAGTTTTTCGATGCATCGATTAATCTAACGATTCATTTTTAAATCCGATTCGATTCGATTTCGATTCGATTATCGATTATCTCCCCATAATTTGACCTATATAGCAATTAATGCAAATTTATCTCCATGAATAAAACACAAATTTCTTCTTTCAAGTTCAAAAATGAATTGTATTGAACAATACAACAATAAAGTGCACACAGTTGTAGTGCAATGGAATCCTATAATAAAAAAATGATAAAATAAAACTTTCCTTCAATAAATAAAACTGCAAAAAACACAATCTGAACCAAAATCTTATCAACATAAAATAAATAAAAAATAACAGCAGCAGTGACAGCTGCAATTTACAAAACAACACAATGTGTGACAGCAGCAACTTAGCCTAATCATTTAAATCTGTGAAATAAATAACACATAAATTTAAGTATTAGGCCTATTACAGTTAAGTGAACAGTAGTTTAACTTTTAGTAGTTAGGATGCTCTCAGTAAGTGCAGCAGCCTCCTGGGGGGTGGGGGTTGTCTGATAGTAGTCCTCCAAACTTTTCTGCTTATCCCTGTCCCTGAAAACATAAATCACAAACACAGTGCACAGGTTAATAAAACTATATACTTCTAAATGATCTGCCCATACCAATAAAGTATAATAATAATACATTAACCTAAAAGTTAAAAGTTAGAAAACAACAATGAATGTTGTATTTAAAAAAAAAAAAAGACAGACAAAGAAATTAAAAAAAAAAAACTAACTTTAGCATGTATTTGAGGAATGTGTGTCAGTTAAGGCGCGTGTGTGTTTAAGTGAGCACATGTTCTGTGTGTGCGAGGCTGGAGCACAAGTTACGTAGTTCGGTTTGGATGAATAACGGGGTTAATCATTGCAAACAAGGAAAGAAAAAAAAGTTGAAAACTTACGGTGTCTTCTCCTCCACACAAGCAGCTCCCGCGTGCCTCTTCTTAAGGTGCTGGTGCATCGCGGTAGTGCTTTTATGATATGCCATCTCTATTTTTGCACAGGTCACAGACCACCGAATCGTTCCCTTTAGGTGTAAAGTACTCCCATACTTTTGACATCCTGTTACGAGATAGCTTCTTCTCCCCCGACTTGCTGCTACTCGATGCCGCGGCCGCCGCCATTTTTTGATTCTGAGTGACGACGCATCGACGTGCAGTTTCTGCGTCGACGTATTTTTTGCGTCGACGTAATCGATGACGTCGACGCGTCGTCCCAGCCCTAGATGACGGACATCACAGATGCCCTGTCACATGAATATGACTTTTGTGGAATTTTGTGGAAACAGTTTAAAAAAACAAAATCAAACCTGAAGTCTTATTCACTCTGGGGCAGTGTTACCTGTAGAGAGAGCTATTCTTGTGTTAATTATAACAAGTTACCTGATTTTCATAGGTTACACTAATCCCTTGCAAACGGAGCTTTAGTTATGCTTTCAGTGGTGCTCATGCAGCTTTGATTTTAAGATAAAAGAATGCAGTTACCAATTTCATGTGGTTCAGTGGACTGTGAACCTGCATGGTTGTTTGTCTTTTTTGTCTCTGTGTGGACTGATAGACTGGCAGCCTGTCCAGGATGTACCCCACCTTTTGCCCGGTGGCATGGGATAGGCTCCAGCAGAATCACGTGGCCCTGAATAGGGTAGAAGTCGGTACAAAAAAACAGATGGACGGGTGGATGCAATCTAATGTGATGGACTGGAAAGCATAATTATCCTAATAATAAAGCATTATTTTTTGACATGGAATAATATTAACAGCCCCAACACTGGTTTATACTAATATATTTATCCGATGATTCAATACTTTGAGCTCAGATCGGCTGTTCACATCCCTATAAGGCACAGTCATCCTCTTTTGTAGCTGTTTTGTCTGTTAAGTTCCAATATACTCTTTGAAAACCCTGAATGTCCATAAATGACATAAGGCATTGACGTAAAAACACTGTAGGCACTGTAAGAAGCATTCTAGGAAGTAAAAGAGACAGAAAATGAAAGGACCAACTGGGTGGGAGAGGCACAGACACAGAGAAGGTATTTCCGGAGTGGTGTTGGTTAGGACTGCTTTCTGCGGCTGATGGCTATCACTGGAGCCTGTTGCATGATGGGATAGGGTGCTGGACATGAAGTGGATGGGATTGTGAGATTACATGTTGCAGTAGGACTAAACATTAAGGATAAACATGTAGAGTGGATCAAAGGCTCCTCCTGCTGTGTCACGGCGATGCTGTCCTCTTCACGGGAACTTAATCAGTGTCTTTCAGCAGATGCATCTGAGTTAGACGAGAAAAGAACAACGGACCTGCGTGTAGTATCTTACTGCCCCTGTGGCAACGTTTTTGAAATGTGTTGCTACAGTCATTTAACATGACAAATATTTTTCCAGTTCAGTATTTGAGATGTTGTTTTTGCTATCTTAAACGTAGGCGTGGAATGATTCGCAAACCATCTCCATCGGTAAAATGTTTTTGGTGACTGGATTTAATGATTTAATGAATGTACGGATCTTGATTTTGAGAGCCTTGAGGCTATATGGACTTTTTAAAGTTGACTCTAAGATTAAGTAGTGTTTCTTAAATGTACTCCAGGATATTAAAAAAACTATGTTGGTCTGCTGCAGCAGTACAGTCTCACAACAAATGCGCAAGAAAAACTTTTGGTAACTTTTATGCTCTACAAATGCCAGGCATGACTTTGAAACCCCCGAAAATGTAGCACATCATAATGTACATAATTTATTTGCATTTTGTCTGGACATTGCCTTGATAAGATTCACTTAATGACTTGATAAGCCAAACAACAACAACAACAACAACAAAAGAACAAAGATGAAACAAGAAAAAAGAGCTTGATTGTATAACTCTCCTAAGGTAACAGTTTTTTTTTCTTGCTTCATCAAAATGTGATATCAGATCATCATCTCCGGTGTTTTTTTCATGTGTGGATGAGAGCAGGGGAAGTCCTTGCTCCGTATGTGTGTATGGAAGTATATCAGTCCTTTGACGAGTGGTGTTCTTGCTTCAGCCTCACCTCTTTTGGACAAAAGGTCTTTTCACCGCTTGTCTCTGTCTGTTACACGCACACACACACACACACACACACACACACAAAATACACACATCCCATAGGGGTGTGTTTGGAGAGAAATTAGATCTGGTTACCTGACTTCTCTCTCGCTCACACATGTGCTACAGTTTCAGCAACAATCACAGCTCGGTTTTAATACAAGTGGTTGTTCTTTTTGTTTAACTCTATTATCTCAAGCTGACTTGCATGAGATAATTTAGAGCAGATTTTTATCACATTATCAGCCAGAAACCATCAGAACTAATACTTGCACACACAGGTTCATATATAGGTTTAATCTGAATGAAATTTGTTAGTTGCTTAACTACCTCTTGTTTTCTGTGATTTTAAAGTGATCCTATGGAAGGAGTGAAAAGAAAAAAACATTGAATAATGATCATGTTTTTCATGACTGCTGCCCCCTTGTGGGAACTTTTCACTCTTATTGTTTTCTTTGAGAAAAAGCAATGAGCTTACAGAGGAAAGACCCAGAATACAAGTGACACATCTGACTAACACCAGAGTTCATCTAAAAATGATGTCTAACTCCTCCCTGCTCTGTTTGTTATGAAAATGATTTATACATTTATAAATACAAGTTTTCCTCTGGTGTTAGTGACGCTCATCTGTATATGTAGGAGGCTGCATGTGTTATTGTATTACTGACAAAACCATGGACAAAACGGGTATAAGACTAAGTCACTTGAACACTATATCTTTTATATTTTATATGAACTCTATATTTGGTATACTCCACATATTCCTGCACTATTGCTTTTTTTTTTTATAGCATTGTAATTCCATCTCACTGCTGTTAGATCTGTGCAACCATGTACGTAGCAAATAACCATCTTGAATCTGTAGGTTAACAGATTGATTTCAAATGGTACTTGTAAAGACAGATTTCAAATATGCATAATGCATAAATATATACATCATGCAGGTTGATGGGAGGGGTTTGAATGATCCTTGAATGAGGCCATCCTTGAAAATTGTGGCTTTTTATGTGTACCTGCTGTAGAAATGTGTGTCACTGCAGATAAATAAAGTACACTGTGAATTGTTACTAATGATATTTGCTGCACCCTGACAGTCCGGGCTCGATTTAACCCCTGGACCCAAGTAAGCTGAAACCGTAATTGCAGTGTTTGAATGTGTAAACAAAGTTTGAACTTGTGTGATGGATTTTTAAGCGAGAGCATCAGAGCTGTGCTTACTGACATCAGAAAACCAGACGGCTTGTAGGTTATCACGTTTGAAAACTTCCATTATCTCAGTGCTGTAATTGTTCAAGCTACAATTGTAGGTTGTTGTGAACATTGTTGCTCCGCACATCAAGCATCAAGGCTTCCATTTGGAAATCCTCCTTGCTTTGAACTCCAGGAGCATATTGCTTATATCACCCAGTTTTATGGAAACGGTGGATTCACACACATGCGTTAAAGCATTGTCTGCGTCCGTCTCCCTGGACTTTGAGAGGGGTGACGTCATCTATTGCTGAAGTGAGGGATCCACGCCCCACTTTCATACCATTTCTTTTGTCGATTTGAGGGAAGTTGAGGGATTTTTCAACTTTTCCCGCTTCAATACATGTGACAGCCAATCGAGTTGCAGCTACACAGCTAGCACTAGACGGTGAAATCCTACATGGAGGGTTTAATTTTGTAAGAGAATTATTTAAAAATAATTTAGAATCATTTCCGTTAACATCGAAACAGTATGATGTATATAACAAGAAGAAACAATATTAAAGTTGGGAATTTTCAGTTAACTGTGTTGCATAAGTAAAATGGAAGAATGTGAACAAACACTCAGAAGTGTGAATGATGGTTTAGCTAGAAACATCTGTCATTATTTTGTTACCCAGTGCTGACATAAAGGGAGCAAGCAATGACACACACACACACACACACACTCGCGGTCCAAACTGTGTGCCTTGCACAGGTGTGAGAGGCAGAAATCTGTTTTGATCTGTTTGGGCAGTCATGCATTCACCTCTGCTGAATTTGCTCTGTCTGGCTCACACACACACACAGAAACACACACTTGTGTACCTGTGAGCATGCTGACAGATGTCATCAGTAGTCCTGATATAATTTTTGTTTGGTGATATTCACTCAGAGGCTGTCACGGTGACACATGAGCTGTCATTCAGCAACTGTCAGTAACACTAACTGAAACACTGAGGAAGGGCGGCCAAGCAAGAATCAAATGTCACGCACACACATTTCCTACCAGGGAGGGGAGGAAGTTGAACCATGTGTGTACCTGGCACGGTGTTCTGGTGTGTGTTATTTCCAAATGCTGTTGAACATGTCCACCTGTTATGACAATGCAACCACAAGGAACCATTAAGAGTCCTGAGTTATTTCAGGTGGGTGACAGTTATTGGCTGATGATGAGGGTACATCACACAGATCCTGGTGGATCTGTCAACTGAGAACTATTGGAGTGTTTCCATACGAGCGAGAGTGCAAGACTGACCCACATGTCTAATCCACTTTCTGTCTGCCATTATGCACCTGAAAATAATCGCAGCTTGCTGATTATTGTGTGAAAAAGGATGAAGTCATTCTCAGCTGCCGGTGCAGTTGGAGCCTGTCTGGAGGATGTCTATTTTTGTGTGACAGTTAGTGCACACCACTAAGAAATCTGGGTCACCCTGCCACAAGCTGGAGACGAGGGAGAACACTCCGTGTTCGCTCTGCCGACTCATTCTGCATGTGTGTACATTCATACACGAAAACATACACACAGTTACGGCTCTTTTTCCACCCCTTCATCACCTAGCAACTGCACTGGTCCAAAACTAAACAGGAAATGCAGAGGAAATTAGCACTTTGGTGTTGCTATGGAAACAAGATGCTACAGATACTGATGTAAACGGGTCTAAGTGATGACTGTCAGCTCTCATGCAGCTTTAAAGATGAATCTGAGGATTTTCCATATGTTAAACTTATTTTAAAATGAACAAACTGACCCAAGGCAGGATCACCTGTTTCCTTTCATCCATACAGGTGTGTTGCTATCCAATAACGTTTCACAGCAAACCCGTGAACCACAGAATTGGATTTGTTGAAGTTTGCTGGCACATGGCTTTTGTAGTCTAAGTCCATTCTGAGTACTAGGGGTGTAAATCACAAGTTTGATCACGATACAATATTTTATCGATCCCCCGGACAACGATTCTATATTTGCTGATATCCGAAAATCTATCACAATCTGATTTTGATATGATTGAAAAACAGGAACCAGTGATCGAATATCAGATATCACATGCTGCTACACAATCACTTAAATTCATGCCAAATCACAATTAAATATCATTTTGACCTTTTTATTTCTGAGGTCCACCAAACATTTGAAAAACTTTTTTTTCCAACAAAAACTGACGATGGCGTACCCCTATCAGATATGGAGAGGTTTTAAACTTTCACAGTATATAAAAGTAAAGTATATTTATATTAGCCTATTTGTCTATTTATTTAATTATTTTATTATATATGATAATATAAAATGTATATAATATATGTTATATTGTATTATTTGTATATAAATTATATTATAAACAATATATATTAATTTTAGGGCTGGGCAATGATTAAAATTTTTATTCGCTAATAATCACATTATTTTTTCCCTGATTAATCACGATTAGTCGCATTGTATACGAAAAATCAAATAATGAATTCAAAAGTAGTGTAAAGGTCACTTTTATTTAAATGTTCTGCTGTCATATGAACTAAAGTGACATAACATTTGTTGTTCAAACACTTTTAACATCAGCACTTGTCAGTAACACATATTTAGTGTAAATCTCATCTTAAAAAAATGTAAAATAAAATAAAGCTTATTGCCATTACCAGGGCATTAATGTAATCCTGTTTTTATGAAAAATTTAAAAAAAAGTCTTCAAACAAAATCCAACAAAATGATTGTGGCTCAGCACAATCAGAACATTAAAACAGGAAATTTCTGAGGTAACAGCAGAAACTTTTAACAGGGGAGTTCAACTTGGCAGTTGTTACAAATAACCTTGTTTCTGTTGAAATCCTCCGTCTGGGAGAACTTTAAAATGAAAATGTCCATGTGAAAGTTCAGTAACTTTACCAATCTGTGTGTCATTCATTCTTTCCATTTTCAATTGTCAATCAAAAATAAAAAAAAAATTAAAAAGTGACATTTTATTATGTTTGTTGTTTTTAAATCTAACACAAAAAAAATGAAAAAATGCCTTTTTTTTTTTCAATATTTAGACTTGGATCAAAAATACAAAATGAAAAAACAGGCCACAGAACTGAATTTGTTTTATAATCGAGGACTGGACTTTCTGTTGTCATTACACATCTGTGCCACTAGAGGGAGCTGCACTGAAGTAACCAGCTAGAGAACAGCAGGACAGTGAACACATGGAGCAGATCTGATGTAACATGGAGGAATGACATGAAAGTTTTGTTGCAGTCCAAAATTTTTGTTTTCAAACAGAATTGTTAATATTGCTACCTGAGATGCTACCCGAACTGTAAAGTACACAGATTTTTACCGTTCTCCATCTCTGTTTTAGCTTTTCTGCATGTTTTTCCGCCAATTCTTTTCCGGTTCCGCAGCTGCCAGTAACAGACTTTTCTAAAAAAAAAAAGCATGTGAGAAACATGCGTTAACGCGCGATAAAATAAATGTCAGCGTTAATAAATTAATGGGTTAACGTGATAATATCGCGTTAACAGCCCTAATTAATTTTATAATATATAATTTATGTAATCATTTTCCACGGTGATAAAATGACACATACCAGTCACATATGCTTCCATTGTAAACGATGCTCACGTGTTGTTATAGCGACGCTGCATTTGCTAATTCGCTTTTAACTTCATCTTTAACTTTAGTGTACAAATGAGGTATGAGAGTCTGAAGTGTGGTCTGGATGAGAGTGAATATCTCGGATCCAAAGTTTGTAGCGGCTTACGACAACCTTCGTTTTCTACAACACTGTAAGGCCTCGTGTCTTTGAAATAACAGTGATGTCTGTTGCTCTTTTAGAGTTGTGGTTTAGTTTTTTGTGGGAAGATGCTGGTGACTGCTGATGATGTATCTATTTTATTTTTGTAAACACCACTTACATGGGGGTCGATGTGATGTTTTGCTTGAGGCGCACGGCAAGCTTTTGTGGTCTTACCTGAATATTTTAGCTCTAAGTGACATTGTTTACACACAGCTTGCCACTTGTTGGTTGACCTGTCTTTTCTCCAAAATCCAAAATATTTCCAGACAGGCGATTTATTTCCTCTGGGAGAGATGATCTCTTTGCTGGTACTTTCATGGCAACTTTCCATGGCACCGCTTGCACTTTGCTTGAGAGGTAAAAAGGCCCTGGCGGAAAGAGGAGTGCCAGGAGGAATTTCAAAGTAAAGGCTTGTTTTACAAATTATTACCCATTTTGATACGAAATCAATGTTTACATTTTTGATCAATGCTATTGGATCATTCATTATTAAATTGATCTATCAATGAATATTAATGGATTTTTACACCCCTACTAAGTACTTGTGAACTATTTTGCTGCTGTGAATTCTCTCAAACAGGATATTTGTATTGATCCAGAGGTAGAAAAAAAATAAAATAAAAAAAGGCCCTGTTGACAGATGCACAACCTTGTCCTGTTACATCAACATTAACTATCTGAAAAAGAAAAAAAAAATGCAATGCACAATTGCTTTTAGAGAAGCAAGGTTTCTTTGTACACTGTCACATAAGAATCTCACATTTCTAACCCTTTTCTTTTTTGTGATGGATGTTATAATAATAAGCATCATTACACATGTACACAAAGCACAAAATTAAGAAAGTTTGTGCTTGGTAGATTATTTCTTTGTTATTATGCTTTTTGGCCATAAATCTTGACATCCTTTCCACGTCTTCTCGAACACTTTGACCCTACGTTCCAGGTGCCGCAGTCAGAATCTGGACTCATCTGTGAACATAATGTTCCTCTTCATGTTGACGGTCCTTTAGACATAAGATAGCTGGCCTTATTGGGTCATGTTTTCTTGGAGCACTAAGGGCAGGGAAGGGAGGAACTAGCTCTCTGTGTTTTGTTAATGTTTTATTTCAATATATCAACAAACGCTACATGAACCAGAATCACTTACTCTGCCTTTAAAGTTACGACTTAATTCAGTATAACGGAGGGGCTGGGAAATAATTCAAGAATTAAACTAAACCCAATATTTAGACCCTATAATCTTCTCAAGTCAATTATTTCAATTTTTTTTTTCATTTTGTTCTTACTTGAACCGCTGTGCATGTTCATGTACACTACTTATTTTAAAATTATAAAGATATGTTCTCTTTTATTAGAGAAATGTTCCAGTTTCAATAGGTGAGTATATTTACAGCAAAAACTTCCATCGTGAGCAAAAAATAACAAAAGTAAAATAATTGTTCAATATTGGCAATGAAAGTAAAATGTTCAGTTAAGTGTGATATTGATTTAAGGTTATATCACCCGGCTCTGATGTTACATGTGTCATCTTATCAGATGCAGTCACAATCTTCGGTTATTTGGACACAATTTCAATGTGAACACAAGTGAATACCGGTAAAATGAGAATGAGAAGCAACAGTAAAACTTCTCTTGAGATTTTTCCTACAGGGTTGTGCTTTAATGTAAATGAGAGTTTACAGACCATTACACAAAACTGATGAAATACTCGGTACCATCCCTTTTTTAGGAACAAACTCATCAGGAGTCATGTATTGAGAGGCCCAGCTTGTTAAAACACCACAGCACAGCTGAAAAGTGCAAAAAGCTCCGGAGAGTTCATGTTGGAGTGTGTTTTCTTGGGGAGCCTCAGAGACATCCGTCTGTGTTTTGTTGACATTTTGTTCCAGATATCAACATGTGATGCCGTCCAGAAATCCCTCACGCTACTTTTAGTTGCAAGGTGACGAGATGATCGAAGTAGCACATTTCTTTGATAGTATATTAATAAGGAGGCTAGTGTAAATCAGGCTGAATGCTCAGTGTTGAAAGGGCTGAAAAAAAGAAAACTTTAGTGTGTGGACTGAATAAATGAAATAAAATAGGCATGCAGAGATGCAAATATGAAGAAAAGGAGCATCTCCTTTAAACCTTCAGACTGTAAATGGGTTTATTCAAGTTAAGAAAACTAATGGTGTCAAGGTGCCCTGTGTATGACGTTAAAGGTAGTTTGTTGGAGAAGAGACAGAAACAAAAATAGATATATATGTTGGAGAGACCTGATTAACAAAACAACTCAGAACACACCAAAGAGACTGTCTGTCTGTCTGTCTGTCTGTCACCAGAGTTCAAAGCTATCCTATTCTGTTTATTGTTCCAGCGGCAATAGGGATTAAAGGCTAATTTCCTGTCATGAGCGTGGCCTTTAAATGTCACTTCCTGACCTTTTTGCCTCATCACCATTTGATCTCTGGTGGAGAGAAAAGCCCTGGGTCTTCGTGAGTTTAATGCAGGTTAAAACAGAAGAGATTCGATGCAGTTCATGATGAAAACTCAACACTTCTTAGTGACGGCAGTGAGTTCGTGCCATTTATGACACATCATTATCGTGTTATCAGGTGCTTGTGTTGATGTTCAATGGCACAGCAATAGTTGCTCTTCCAAAGCTATTTTACATAATAGCTGGATTGCAGCTTCTAAGATGATCATTTTGGATAAACAATACAATTATTTCCACTCAGCTGGAAGAAACTAAAATAAATGTTATTTCCATCTCAGTTTTCAAGCTGTTTTCCCGTCATTGACTCTTGCTTTTTCCAGTGTAATTCACTTCTTCGAAGAAAACGCAGTTTGGGGCAAAAAATATGGAAGCTGAAAGTGATAACTCTTATCCAGTTTTATTGTAAAATTCTGGTTTATAAAAGTATGTGCAGATAATGCTGGTGGTCCCTCTTCTCCCTTGGAGGAGTCCACATCTGTGATTTTTAAAGATTTCAGTCTCTTGAATCTCAAGCATGTGAAAATGAACACTTGAAACGAATCCTTCATCCTTCAGTTTCTCCAATTACGATCTAGTGCTTCCTTCATCTATAATCTTTCCATGTTTCCAGTGACTTGGGTCATTTTTCCAACTTCCTTTTTCCAATTCACTGGGAGCTGATCATCTTCATATTATTTATTTATTTATTTTTGGTTAGTAGATGGCCTAATTTAAAGAAAATAAAATCAGTCATTAATTTCAGACCAATTAAAGGAAAGAAATGTATTCATAAAGCTGTTTGTAGAAAAGTACATGGGCACCGTTGGGGATCTTTAGATTTAAATCTTGCTCACAGTTGTCCTTGTTTAAGTTGGGCTGCTGCCATTAAGTGCTTCACTCACTATACCTGTTTAGAAACAGACAGGCAGAGCTGTCTCATTAAATGTATTTATCAGTTCAGTACTAAACTGCAGTGGGAGGAACTTTAGACATTATTGCCATCAGATAAATTGTACAGCCTTTTTGATGCTGTGAACTTGAGAATCATAGTGGTAAGATCAAAAGGTAAATTTTGAGTTGGAGATGGATGAATTTAAAACAAAACAAAAAAAAACATTTTCCTCTCTCATATTCTCCAATCAATTATTTATGGGGCGATTAGTCGAGTCTGGCTGGTGTGAAGCAGAGCAAAGCGCTGTGAGCGTCTGCCCTGCCTGCTGTCTCTTATTATACACACCCACAGGGAGGGCCATGACACACTGGCGCACACACCCACGCACACTGACACACGCTCTCCGTCTCTCCCGTGGTCCACACACACCTCGGCATGCGCTCAGATCTCGCTTGCATCACACATGCTCTGGAAACCGACCAGTCACCGGGGCATACACGCTGAGGTGTATTCCTTCTCACTTCCCTGGGGATGCATGTGCTGCAGGACACGCGCAAGCTGTGACGAGCCGAGCTGCTGAGCCTACCTGCTGCAGAACAGACGCACACTTTGATGCACGCTGAAGACACAGGAGTTCATTCACGGAGGAGCAAAAAGATTATTTCTGAAGGACTCACTTGTCTTGCGCTGTATGTTTCCAGAAAAGACCAAGGTAAAATGAGGAAGATGCGTATCGTGCACGAGTGCGAGGAAAAGTGGTAACTCCTTGGTCCCTCAGGTGTCTGCTTTTCATTGTTCCTTCTTCCACAAGCATGAAGACCAAGTTTATGTGAGTAAACAAGCAGTTGAAGACCATCTCAGGCTGCCTGGCGTGCGCGTCTATGTGCCAAACTGAGAGTGTGTCGGGGCTCACGTATGCTGCAGATGGTTCGAACCCTAGCCCAGTTCAGCATCGCTCTGGAAGAAATGAATGAGAGTGGAGAGAATACAGGGGATGAAGGAGGAGGAGGAGGAGGAGGTGGTGGTGGTGGAGAAGAGGCGGTGGACAGAGATGCAGTGGATCAGTTCAGAAACAACAACAGCACTGGGAACTCCAGTGGGAATTTGAATGGGAATGGACTCTGTGCTGGAAGCCCCAATGGAGAGGTAAACCAGTGACTGGCTTATGTTGCCCCTTAAGGTTTGTGTGTTCTTCTGGGTGTGCCATCCTCGTCTCTCACCCTCGCTGGGTAATTCGGACAATTTCACCTCCCTGTCTGATTCAATTTAGATTTGGTTACATCCAGTCTTTTTCACCCACTCATTCAGTCCTCTTCTTCTCTTGCTTTTTTCTCTTCTTTACCTGCTTCTTTTAGAGCCCTCGTTTTCTCTTTGACTTGTTTTTCCATCAGTCTGTCTTTCCTTAACTCATCTGCCTCCACTGCATAATGTGTCTTTCATCAGGTTCTTCTGTGTCTCTCATGCTTGTCCATAATAGAATTACAGCTGAGTGAATCACACGCTTAGCTCCAACACATAAACACTCAGCCCACTCTCATGTCTCACTGTTTGTCCTTCCGCGCTCCCTCACAAATTGACACGCACACTGTCGAGTGTTTTGGCGATGTCACTTTATACTTTGTAATTTCAAGTTAGATTTTTTGTTTCTTTAATTGCATCATCTTTTTGCACTCAAGCATCGACTTGTGTGGAGAAGGCTCGACGTTTACGAGCACATAAACTGTAGACATAACTTCGCTGTTGTGGTTCTGCTCTTCTTAACGCCCAACCTGTTAATCCACTGCAGGGATTCAACTGCACTTCTTTGTTTGTGTGTGTGTGTGTGTGTGGTGGTGGTGTGGAGGGGAGGGGGGTTCTATGTAAAATCAGAGCTAAAACTAATGCTTCTGTAGAAACCAGGATTGTAAGAGTTTGGACTGAAAAGATGGAGGTGATGATGGAGAATTGGGGAGGACCAATAGTCATTGTGTGTGTGTGTGTGTGTGTGTGTGTGTGTGTGTGTGACAGAGAGGGAGGACTACTGACCAGGAGAGAGTAGGTCAGAGCAATCTCTTGCCTGCAAATGACAATTAGGGAGCACATAAAGAGGCGCGCTAATGCTCTGGCTCCTGCATGCTTGCCAGAGATATGAACTACGGAGCAGAAAATTGAAGATGACATTGAGAATTAGACTTTATAACTTTCAGGTGCTGCCATCACGAAGACCTGAAAATCGATCTTAGTGTTGTTGCGGGGGTAGAGAAAAGGACAGGGGATGCAATGGGACTTGTTCTCTTTGGACTATGAGGCAGCCTGTTGCTGCTTTCGCCAAGCTGTTGCCAAGGGAAACAGTCACCAGGAAGGGGAGGGAATGAGGGGGTGAAGGCGCAGAGGTGGGAGAGGTGTGACGAGAGCATTTAGTTGAGTAAAGAGCTGCTTCTCAGCTACTGAAGCTTTTTAAAAAATAACCAGCTCACGGTGGCATCTTTGTGAGATGCCTCTGTGTCTGCTGATGGTGATTATTTACATTCATATTCAGTATTTCAGTGTGCTTTTGTGAATGGAGGAGGAAACACAATGTGTAAATGTTTTGTAGAATCTAGATAAGGTTAAAAATGATGCTATTAAAAAAAAAAAAGGCACGATATGTATGTGTGATCTATTGACCGTATAAGAACTGAAGTCGGCGCAGACAGCATATGATCTACCCAGTTACAGTATTTGTGATAATATATTCTGAATATGAAAAGAAAAGTAGCACATAAAATGCACAAAAATGGTAAACAGTTAACTTTACTCATGCAAAGTTCTCAAATTAGTTATTAAAACAAAAGACCATCAGAATCCTGTGAGTATCTGTCAGTTTAGTTCAGTGTTGTACTTGCTCCACCAATAAATGTCAATAATGAAGCCAGTAAAGTATCAGTACACACATAGCTTATGTCTCGTATTTGGCATTTATGCTCATCCGTTGTTGTTAGTATTACTCTGTAATTATTTGACCCAATGCTAAGTGGTGGTGCAGGTTCTTTTCTGCTGATTGTAGCTCCCAGTGATCATCTTCCTTTATCGAGCTCAGAGAGCAAATTAAGCATTTCTTATGTGAGCTGGAAGATGATAAATATTGAGCAAAAATAATGTTTACTGACATTACAGCAATTGATCTTTGAAGTTTGTCATCTTCTTAGCATCAGAATTGTTGGCAGGACAATTACCAGCACGGATATCAAGAATGACTCCCAGTTAAAATCTATGAAAGTTTAAGGCATGTTGAACAGGAGCGTTAGCTAGCATCTAGCTTCTACAGTGGCTTTTGAGACGAGCAGACCAGCTCCATAATTTAAACAGTCAATGATTACACTTTTTTTCTGGAGTTGTTCTCCCCATGACTGGGAGGGTTGTTTTATCCCAGAAACATGCATGTTGGGTTGATTGGTGGTTCTAAAAGTCCATAGAAGTGAGTGCGAGTGGACATAATTGTTTACACTTGTGTGGTCCTGATCTGGATCGGTGATCTGTCCAGGGTATACCCCGTGTCATATGACTCATGACAGCTGGGATAAGCTCCAGGTCCTCCTCCACAGGACAGGATGGAGTGGGCATGGAAGATGAATGGGTCAAACAGCTTTTGGGATCCGCGCTACCCAGCATGCTGTACATTTGCAACCAATTTCCTCTTGATCAACCACAATTAACCAGAAACTCTAAGACCTGCTCATTCTTAGAGCGGATCATTTCTTTGTCAGTCTTTTAAGAGGCAGACATATAAAATGAAACAAGATTGAAATATCTTTTTGAGATGCTTTGTTCAGAGGCAGTCTCCTAATGGTGTGTGAGGGGCTAAAATAGGTCATGGAGAAGTGGTTTGATGCATAATGGCACAAAATGGAACCCAGCTGTGCTACTTTAAAAGACCAATCAAGTACATCTGTCCTTTTGTTGGCAAATCACCACTTTTCGGTATAAATTTGTCAACAAAATAATTTTGGGGCAAAAAAAGGAAAACGCCGTTTTTGTTCCAGAGGAGGAAGCAATAAAGGTAACAATTGAACACCTCAAGTTACATTTAGTTTTTCAGATGTAGTTGAACTGGGCTGAACTACTAAAAACACATATGAACCCTTTTTTTTTTTTTAAAACACATATCTTTATTGATTTTTGAACTTAGTACATCATTCAACCAAAATAGTTAATTACATCTTCCTAGTAAAGTTACATGAACTGTTTGTACAGCTCATTTCAGTTTATTTTAGGGCTGTCAATTTCTCAAAATAATTAATCAGATTAATCGCATGACTGTCAATAGTTAATCATGATTAATCGCAAATTAATGACATATTTTTATCTGTTCTAAATCTACCTTATACAGATCTTTTTCAAGTTGTATTACTCTTATTAATTCGAGTCCTGACTAGAACCAGGAAATATGACCATATTAGTCCAGTCCTGAGGTCTCTGGCTTCCTGTCACTCAGAGAATAGACTTTAAAACAGCTCTACTTGTGTTCAAGTCTCTTCATGGCCCCAAAGTCCATCTCTGACATGTTAGATCCATATGAACCAACCTGGACTCTGAGAACCTCAGGTAGTGGTCTCCTGCTGGTGTCCAGAGTCAGGACTAAACAAGGTGAAGCTGCATTTCAGTTTTATTCAATTCAATTCAATTCAATTTTATTTATATAGCATCTGTTACAATGACAATTGTCTCTAGGCGCTTTTTAGAGACCCAGAGCATGACCCCCGAGCAAATATCATCAACTATGATTATATAATTAAATCCAATCAATGATAATGGCAGGTAAAAAACTCCCATGTAGGGAGAAAAAAAAACCTTTATACCAAACAGTGGCAAGGAAAAACTCCACTTTAAGAGGAAGAAACCTTGAGCAGGACCTGGCTCATATGGGGGGACCTTCCTGCCGAAGGCCAGCCGGGTAGAGAAAGAAAAGAGGGGAGACAGGACAGAGAGAGGATGTAGGACAGAGAGAAGATGGAGGACAGAAAGAGGATGTAGGACAGAGAGAGGAGAGCACAGAAAAAGTAAAAAATAATAAAGAAGTAGTGGAATTGTTGTAGGGTGAATGCAAGCGGGCTATGGAGGGCCCTTGGGCGTGTGGTCAGCGTAATGAGCCATGATAGGCTCTTGAGTATCAATAATGTGCGGGTGGGGTGTAGGTGAGGTGTGTGCGAGAAGAGGGGGAGGAGGGGGGAGGAGGGGGTTTGGGTTTAAGAAAAGAGAAGGGTAGGATTTCAAACAAGAGGATGCGATATATAAATATAAACAGATGGAGGCAGCAGCACTGGGATGAGATGGCCAGAGGACCAGGTCGCCGATCACCACGCCAGTCGGCACCCAAACAAAGTGGAGGAGAACCCCGGGATGGACAGAGGATGGAACTGCAAGTCAGCATGAAACCCAGGAAACTCTGGCCTGCAAATACACAAAGAGAAAAGGGGGCAGAAACAGCACAACAAACACAGGAAAGCAAAGAAAATGGAGCACAGTTTCAGTAACAGGGTGCTCCCAAATAATTATAAATGAGCTGGAGGAGGAGGAAGGGAGGAAGAAAGGGAAGAAAAAGGAGAAGAGCAGTGGAGACACCACTCAGCAGATCATGTTGGTGTCCCCCTGTAGCGTAGGCCTATAGCAGCATAACTATGACGAAGCTGTGATTAAGACGAGCTACTCAAGTCTTACTACTACAACTATAGTTATAACTATTAGCCCCTACACACTATAGATTAGACTAATTGTAGGCTTTACTGAACAGAAATGTTTTCAATTTAGTTTTAAAGATGGAGATAGTATCAGCCTCCTTAACCCAAACTGGTAGCTGGTTCCATAATAAAGGTGCCTGGTAGCAGAAGGCCCATCCTCCAAACCTACTTTTAGATATTCTAGGAACGACGAGTAATCCTGCACTCTGAGAGCGGAGAGCTCTATTAGGAGCATAACATGCTATCAAGTCTTGTAAATAGCACGGAGCTAGGCCATTAAGGGCCTTATATGCGAGAAGCAGAATTTTAAACTCAATTCTAAATTTCACGGGAAGCCAATGGAGGGAGGCTAACACGGGAGAGATGTGATCTCGCTTGTGGATTCCTGTCAGCACCCTCGCTGCTGCGTTCTGGATCAATTGAAGGCTATTTAGCAAGCTTTTCGGACATCCTGCTAACAACGCATTACAGTAATCCAGTCTAGAGCTAACAAACGTGTGGATTAATTTTTCGGCATCACCCTGGGAGAGGATGCTCCTAATCTTGGCAATATTTCGGAGATGAAAAAAGGCTGTCTGACAAACCTGATTAATATGCTGCTTAAATGACATATCCTGATCAAAAATAACTCCAAGGTTTTTCACAGCTGTGCTGAAAGCCAGCGTAAATCCAGTCAATCCATTCCTCAGGTGTTTGGGACCAAAGACAATAACCTCTGTTTTATCCGAGTTTAGAAGCAAAAAGTTAGAGGACATCCAGGACTTAATGTCATTAAGACACCCTTGAAGTTTAGCCAAAGGTTTTGCTTCCTCTGGTTTCATGGATAAGTACAGCTGCGTATCATCAGCGTAGCAATGAAAGTTTATGCCATGGCTCTGGATAATTTTTTCCCAAGGGCAACATGTATAAAGTGAAAAGGATTGGTCCCAGAACTGAACCCTGTGGGACGCCATAGCAGACCCTAGTCTGTGTAGAAGAAACGTCATTAACATGGACGAACTGGAACCTGTCAGATAGGTATGACTTAAACCAGCCTAATGCTGTCCCTTTAATTCCAACAGTGTGCTCTAATCTGTGCAGCAAAAGGCCGTGATCTACAGTATCAAAAGCAGCACTGAGGTCCAGCAGAACAAGGACAGAAACTAATCCATTGTCTGAGGCCACGAGGAGGTCGTTGGAGACTCTAATCAGTGCAGTTTCCGTGCTATGATGAGTTCTAAACCCTGACTGAAAGACCTCAAATAGATCATTTCTATGCAGGTGTTCTCCTAACTGGCTAGCAACTATTTTTTCCAGAATTTTAGAGATAAATGGAATTAATTAATAATAATAAATTTTATGCTCCTAAAATCTGGACCAGTCTTCCAGAAGATGTGAGACAGACCTGAACTCTGACAATGTTCAGATCCAGACTGAAAACAGTTCTGTTTAGATGTGAAGATGATGACTGGAAGGATTTTATCTGCACTCTTCATTTTTAATTTAATTAATTAATTTTTTTATTAATTAATTTTATTTATTATTGATTATTTTTATGCTTGTATGGAATGATTCTATTTGCCTTCTTGTGATTTTATGCATCTGTAAAGCACTTTGAATTGCCTTGTGTACGAATTGTGCTCTACATGCCTAATATGAGAGTACACAAATGCTTGCTTTATGCAAAACAAATGCATGTTTATTTATTGCTACAATGCCAAATCCATTATATATATTATATATATACTCAATATTTTCTCTTATGTTCTTCATACAAAATATTTTCGTGGTTTGCTTCAAACGGGGGGGGGGGGGCTCTCTGCATCAGCGCTCTGATTAGCCGACAAGTGATATTTCAGTAGTCGGACTCTGGTGGTAACTAAATTCACATCGACAGTAAACACAAACAACATTTATCTTGTGGAGTTAGCCATCAGGCAAGGTTTTGAAGCTGAACTTACCATTCAAAATAGTATCTTTTGTATCCATTTTCCCAACTCCTTTTAATTGAATTGAAATTGAATTGAAAATACTTTAATAATCCCCGAGGGGAAATTGGCTACAGAGGTTTGTTTACGTCTGTCTGTCTGCAGCATGGCCGTCCGAGTCAGTGCATGACTTCCTGTTTTGACAGGATTACGGAGGACTACAGGACTACAACTATGGCGGGGCCCGAGGCTCATTAAACCTACTCTCCTCTCTACTATTGTACATCAAGGGCCAGGCGAAGCTTCGCGGTAATCTTGCGTTAAAAAAATTAGTTGTGTTAAAATGATTTTGCGTTAACGCGTTAACTTTGACAGCCCTACTTTAAACACCTCTCCAGGGAGACATAGAGTAGATACAGTATCCTAACCAGATGCCATAACCATTGAAAGAAGCCAACTGAACCAACTCAATATGAACTTCAGATCCTATCTTTACTCTAGTCCAGCCACCCTGCAGACAAAGCTCACTTAATCCACTTGTATCCACAATTCTTAAGGTCACTACCCATAATTTGTGACTACAGATGAGGGTAGGAGTATATAGCTTAACCAGTAAACAGGGAGGATTGCCTTTTGGCTCAATTTCTTCATAGACCAGTATAGAGTCTGCACTGCTTCAAACACTGCAACAGTCTGCTTGTTGATATTCTGCTTAATGCTGGGCTGTATGACCAAAAATTTATATCACGGTATTTTTCAAAATTATATCAGTTTCACGGTATATCACAGTATTTTTTTTTTTAGGCACAACTGGGTGTTAACCACATTTTCTAATCATTTAGAGAGGAATTGCTGCAGTAAATTGGCTTAGAATGACCTATTTTACTGTCACGAGGAGTGAATATTGTAGAAAAACATTCATATCTACACTAGTAGATACAGTTTTGCATGGCCTCACAAAATGATACTATTTACAAAGAGGTGGCACTTGTGATTCTAATAAAGTGAAGGATTCAGAATGCATGATAGTTGCAGTTAAAATACAGAACCCTTTTATTTTTCAAATTTTGCAAACAACTGAAAAAAACATTTTGTAAAAAATTAACATTAACTACACAATGTAAACAACATTCTCGAGATATTTCAACAATAGATAGTAAACAAAGTATGCAACTTGCAGTATTCAAGTTTTTGAAAAAAAAAAAAAGGATTATCTTGTAGCAGCATATAAACAATATTCACACAGATTGCTGGTGTTGCCTCCCGCGGCTACAACTTTAGTTCGGCAACATTTGCAGATTATTGTAGTTTGTTGGACGTCGTCTGTTTTGCAGTGCAACTGCAAAACAGTCCCCTGTTCCCAACGTTGTGTACGCTAGAGTACATACTCACCGGTATGTACTGAAAAATTCATATCATAAGAAAAATAAACACCAGTATTCGGTATGAACCGGTATACTGCCCAGCACTACTTCTGCTCTATTGGTCCATCGCATGTGAATAAGACTTAAAGATATTTAAACTTCTCCACTTGAGGCAACACCTCACTTTCTACCCGGAGAGGCCATTCCACCCTCCTCTGACTTCAGAGAATAGAAGCAACTGCAGCGCATAGTCGGGGCTGCAACCAATCACAGCTGTCATTGTGCAATAGTTGGGGTAGACTCAGGGCAGGTCACCACTCTGTCACAGCTATCCAGTTCAGTCCAGTTTATCATAAACGCATTCGTTCAGAAGAAAGCTAGTTCACAATCAGTCTAGCCGAGGAATCCAAAAGAAGGCATAAGTACTCAGCTCTCTCTGTCCTGAGCAGGCAGGCCCGGCAGGCAGCAGACGAGAGTGACGACTCCACAGTTACAGGAAGAGACTCTGGGAACGTGGCCATCTGCCTCAACCAGTTAGAAAGAGGTTTTGGAAAGGACAAAGATGCAAACACACAGTTTTGTATTAAAAAAAAAAAAAGTGAAGCATCAACAATCAGTAAAATGGCAGCGGAAATGGCAGCAGTGCAACATGACATTTCTCTGAAAAGGAGAGATGCAGTATTTATTCACAGCTGACATCACGGCAGTGCTGCATAAAATCCCAAGTGAAATAAAGTCAAACTGAACAAAATGACCCTAAACGAAGTCCTCTTCAGTTGGACTCCGGTGTGTGCTTGATTTACTCTGGAGCGGTACGATTTGGCTGCCGTTTTGAGGAACAGGTTGCTTTCAGGAACCTCTGTGTCCCCATCATTATGAAGATGGTAAAACTTACTCGGTAACACCTGCCACCCTGAGTCCACACTGTCAAACATGAGCACAGTGTGACCGAGAATGTGTGAGCGAGAAAAGAAAATTCCATTTTAAATGAACAGACTGTGATGTGCTGACTTGTCTCCCCAAACAGATTATGGCTCGGCTCTTGTGGGGTGATTGAATTACACAAACAGACTCGGTCTTTAAAACCACATCATTCCTAAGATGGAGATTATTAAAAACATAAGGGTTATCTGATTTCACTTATGAAAAGTAACTGACTCATTAGGTTTATGGAGTTTAGGTGATGCTAAATATGACACAAGTGTTCTTTTTTTTTTTTTGGTTAAACTGAAAAAAAAGATATTTAAAGACCAGCTGGGATATATTCTTTTCAAATCTTGGTTCATTTTATTTTACAAAATAACTTTGGTTACATTTTTACTTCATCAGCTACCTCCCTTTCATTATCTGACTGGCTGAAGCAAAACTGTGATAGAGCGAAACACAGAGATGCTTCATCCAGTCACCAGCTGAGTACTTTTTGAACCTTACCTGTCTTTTCCCAAAAATTGTCCATGAACAGTTTTCCAGATGTTTCTATATCAGCCGTCTATCCAGTGCAGCAGGTTTGTGGTTTGTGTTGTGTGGCTCAGTCTACTCCTGGCAGGGCTCGGTCTATTTGGCCAGTATTAATATCCTCCACACATGATGAATTTTCAGACAGGTTCTGATGGTAGCTGTTTTGTTTTCCTTTCCTTTCCATATTCATGTTTGTGTCGATAATAAACAACCAGAGGCTGGCAGTTCTGTCTGTGTTTTCTTATGAGGCCAAGATACAACTTCACGAATCGATGAGGCTTCAAGAATGCATGCAGGGTCCGTGTGGAGGCTTAAGCCGACAGCCCTGTGCCACATACCAGTATCTGTAACAGCTACACTAGTCCTCAGTGTGAAATGGCAGTGTTTTTGGACATAATGTTTAGGTCGGACTCCCCTCCCTGTAGTGTAGGAGGATTAAAAATCAATAGGGCTTTGGAGCATGTGGTTAGGTCGAGAAAGCATCTGTGTGTTTAAGGATCTACAGAATGTAAAGCACAAGCTCACTTCAGATCACTTTAAACTGATGTCAGTCAAATATTATTTCTTGAACAAATTCATCAGAAGACTTCTGTAAAGGACACCCTGGTGTATAGTAGCTGAGAACACCTGCAGCAAGCTCCCTACATCCTTCCCTCCTCTGTCCTTGAGGTGGACCTTTGAAATTTGGGCTTTCTTCAAAATATATTTAATGATATTGATTTCCAGGTCACAGGCAGGGTGGCGGCGGAAGAAAGAGGTTATGAGGAGGCACAAATTAGATCAATGGAGGTTATTTGCAGCAGGTTAGGTGCTAATGTCAGCTGGTACTTAAGAAGATTTTTCTAAGCAGCGAGAGTGTTTGGTATACATCTAGCAACAGTGGTTTATATATCTTTCAAATCCTCCTGTGCATGAAGAGGACTCTGACGACATAATTTCAACATTTATTAAAGTGCCACATGGAAGTATATTTGTTATTAAAGTTGCTTATGTCTTGACCACAAATATGAAAGCAATGCATTCAGTAGCCAGTGTTAGATCGTTCAAATGTATATAAAGATAAGACCAAGCTTTCAAAGTAATCAGAACCATCGAAGTGTCATTGTAATACATTTTTGGTTATAGGAAATTAAACCCATGTGTGGCAACATTAAGAGGTCTCCCGTAACTCATTAAAAGTCGTTGAGGACTACATTCATGAGCAAAAGTTAGTATGCTCTCTTTTACCATGTTTTGTGTGAAACCATAAAAATCACTGGATCACATTGGATCTTAGTTTTAGGCAAAACTGAACTTTGACCAGGCCGTCCCTAAACCTTGATTATTTTCTTAAAAAAAAAAAAAAAAATAAAAAATAAATAAATAAATAATAAATAAATAAATAAGATAATATAATATATATATATATATATATATATATATATATATATATATATATATATATATATATATATATAAAATAAGGATCTTGTGGCTCTGGTGGCCTTTATTTACAGTGAAAGAGCATGGGGAGGACATGCAGAAAAGGGTCACAGGCCGGGAGTCGAACCTGCGACCACTGCAGGTGTCATGGATACAAATCAACCCCCAGCCACAACCTGTGAGATGTTTCTGCAGAAATGCTGTGTTTGGTTTGCACCAAACATGTCTGTAAAGGTTAAAGCAGCACAAAGGAACCAGTTCCCCAATTAGCACAGAGGTTAAGTCCCCTTGACAATGCTGTCCAATAACCAATGGGATGGGTAGGAGATGCTGATAGGTCCTAAAAATAATCAGATATTCCTTCAGATTAAATTGAAACTGATATTTTAACATGAAATAAAGTATTTCCCATTGCATTAAGGTCAAACAACTCCACTTTGTTCTGTCCATAGGACATTGTTGCAGAGATTATGTAGTTTATTCATACAGTTTTGCAAACTTTCGTTGTCCTTCCATCCTCTTTTTAGACATTGTAAGGTTTTCACTGGCAACTCTTCCAAATAAACCATACTTGTTGGGCCTCCTTCTGCTTGTGCTGTCATAGGCTTTAACATTTAACGTACTCACTGAGGCCTGAGATGTAGTTCTTAGGGTTTTTTCTGAGGATTGCAAGATCTAACTATGTGGTAAATTTGCCAAGGTGTCCACTTCTGGGAAGATTGACAACCATCTTGTGAATAGTTTTTTTTTGCTGCAGAAAGTGGTTTTATAAAATGGTATTATGGCCCTTTCCAGATTGATGTGCAGTAACAATTGCTGATCCAAGACCATTGGATTCCCTCTTGACATTGTGTTCACACCCGTCTGAGTGCTCCATACCAGATGAGTTAACCATATTTAGTTGTGTATCTGACCACTTGTTAACTTTTCTTCCTTCATCGTAAAAATACATCTTTAAATGTTAAGTCTTTACTTTAAATTGAAATAATTTTCAAAATTGGTTTGAAAGCTATTTTCATACATTCAGTGATTGTCTTAATCATTTGTGTTCAGTTGGATTCAGCTGATAATGTTTGATATTTCAAGCTCATAGTGCTTTTTTTTTTTTTTTACTTCACTCTGTCTTCAAGGTAGCGTACACACCTCACAAATTTTTTAATATTTTCTCACCATCCAGTGTCATCGCAGTACTCAGTTCAGCGTGTTTTTGTCAGAATGGATCCATTTGACAGAAAGTTAGACACAAGCTGAGCTGAAAAGTAAGTCTTGACGTCAGTCTTCCAGTAATGTCGAGTTTCCTCTGAGACTAGCATGTCCTGTGACCACTCAGCCTCTCAGCTGGAGTTTCCATGGTAACCTACTAGCAAAATGAAACTGGCATTCCTAGCATTATTTCACTATGTTCTGATGTGTGGTTTTTCTTTTTTTGTGTGTGTGTGAGTGTAATCTAATAAAGACAGCCGGCATCAAACAGAAGAACATTCCTCTCTTTTTGGAAGTTCCCCTCTTTTTTTTTTTTTTTTTTTTTGTGCTGCAAAACAGCAGCACATTTCAGTTTCAGGAGTATTTCAGTCTCCTCAGTCTTCTTATCTGGTCATTCAGTCAACGAAATCATCTACTCAAGGATTTGGTGTGTGTTTCCACAGTTCAGTGTCAGGAAATCCTGAGAGAATCCTGGGGAAATTAGCCTTTACTGCCAGTTTCCATTTTAATATGAAGGCCTCAGATTTTCATAAAGAATAAGTTAGTCGTAAAGTTGAGTTGAAAAGTTTCAGTGTGCAGCATTTAGGAGGATCTAATAGCAGAAATAAATGACATTAAGAACTATGTCTAGGTTGGTGAGGTGATGTTGAAGATCTGTATTTTATGCTGCTCAATGTCACGTCTTCTTGCACACTGGACCTTAAAAATACTTGACAAAAGCACCAATGTTTGCAAGTTTCGACTTTCCAAAAGCTATAATTGCTGCTTCTCTTTTATATTGCGTTGCAAATCAAATATAGAAACTCAGATTCTAGTATCCTCTCTGTTTCTAAAAAGCATAATCGACACCATACACTGTTTTTTTTTCTTTAATCTTTAATCTATACCCGCAGCTGTACTATTTATCTTAGGAAAAAAATAGTTATTTGTGGAGGGAAATTGATTGGTTACACATGTATGAAATGTTCCTAGCAGATGCGCTGTCACTGTTGTTAAAATACTGAGTATTTAAAAGTATTCAGAGAATGAATCGACGACTGCAGGCTGCAACAAATGAAAAGCCAAATGTCCAGCTAAATGTAAAAGAATTATAACTATAGTGACTAATTAAAGCAATCTTGAAACAAGATGAACAGTAAATGTTAACATCCAAATAATAGAAATAATTTTTTAAAAATGTTTCCTCTTTTTTAATTTCAACTTTATATGCAAAAGGAGCAATTTGATTTGCCTACAATGATGAGCAGTTCATCAGCAGGCTGGAACACTAAAGTGTTTTGAATAGATCTCCACTTGGAGGGTAATTAGGGAATACAAATGGATGTTTACTGTGTTGTTGTGTAAGTCTCTTTTTAGTCTTGTGTCATGCTGTAGTTATTTCCTCCAGACCATTGTGAATGTGAATCAGGCACAAGTAGATTTGGAATCAAATCTTTTATTTTGTGAAGGAGTATTGATCTTAAATGTGGCCAAACTGTCATTACAGTAGTGATTTAATATACTTTTCTGCACAATGTTTTCCCATTTTAGAGGGTAAGTTTGTCGCTCTCAGTTTCTCTCCCTCACGTGCTCACAACAATACACATTCCTCACAAACCAACACACCACCTTTCAGCCTCCAGTGGTACCCCACAGCACCCCTGGGATCTCTTCAGATGCCAAATACTGAACATGGCCTTTTTGGAAAGTTATTGTTAAGGTTATTTATAGGGCGCAGTGCCGCTGACAGAGCGGTGCAGGCGGAGTAAAAAAAAAAAAAAAAAGATCCTCTTGTGTATATATTTTGTGGCTTGTGTATTTGTGTGTATGTTTCTTTGAAAGACAGTGAGAGAGACAGAGGCACTGTGGTTTGATATGCAACGTAGGATTTAGCCTGTGGCTCTCCTCTGATATTTATAAATCATGTTTGCTCACAGAATAATTTAGGAGTCTCCTGTGAGACCCTCGAGGTAATGCATCTGACATGTTCCATGATCCCTACGCTCCTTTTGTGAGTCTCCCACCTCCCAGGCCGTCTTGCACGTGACAAAACTGACTGAATCACTGTAGAATGAGTGATGGATTGTACATTTTTAGCACAGTCCCTTCACTCCTTGCCTCTACATTTTTTTGGCCAAAGTTTAAATAATCTGTGATATAGCCACCTGTGTCCTTTATGCATTTGTATTCAGGTTCCCGGCTGTTTTTGATTTTTTTCTAACAATGTAGATAGCATAGATAAAACATTTTTTTTTTTTGTTTAATTTTGCTGCTCTTTTCTGTTGTTTCGTTTCCTTTATGAACTCAGTTTGTAGGAGTAGCTTGTACGCACTTGTACGCATACATCATGAGTCAGTGTTTGGGTGGAAAGCTGAGTCAGGTTCTGCTTCTGTGGAGCCTCAGTGACCTCTAATTCAGCCTTGTGTGTGTGTGTCAGCTGCGAGTTTGTGTGTGGCCTGTCTGTTTTGCTCCTCAAAAATCACCTCTATCATGAAGCCCAATAGCTTTTTAGTATTTCAATAAGTTTTTCAAACTCAGGTGTGCAGGGACTAACAATCCTGGACAAAGGAAATTAGGTAATTAGATAATAGATCAGAAAACAAAATATATATTTAATCACAGTGGCGACTGTAAATATTTTCATATTTCAGTCTTGTGTGGCTGGGTCATGCAGCAGTAGAAATAATCGCAGTTGTTTTACTCTGGTTTTCACTTTAGTACCAAACAGTGTATTTTTTCTTTTCCAGCGAAGGAAGGAATTACCATATAAATGGAACTGTTTGTGTATTTCTCTTTTTGCTCTGCTGTATTATCATCTCTTGCTCTGCAGATTCCCAATTGTCTTTCAACAGTGTTAAAAGATATGTTCATCTCTCATCAAACTATAAGGAGCTCTCCTGCTTTTTCATTTTCAGTGTCTCTGCTTTCATAACTTTAAGAACAGCAGATCTGATCCCCCCCAGCCCGTCCCATTCAAAGCTCCTTTCTTTCAGACAAGAGTAAAAAAAAAAACAAAAGCTAAATATTTGACACTTCACCTTAAAAATACCACATTGTTTACCACATGACTAAGGATTGAAATGGTAATCTTGTAGTTTATGAGCAAGTCTATGAATGTTGTAGGTTCAAGAATTAAACTAAAAGGATGGTGATGAAAGTGAATGTGAATTTAAAAGGAGAGCAGTGAAAATGGATGTAAAATAGCAAAAACTGCTGATTTGATTGCATAAATTCCCCAGTGTTAAAGCCATAATTTGTCATTTGTCGTTTATCATTTCAGAGACAAAACTAACAAGCGTAGAAGTAAAAACGAAAAAAAAAAAGCTGACAGATGAAACAAAAGCTAAACTCTTCCATTTATAGATTATTATTAATGTCTTGAATTTTTATATTTTCCTAAAAGATACTTTGCTAAAATAATAGATTACATTTAAGGATTAAAGGAAACCATACAAAAAAGCTTGGTGTTGTAGCATTAGATATGAAATGACCTTTTACAAAGTGTTTCTATAATCTAAGGGTCGTGTTTCTTGTTGATTGATATAGAAAAGGAATCGCTGGAAAATAATCAGAATTTAAAATCCAACAGGCTGTTGGATAATTTGTTCCCATATGTTCAGAAATCTTCCATAATAAAAATGTCAGATAATTACCTCTAACTTCATTGGGCCCAGACTTCAGTAATATAGGGGCTCTAATGAAAAAGGGCTGATCTCTGTTTGACTAAGTCTGTGACCTGTGAGTAGTTAGCGTCAGTAAATCAAAGATGTATTTAGGGGCAAAACCTTTTAAGGCTTTGAAGGTCAGCAGTAAGATTTTAAAATCAATACAAAATCTAACATTTGCCAGAGCAAGGCGGCACACGCACGTCATGTGGTAATGTTTTTCTGTACCAGTATTTAGTCTAACTGCTGAGTTTATAGGAAAAAAGAAACAAAACTGTGCATAGCTGTCTCTGTGTCAGGAGTTGGAAGCAACAAACTGTATTTACTGTTTGTTTCAAGCAGAGAATAACATGTTCGACTTGAGCACCGAAAACGAGTTTGGCATGAAATATTGCTCCCAGATGATGTATGACGTCCATTAGACTGCCATGGTTGAAACTAACAAGACAGCAAATTTGGAGGACCAAGCAGAATGACCTGCAACAGTTCAGGAACATTTTCATCCGTCCAGGACTGAATGTTGTAAAGACAAGCTGTGAGATTAATGAGGCTGCTGGAGTCTTTTGGTTTTATTCTGAGTCACAGTGGGTCCAGGGTTGACCCCTGAGGCACACTACATCTCACTGATGACATAAAGGTTTTCAGAGTGACTGAAAAAACCTCGAGTCCTTAATTTCAATGCAGTTGTAATTCACAGTATCAAAAGTGATGTTTAACCACTCTCTATCATTCATGTGTGACTCATATGACACTTTTCTTTTTCCTTTTTCTTCATAGGACATGAGAAAACATGTGATGATGACCCTCTTGGACACAGAGCAGTCATATGTAGAGTCGCTGCGCACGCTGATTCAGGTAACGCACACAAGCATGCGCACGGCTGCATGCACTCATGCAGGTATGTGCGCACACTGATCTTACATTTATGGTTATGATTTCCTTCAGCTGCAGTCTATTTAGCAACCACCTCTGCACATAAAACACACTAACAACCATTTCAGAACCTGGCTGCAGAGGCCATGAATAACAAATGTAGGTAACAAAGGTGTTATGTAATCCACTTATTGCCATTCATCCAGTCAGGCTAATCTGTTAACCTCATCACGTCTCACTGTCATCAGCATTATCCTCTACTCGACACACACACACAAACACACTTGTGTATCCTTTACCTCTCTGCGCTCCAGCAGCTAACTAACCTTTACTCCAAATCTTAGCCACATCCATCTGTCCCTCTAACACATTCACACTAATTCACATTCGCATCAACACCTTTCTTCCCGCTGGTCACACCTGTCACTGTTACCTGTCCGTGGGCGAACAGCATGCACATCTGCGTGGCTCCTTACAAAATGTGTGTGTTTAAATAAACGTGCGTGCACACAGACTTCACTCCCGCCCATGCGCGTGTTTCTGTGTGGCCACAGGGTGAAATAATCCTGGTCTGTGTTCCCATGGCGACACGGTGAAAGTAAGTGTTACCACGGTGACTGCTGCGAGAGTGCAGATCCTTGAAGGGAGGCTGTCAGATGTGGTTGAGTTGAGACCGCTCTGCAGCAGTGGAGTCCAGCGAGGAAATCTGAGTCCGTGGAGTTTCTTTTTCAGGGACTTTCGGGGAAGCTTTCAGTGAATAATGTATTCACCGTGAATAATGTAGTTAGCTGCACTTGAACCCGACGGATGGTCTCACAAGTAAATAATTACCGTGAGCTTTTATTAAAGACACACTTATTGAATTTCTTTTATTATCAGTCTAGGTGACGGGCCTTCAAGACAAACTAAATTTCAGTTTGCGTGTTTAAAATGTGTCGGAGGATCTGTCAAACCAAGAGCCCACAAATCAAATTTACTGGTCCCACGGTGTGACAGTAGTGGATGATCCTTTCCTCCTGTTTGAGTGAGAAAGGCGGATAAAATTGCACTGATGGCAGTCATTGTTCTCTGTAAAGCCACAGGAAAAGACCTGCTTTTTATCTTCTACACTTTCACTCAGTTACAAGCTAACAGATGTCTTTCACCGTCACATCCTTGTGGAAAACCGACGGCCCTGATTTCCAGGAAGAAGGTCATGAAAGACGGTGTAGATTTGTTATCTGGGAAAGTAAAATACACGTAGATATACCGTGTTTTACAAATTCAAAATCAGAGTACGAAGCATGTTAAATGGGTCAAAAATGTAACGTGAAAGAGGGTGCATCTTTAGGAACTTTAGGATTTCAGCCCACTTTTACTCCTGCCTGTAGTTTCTATGTGTTTTTAGTGAAAAAGTTCTGACATTCATGGTGCGACCTGGCTTTTATGTCGGTTGTCCCAGTTTAAAGGTTGGATCGGCCTATCATCGCTGTATTTTGTCAGGGATGATATGTTCTTTTTATCTGCAAACCATGAAATAGACAGATGTTTTGGGTAATTTAATTACATAGTATAGTATGTGAGGCATATATGTTAACAGTGAGTGCTGATCCTTGATTAGAATACTTTCAACACTGTGCAGCAAAATGTAGCTCGGCGTTTCAACCTGTCAGAGCAGAGTCTCGACAGTGGAAAAAACATCAGCACACTACTCCTGCTCCATATCACCATTTATTAATAATACTTTTGTTTTAGCCCCCTTGGGCCATAGTCAAACTGTGACAGCTAATGCTGAGCAAGAGCAACGTGTAGGTGTTTTTTTTTTTTTCCTTTTTCCTGTTTTGAGAGTCTAGTGATACTTTCCTAGACACCAAAGGTTGTTGAATGTGCAAAAACGTATTTTTTACAAAGCTTGCTTTTCCTGCTATGACATGTCAAAATATCCCAGCAGTTCCCTGCACATTCTTAACTGGGAACAGGTCAGAACAGCAGGCAGAGCAGCCTTTTCTTTCTCAGCCGTGCCTTTGTAATGAATGCAGAATGTCATTTTTAATTTGTCTGGTTGAAAGATGCTTGGATGTCCCTTGAAAAGATGTGGTCTTGAAGGTAGTGTACGTTCCTCTGAAACCTTTATGTACTTTTCTGCATTAATGCAGCCATCATAGGAGTGTAAATGATTCTTGCCGAGGGCTGTGTCTGTGATGGTACGAGCAACCCAGTACCATCACAGACAGACACTGGCTTTTAGACTTGTTGTCATTGACAGTCTGGATGGTCTTTTTTGTCTTTGGTCTAGAGCACACCTACTAACACTAACCTGCACAAAATAACTTGGGTTCATAGTGTTTGCAAAGAAATCAAATCAAAATAATCTTTTTCTGATTTGAGGTTATGAAAGGATGAGCGTGTATTTTACTTACTTTCACCAACAAGCTTTAACTCTTACAGGTCAGTTACGCTCTATTAAAATGTTATTACCTAAATGAACAGTGAAGTAGATCAGTTAATATTTGTGAAGTGGTTCAGCGGTGGAACTGGGATAAGTCTCTCAACATAATATATCAATAAAAGATGGAGAACACCAAAATAAATGTATGCACTGGATACATATCCCAGTTTCATTTGCAATAAATTGTTTAACATGGGCTGATGTGAGGTTGATCTGTGTCTTCAACCCATCCCATCTTCATCATCACTGGGTCACTGAGCTCAGTATGTGGCTCTTGATGACCTACTTAGAGATCACAGATCTTTCACTTGCTTTCTCACCTTCCAGTCCTGACACTTGGGAAATTTCACCCCATTAGCTTGTTGTTATGTAAAAAATTCTCAAGAAATGCAAGCTGAATCAGTCCTACATTCGAGCAAACTCAAACTCCTTTTCTTCCACCTTTATTTGATGCACATGTTTTAACCTGCAGATTGAACTTTTAATCAAATCCGTTTTAAAGTCGGCCAAGTGATTTACAAACTACTAACTTGACTGATACTGATTCTAAAATCTTGGCATCAAGTCGGCCCAGGCCCATTTCAAAGTATATTGAATATCCTAACCATTTACGTGTTTAATAGATCAGTGATTCAAGCATATAAGTGTGCAAGTTTGCTTTCAGTCAAAATGGTAGTTTTTTTTTTCATTATAATCTTTGAAAATTAACTGAGTTTTATACACTGCCCATGGGGAAAAAAAAGTCACCCCCTGGATTTGATGTAGTAAATGGTTTAGAGCAGACCTGGGCAAAACACGGCCCGCGGGCCACATCCGGCCATTTGTGCGTCTCTGTCCGGCCCGCATGAGGCCAATCATAAATTACATTTGATTACAACTTAAAATAAAAAAAAAAAAAAAAAATCTATGTCGTGCGTGCATTACAACTGTGGTGCTTTTATTTTGAAAGGCGTAGTACTTCCGTGTAGCGTACGTGCATGAATGTAAACAGCGCTAAATTATGCTGCCGTTAAAATGTGTGCTGACGCTAAGAAAAGCAAAGTTGACAAGGAATGACGTGCTTTCAACAAGACATGGACCGCTAAGTATTTCTTTACAGAAATTAAAAGGTGAAGCCTTTTACACAGATCGCTGTTTAAAGATTATAATTTGAATCCGCACTACACGACCAAGCATGAGGTAAAATACAGAAATCTGTCTGATAAAGAGCGCGCAATAGAGGCTGATGCATTGCTAGCAAAACTGCAAACCCAACAAGGAATTGGTAAAATGAGGTGGAAAACATTAAAACATTATTCATTTAATTGATGTGTTTCTATAGATGTGTTGTAATTCACATTTTGAGGAATTTAACAAGTTAAGAATAAATTGGACTTATTAATGATTATTTTTGTTTTTTTACTCGACCTATACGCCACAATTTCACAGAGCCTAATATGAATATCTACAGAATAATTGTATTCTTCTAATTACCAGTACCAGCTATTTAGAATATATAATTTAATGCATTTTACAATGGAAGGAAGTTGAGCAGGATTAAGTTCAAGTTATCGTTGACTCTGACACAACTCAGGTTTTTCATGTGGCCCCTTGTAAAAATTAATTGCCCACCCCTGGTTTAGAGGGTTTCAGTCAACAAATATTGCAATGACTTATATAATTCAGCTGGCAAAAAGATATTTAACCCCAGCTACTGTAATGAGGAGTTTTCATTCATTAAAGAATCATGTCAGAAAATGCATCTTGTGGTCATGGAAAATATGCTCCTCTGTTGTTTATGTAGTATAAGGAGCACCATTGTGATGTGGTGTTGCTTCAGTTGGTCCGGTCCAGGTTCAGCAAAGTTATGCATCCGAAATATAAGTTCAGCTGAACCCCTGAGTGAACTAAATGATCACTAATTGATTTTTTTCCTCTTATGGAACAGGCTTATTCTAAGATGAGGATGCCAGGATTGGTCATGTTCAAATTGATAAAGAGTGATTTAGGGATTGTGAGATGTAATTTTCGCACATGGAATGGCCACTGCACAGTCCAGAATTAAATCTCATTGGAGTCTTTGATGTGCTGACTTTATGCAGCACTCTGTATAATATATCAGTGAAACATTAGTGCAGATCTGGATGGAAGAAGGTTTGGTAACAATCCATAAACTGGTGAGTGCACGCTCAATTGAGGCTAAAGGTATAAGGGCTAAGGTAACAATATAAAGAGTGTGAGACTTTGTCTTTATTTATTTTTTGATCATTTTTTGGGGGACAATTTATATAATTGCTTAACCTAAAACAGTTTCTAGTTTTCAATTTTCTATTTTTATTTCATGAGAGTTTCACAACTAATGACATGTTTCAGATTTTACATCTGAAAACCTGATTAACGGCTTAAAGATTGAACAGCTATTTTTGAAACTTTGTTGCTATCCTCATATGTGGGTCATTTCTCCTGTTGCAACAGTGTTGGCTTTAAAGATGACATTTACGACCGTGTATAGATAACAGAAAACCCCTGGTACGTTACGAACTACAGCGCAGCCTGCAGAGAGGTGTTTGTGTGTGTGTTGGTGTGTGTTGGTGTTGACCTCCACTTTGTTCAGGTAGCTCTACTTCCTGTTCTGACTCACACCTGTAACACACAAAAATGGCCATCACAGCTTGTCAATCACAGTTTATATAATGCCCACTAACACACACACACACAGCTGGGAGCGAGGATGTGCATGCATGAATGTGTATGTGTAACAAGCCTAACACGTGTGTCCCTGTTGGGAATGATTGTGAAACTGACAGACATGTCATTGTTTGTTAGGATGCACACACACATACACAGTTTTTAAAGGCTTTTTCTGAAAATAGCAGCATATGTGTGGCCCTGCTGAGCAGGTGGAGCAGAGGCAAGAGAAGTGCAGCTTCACATTTTTACTGTTTTTCCAGAAAAGATTCTCTCAAATTTGATTTTTAAAAGATTCAAAGTGTTCTAAAAAAATCTTTCAGGTGTTAGAAATTTCTTAAAAAGTAAAATAAAAAGATTAAGTTCTCCCATGCCTGCTGAGATAAGTATACACCTTCAGTTATGAAGAGGTATTTATGTCTTTTCAGGGCTACATGCGTCCACTCAAACAGGCCGACAGTGGCTCCATAGTGGACCCTTTACTGGTGGATGAGATGTTTTACCAAATCCCGGAGATCCTGGAGCACCACGAGCACTTCCTGGAGCAGGTCGCTGGCTGCGTCGGTCAGTGGCATGACAGGCAGACAGTTGGAAACCTCCTCATCCAGTCCGTAAGTAGAGATGATAATAAATTAGGCTGTGAAGATGAGTGATTTAAAGCCTACAAAGAATGAAATAAAAGTGTGTATCCAGTTTGACTTGACCATCAACCAAGCCCCATATTTAATGTATCCATGTATCCTTAATCACTTTAGTTGGGCTTCACTCCAACACAGGTTTTTTGGTAGCACTCACACTCATTGTTGTTTATTCAGGGAGTTTGAAAGTAGCCTAAAACATCACTTTCATTATTCTATGTTGGTAATTAGTTAAGGTTTTGAGACAAATCGTGGCTCTGACCGCCGTGGTTACTGGTTAATGCTGAGCGCAAACAACCACACATTAATTTACCTACATCACAACACAGCACAGAAACGCCAGATTCACGATTATATTACACACACCACATCCGTCACCGTCTTGTGTCTTTGTCTGTCCTCTCATGCTTCACTGTTGGTTTTAGTCCCCTCTGGCAGAATCAGGGTCTCAGGTGTCAGTAAAATACTGTATGTTAGCACAGACTGTCAAAGAGGGCTAGTGAAGGACGCATTTATTCTCACTCATACAGACGGGCTGCAAATCACATATTTACCTGATTTAAAAAAAAAAAAAAAAAAAACAGCTTTTGCTAGTTTGGCACTATAAAGAGAATGTATCGCAGTTGTCCCAAAGATGACCGGATCAGGAGTGCAGTTATTTTGACCTGTTTTTACTGATAGTAGGAGTCAAGAGACCATAAGAGCGACAACGCTTCCTGAAAGTAAGCAAGTATTTCTTCAATTGAAGTTGAAATCCACGTTTGATTAATTTAAAAAAAAAACCCAAAAAACTCATTAGTGCTGCTTTAATGATCAAACGTATGAAAAGATTATAATTATCAGAAAAGCTCAGAGCATCGCACAATGACAAAACAAGCCAAAACTAAAAACAACACCTATTTTGTTCTCCATAGAGCTATTTAGCTGGCCCCAGGTTCTTCAGTTTTATGGTTCATCTATATGCCGTGTTACCCAAGAAGAGTTCAAAATGTCGCTCCAGCACAAATGTACAATGTATTTTAGCGTAGCAGTGAAGCCTTTCTACAGAGAGGGCATAGAGACTTCAACTTGAATAGGTAAATACTGGTGAAAATGAGGGGAAACTGCATTACAGAGACTGGGAAATATCTGCCAACATAAGTTTAATATTTTGTTTTCCCAGTGGCCTCTTGGTGCCCCTTTTGAAGTTTCCCATGACCCAAAAGTGGCTCTAAACCTAGACATTAAACAAACAATGTTCCAAAGCATCAGTGCGAGGCCAAATGTTAGGTTTTCTTCTTTGAGAATGACATTAAAGGCAGACAGATTTTCCCGTAGTCTGAGCCAACACAGAGGCAAAAACTGATTATAAAAGAAGCACAGGCTTCTGTTTCCTTAGTAGATCTCAACATAGTGTGGGCACAGTTTTTTTTTCCTTTTTTTGTCCTGACTTCTAACATTTATCGGGATGAATAGAACTCCTCACAAGCTGATGAATCAGGTTCAGAACTACATCACATTTGTTTCTTATAATCAATTATCATTGGGTCTTTAATTAAAAAGAAACAAAGAAGAGAAAAAAAAAGACTGAATGTGGTTTGTAGAAGACATGTGAAAGCAGCGTCCCACTGCTCTCCATGAAGCCCCTCCCCCATCTTTCTCTGCACTCTTCCTGGTTTCAGGTCTGTAAGCTGCAGCAGCAGCGGCTGTGTGCTGCAGGCCTCGTTGGCGCAGTAGGCAGCGCGTCAGTCTCATAATCTGAAGGTCGTGAGTTCGAGCCTCACACGGGGCATGAGTTTTGTTTTGCATTCTTGTAAAGCACTGACTTGCTAAGTCATGCGTGTGTTATTTTGTTCTTTTAGTTTGTGTTTGTATCAGACAAGTATCTGGCTCACCTCATATGCACCACCAAGCCTTTTTCTGATTTTATAAAACAATAACATAGGATATCTTCTGATAGATGGTAAATATAAATACTTGTGTAGATGGACATGGAGCCTAGAAGTACCTTAAAGTAATTTAAGGTGCCATTTAAATTAGTTTGCAATATTACTGTTGAATTAGAGACCATGAGAGTATTTTCTGAATTGAAATAGCCCTCCAGGTCCGGTCCGGAGGCAAAGGTCAACTGGCTGTGACCTTTGGCCAGGAGCCGAACCGGCAAATGTCTAGCTGTCACTTTAGCTACTCAGCTGTTTCAGTAAACTTAGAGCGAAGCTAAAGTCGTTAGCTTGAGGTGACTGGGGTTAGGTGGGTGTAACAAACAACGCAGAACTTATTTGTTGCAACTATTTTCCCATTTTAGGATTAACAAGGGTTGGGTGGAGTCAGCTTCTTCCAAGAGGATGTCGCTTAGAGCCCCGACAAGTCAGAGTTCAAAATCACTCTTTAGAAAAGGTGACGTCACACGGATTGTCCAGTTCTTTTTATAAAATATGACTGAAACGTTTCACAACGGACCCCTTCATAACAAGAAACAATGACTGAAGTTTCAAATTTGACTAACAAAAGTTTGTGAAAAAAAAAAAAAATTAAGCCATAAACGCATGCAACCAATAAACATCCATCCATCCATTGATTATCTATACCCGTTTCATCCTCCGAAGGATCAGGGGATCTGCTGGAGCCTATCCCAGCTGCCTACGGGCGAAAGGCAGGGACCAATAAACATTTTAAATAAAAATTTAAAAAGTCAGCTATAACAGAGCACTTATTTTCTTGGTATTATTTAGAGTGGAAACATCAGTTGGCTGCAAAGTTAAGCATAAGGCATTAACTTCTCTGTTTGTTCTGGAGCTGCTCTCTGGAAACCACATTTTCAAAACTTCTTTGAATCAACTTTTTGAATTAAAGTTGAGAAGACACCAGTCAGCAATACATTTGGAAAGAAATCTGCTGGAAAAAAAGGTTTCATTCTTTGTCTTTCTGTTTGGGTCGTCATCTGGAGCCAATCCTCTCTTTCTGCTCAGACAAATCTTTTTTTCTCCGAAAGTCCTTGTAGATGAGGAACCTAAACAGGAGGACAGATGGAGATGATAAGAACAGGGATGTCAGAAAGTCAGTCAGCTATTTTATCAATGGTCAGGAAGCTGTTTACTCTGTGACTGTAAATTCTTCTCTCTGATCATATTTGTGCCAGAAAAAAAGAGAGGTTTGTCTTGTGTGTTGTTTTTTTTTTCAAGTCTAAAACAGGTGCAAAAATAAAAGTATTAAATACTATATTTATTGTTCTCTGCCTTCTTCTAGTTCTCCAAAGAGGCTCTTGCTAATATGTATTCAGCATACATTGACAATTTTCTCAACGCCAAAGATGCTGTGAGGATTGCCAAGGAGGCCAAGCCGGCATTTCACAAGTTTCTGGAGGTGAGTGTTGCTCTGAATCACAGGTGTCTGAACAGCTGCCCTTATAGCTGTGACTGGGAGCCACAATAAACCTTTTTTCCTTGAATCAGCTTTTAGAACCCAGACACCTCAAAAGAGGTATTGATGAAATATGAAATGAGTTTGTCTGCTCTCAGCTTTTGTCACTTAAGACTTTGTCTATGAGACTTTGTGTGTTCTTACCTTTGAAGGAGGCACTTTAAACATGTGCTTGTCTCTGAAGTAAAAAGATTTGTGTAAGGGGCTGAAACCTCATCAGGGAAGATTTTAAATGAGAGACTGAATCTGTTGTCGTCAAATATTTATTTAACTGTAATCAATTCACGGTGCAGTTGGACAGTTTCCACTGTAGCATTCCGATGTAAGATGAATTTTATGTTATGTATCAGTATGTTTGGAACTTATCTTTTTTCTGCAACTGTAAAAAAAAAAAAAAAAAAAAAAAAACGCATTTGCCCCGTCTTTTAGTTCTCATGCTAATTGGCATCATGCTGCATTTGCTGTATATCAAAAGTTGCCCAAAACTATAACACCAGTTTAAAATGAGGCGCACCCCAAAAGAAGGTGCAGTTGTGGACTCCACCTCCACCTAAAATCAGCTGCTATGGATAGAGCTGCAAATAAGTTGTTGCAAAGGGGGCTCTTGTATTGTATCCCTCCACGAACTCATGGCAAAACCCACAATATGTCTCCTTCAAAGCTTGAAGTGGAAATGTAGACACCTTGGTTGTCTGTACAGTGGACGGTTATCTATACTGCGTTGTGTCACTGGAAATAAGTGGATGATGGAAAACAGTCCAGAACTTCTGAGAGCTTCAGTCGGTCACTGGTTCTGACAGTGGAACCACTGCACCATCTTGTGTTGGTTGTGTGAAATCAGCACTGACCTGATTTTAAAGCCACTCATCTTTTTCTCACACATATTTATTTCTCTGTCATCCTTCTTCCTTCGATCCAACAGCAAAACATGCGCGAGAATAAAGAGAAGCAGGCTCTGGGTGACCTGATGATTAAGCCGGTGCAGAGGATTCCTCGATATGAGCTGCTGGTTAAGGTAACTTATTTTGACACATACCTACTTTTCTGTGTTTTGTAGAGCGTTTGGTAACAATAATATGTGAAATGACGGTTAACCCATCTGTGCTGCGTATTTAAGGACTTGCTGAAACACACTCCAGGGGACCACCCAGACCACTCGTTCTTACTGGATGCCCAGAGGGACATCAAGCGACTAGCAGAAAAGATCAATAAGGGACGTCGCTCTGCTGAGGAGGCAGAGAGGGAGGCCAGGGTCATCCAGGAGATTGAGGCACACATCGAGGGAGTTGAACATGTAAGATATTCATTTATTGCTACTTCTGCTGATAATTTTCTTAGAGTTGTTTTTATGACATTAAGCAATCTCTGTTTGTGTCTTGGTCAGATTTTGAATCCCCAGAGGAAGTTCTTGAGACAGGAAATAGTCATGGAGGCGGTAAGAAGAGCTTTCTAAGTTAAAATGGAAAATAAATTGATGTCGTACAAATGATTAAAGCAAAATGTCTTGGAACATAACATTACACTAAAACTGTAGTTGCTATTAATGCACATGTTCATGTCTGCTCATGTCTTTCTGTAGAAGTCAGTGGGTGGGAAGAAAGACCGCTCTCTCTTCCTCTTCAGTGACCTGATCATCTGCACCACTCTCAAGAGGAAGTCTGGCTCGCTGAGACGCAGCTCCATGAGCCTGTATGCAACAAGTTAACAAACACACAGCCATCACAGCCACAAGAGCACACTACCCCCTGGTGGTGAACTGCAGACAAACAGACGGTTCTGGGCTTCACATTTATAGTCTTACTCTGTATTTTCCTGGTTTTCCTTCAGATACTCTGCTGCCAGTGTGATTGACACTTCCAGTAAATACAAGTTTCTATGGAAACTTCCTCTAGAGGACGTGGAGGTGGTGAAAAGTAAGGCTCAGATGACACAGGGAATGATATACTTTTATTTGTTTTTATATTTTCCTGCACTGAGCCCTCAATAACTGTGTATATAAGACAGTATTTGAAACCAGTGTTTTTTTTGTTTCTAGAGAAATCTTCAACGATGAGTAGTGCGTGCCTTTTTTTCCCCTGAAATTTTGATAAGTTTTGTATTATTATTTATCATTTATTATTTATAAATGATGCAAGATGGCGGCGCGTGTAGACGCAGCGACCTCTAGCTGTCCCGATCGTGACTTTTGATTTCAAACTGTTTTTTCTTGTGTGCCACAGGCTCCAGTCAGGCCACAAATAAGGAGAGCATCCAGAAGATGATTAGTCGATTAGATGAGGACCTCAGCACACTGGGTCAGATCAGCAAGCTGTCAGAGACCCTCAGTTTCCCACACCAGGTACCGTAAACCAGCATATACAGTATCTGTACCCTTTTCTCTTGTGATTGATGCCCTGCAACTCAAGCAACCATTGTGTGTCTTTGAATGTTATTTAATCTGTTCAATCTTTTTCTTCCTCTCTCAGTCTCTAGATGAGGTAATAAAGGATCTGATGGCGTCGGTGCACAAAGAGCTGTCAGAGAAACAATCTTTGGCCTTCAGTATGACTTTCTTGCCGACAAAGCTTGAATTTACCACAGCCTCCGCCGAGAGCACCTTCGTCTTTGAGTTTAGCTCACCTGATGCTCGCTCCAGCTTCGAGCAGGCCTTCGAGGATGCCAAGAAGAAGCTGGGTCAGTGAGGAAGCTTCATCAGGGGACAAAACATTGCTAACTTGTTAACATGGTCACATAATAAGTTAACATTTGTGTCTGACTCGGATTAAACAAGCCTAGATATACTTTCACATTTCAGCATTATATCTGTTTGTGTTTAGCGATGAATAAGGACCAGTGGGACCCAGAGTTCCTGAAGGCCATCCCTATCATGAAGACCCGCAGTGGAATGCAGGTTAGAGCAACAGTATATGTGAAGTTTTCCCCGTTTTTAGCTGCTTAACAAAAAAGAAAAACTAACTTCAAGGAAGTTACCTTTCCTCGTGTTTCATTGTTTGTCTCCAGTTTTCGTGTGCCTCACCCAGCCACAGCTGTCCCGACAGTGGCTGCGAGGTGTGGGTGTGCAACAGTGATGGATATGTGGGACAGGTGAGAAATTATAACACATGATTGTCCATCTTCTTGAGTACAAAGAAAAACAATTTTTTGCCGGTTTGAGTGATGTGACGACTCTTTTTCTCCAGGTGTGCCTGTTGAATATCAAAGATGAGCCCACAGTGGAGGCCTGCATCGCCGTCTGCTCAGCAAGGATCATATGTATCGCTGCCGTTCCAGGCCTCAAGGGAAGGTCAGTGCGGATTTTACACCCGGCCAGCACCTCAGCTGCTCTTACAAAATGATTTCATTCACAGTCCAGTTAAGCCTGAAATTCATCCCATTGCAAACAACCTGAACTTTACAGAACTTGTGTAGTTCTCTGATGCAGAGGACACACAGAACGCCTTTGTAGCTGTAGATAAAAAACACTTTTCTTTAACTAAAACAGTGAACGATAACTACTGTATCTCCTTTTTATTGGCAGTTAGCTAACATGAAGAGTATTTTTGAAAGAACAATAATTGTTTGTACTTATTCTGTGTCTGTTTCCCTGTCTGCTGTGATTAAGGTTTGAAAAGTGCCACATCTGGAATTGTGCAGAAAATTTTGTAAACTTAAGGTTTATATTTAAATGAAAAACTAACTCTGACATGCATGATACATCCTGTACCAAAGTTTCTCTGTTCAGTAAATTAATTACGTCCTCACTTAAATTGTAGTTTACTGTTTTATTGATTCATTTCATGACATTGTTGTGGCCTATGCCATTAATCGATGACCGTTCACTGTCTCAGGGATCGCGGATCAGAGCCAGCCCCGAGCTCCTCAGCTCCTGCTCACGGCCAGCAGCAGCAGCTCCACATATCGATCTCGCATTCAACTCTAGACCTCAATGAACGACCTACTGGTTAGTTAGTAAAGTACCTTGAAGCCTTTATAAATAACTCTCTGTTTCTTCTCTTCCTGAATATGGTCACAATTTTAAGTTTTGAATAAAAATGCATTCATATGGGCTGACATATTGATTGGTCATTTCCAGGTCCAGGGGCGGAGCTTGTCCCGTTTGACAGCGATGACACAGATGATGAAGATTCTCCCAGTCCGTCATCTACACTTCAGAGTCAAGCTAGTCACTCTACCATTGCATCGAGCTATGGCAGTGAGTAAAAGCTTAAGCTTCAGCCTGTAAAGTTCTTACGGTCTTTACCCTTCCGACAAACCGTCTCTTACCTTTCCCAAAAGATGACGAGGGTCCAGGCTCCAAGGACATGGCTACAGAGACCACCAGCAGCGAGGAGGAGCAGGAGTTCCCAGTAACAAGCGCCTACGGTGCTCCAGGGGTGTTAGGTATCGGAGGAGGAAGCCGTGCTCACACAGAAAGCCCCATGGATGGCCGGGCCATGCGCCGATCCTCCCGAGGATCATTCACACGGGCCAGTCTAGAAGATCTGCTCAGTATCGACCCAGAGGCATATCAGAGCTCTGTGTGGCTGGGCACAGAGGACGGCTGGTAAAATGCTCAAGAGCCTAGAAGAATTATTTTTTGCTCTTACATGGTGTTTTTTTTTTTTTTTTTACTTGATTGCAACATAATTTCTTATGTTGCCTCTGTGTCTGTCAGCATCCACGTGTACCAGTCCTCAGACAACATCCGCAACCGTAAAAACAGCATGAAGATGCAGCATTCAGCCTCCATCCTCTGCATATTGTGAGTCTTCCTTATCAACACTGTCCACATAAAATGTCAAAAGTATTACTTGAGTTCATATTTTATTATTCTCCAGCATTAAAAAAATCAGACAAGGCATCAAAAAAGTGAAAAACACCAAGCAAATAAAAGTATATTGATGTTGCTGATGATTTACTCAGTCTGCTGAATCTCATGATTTGTTTCTTTTTGCTTACTCCAGGTTTTTGGACAACAAAGTGTTTGTGTCTTTGGCAAATGGAGAGGTGATTGTTTATCAAAGAGAAGCAGGTAAAGGCAACTGTGGACATTATTATTATTTTTTTTTTTAACTGTTATGTTTATTAAGGTTTTTTTTCCATAAACACAAAAAACATAAAAAACAAAAAAATACAACAAACATAAGATGTAACAACAACAGTCATGGCTGTGGGTTTCCACATTTTACATACTCAGATTTATATATTGTACAGTTCACATGTCTTTCGGAGTATCATTTAACACCCATTTCATCCACTTTGTGATGAAAATTTCTTTCTTAAGTCGAAGTTGGTTGGTCATTTTCTCCATATGGTAAATTTCCCTTATAATCCTCAACCACTGTTCTATAGTAGGAGATTTAGCTTTATACCAGTTTCTTGTTATTGTCTTCTTTGTTGCAATCAACAATATCTCGAGTATATATCTATCATTTCCAGTTACATTCTCAGCCATCTTTCCAAGATACATTATTTTGCTTTCATTTGGTATTTCATATCCCAGAATCTCTTTGATTGTGGCCCCGACATCATCCCAAAAGGAGCACAGTCTGGGGCACATCCAGAAAATATGTGCATGGTTAGCTTCTTTATTCCCTCATGGTTGTTCTGTAGCACTTTGTCTGCTTTTTATCTTAGGTGTAATGAAGAAACGGGTCAAAATTTTTCCATCCCAATTCCCTCCATATTTGCCAGTTTGTAGTAGGGTGTGGTACTTCACACATTTCAAGCCAAGCTCCCTCTCCCACCGAGCTCTAATATGATCTGTTGTGACGCCGGTACGATCCCTAAGATTTTGGTATAGTGTAGACATCCCCTTGATTTTTGACCTGTTATATACTTTCATTAGCACTTCTATCATTCCATTTGTTATTTTTGGTCTCCCTATTTCCTTTATAAAATAATCCCTTAGTTGAAGGTATAGGTGTTGTAAGGGCGTTGTTTTACTTTTGTCCAGTTGATGGCAGATCAAGAGAACTAAGGAACTGTCTTTTTGCTTCTTCATCAGATGATGGTCGTTGGGAATATAGATTTTCATAAAAGTCTCTGAATACATTCTCTATTTGAACTTCATTATGTCTTAGTTGGTTTGTGGAAGAGTCTTTGATCTTATGTATCGTGTTAATCACTTGCCGTTTCCTGATTCTCCTTGCCAGAAGTCTTGTGGCTTTAGAGCCTGCTTCATAGTAGTCCTGTTTCACAAATCTAAGTTTTTTCTCTATTTCATTCCCCAATATATTTTCTATTTCTCCTTTAAAAGTTTTTATTTCTTGTTGAAGTTGGTCTGTAAAAGTAGTTTGCCGTTTGACCTCAAGATTCTTCAGTCTTTCCACTAGATTGAGATAATCTGCCTGATAAGTTTTTTTTGTTTAAATGTCATAGTTATTAGTTTCCCCCTTATCACTGCCTTCAGTGTGTCCCACAAAACAATTGGACTGATTTCTTCTGTGTAATTTTCCTCAAGGGTTTTCTGAATTTCATTTTTTATTGTCTCTGTTGTTATCTTACTGTTTAATATGCTTATATTCAATCTCCAGGTAGTATTCTCCGTCTTCCATTCAAGAGCACATTTAAGTGGACAGCATTATGGTCTGAGATATCAGCTGCTCTGATTTTACAGTCTTTTACTTTGTGTACATCCCAGGTGTTCATAAAGATCTAGTCAGTTCTAGAGTGTGTGTTATAAAGGGAAGAGTAATGTGTGTAGTCTTTTTCCATCGGATGCAGTTCACGCCATACATCCACCTGACCATGTTCCTTCAATGACATGTTTACAGACTTAGATATATGTGTCTTGTTTCTTATCCTACTTGTTGTATCTACCCTATGGTCCATTATCATATTGAAATCACCCGCATATATCACTATTCCTTCAGATTCTAAGGCCACAGCTGCAAATAATGATTTAAAGAATTGTTTAGTACTTTCAGGCAGAGCATATACATTAATTAAAGTAGTTTCCCCTTCACTAAAATGTATCGTCTTTCTTTGTCCTGATTTCTTTCAGGCTCATTAATTGAGTTTTGTATAAGTATTGCCACACCTCTTTTGTTACTTTGCAACTGTGGACATTATTGATGTAAAGAAGGACTGAAAAAAACAGTAAACTTGTTATAGGCAGCCAGTACAATTAATTTTTGCTACTTTGTTACGTTATTGGTATTTTATGGGCTTACTAGTCCGCGTGCATTTTTACAATCATTCTCTAAAACTAGCATAACAGTATCGCTGCTATTTTCTTGCATTTTGTTGCTACATGTCTATTGGTTTTGCATTCTTTTTTTTAAATCCTACATCAATATCTATTTCAATCTGCAGGTAGTTTCTGGGACCCCCAGTCTTCTCAGATTTTAGTTCTTGGTACTCCCAGTAGTCCAGTCACCAAAATGGTCCCTGTTGGAGGAAAGCTCTGGTGTGGCTCACAAAACAGAGTCCTTATAATCAACACCGCTACACTGGTACAAGAGGTAAGTAAGAGGATTGTTTAAAGGATAGGAGTAAAACGGCTTCATATTTCTTCCTTCTTCATCCCTTTCTTTCTCCTCAGCACTGCTTCCAGGTGGGCACCGACAGCAGCCGCTGTGTGACCTGCATGGTGGCCTATGGTCAAGGAGTGTGGTTGGCATTGCAGGGCAGTGCACAGGTCAGGCTGTACCACGCTCAGACCTGGGAGAGTCTGATGGAGGTGGACGTGGCACCTGCAGTCCATAAGATGCTTGCAGGTAATCACACATGCGCAAGTAGGGCACATGACAATTGTTAGGCTTCTCCTAGATATGTTATATACAGCACGTATCAACTGATTAAGAGGATGTGTGCTAAAATGTCAATAAATAAGTAAAAAGAAAGTCCTGGAAAAAGCAACGGTGCTGTGAAATATTTAAATCCAGGTGTCAGTCACAGTTCATGTGCTGTTTTTGGTTCAGGTGTATTTTTCATTCACTTAGAGCCTCCATGCTGTTCACTGTTCTCTGTTCAGGTGCAGATGCGATCATCAGACAGCACAAAGCTGCCTGTCTCAGAATCACAGCCTTGCTGGCCTGTAAGGATCTGCTGTGGATCGGCACCAGTGCAGGTTGGAGCACATGCAGTGAACGTAGACTGTGCCAATCACATTTCAGATGTCACCATCTTTAAAATTTAAATGACTAATGTCCTTGAAGCTTTGTACATTCATTCAGAATGACACATGGAAAAAAATTACCAATTTTAAAAATCAGCTGGCCAGTAAAGGTTGCTATAAACAGTCAACTTAAATATTTCCTTATATTTTGAGAGCTAAAGGTGATGGAGAACTCCCTATTATTACACTTAGAACTTCATAAAAGTTGCAGGTGTAAGAGACAGTTTCCTGCAGTTTCCCCATTACAATTAGCTGTACATCTCCAGGCCAGCATTCATGAAAGGTTCTCATAAGAGTTTGGAAATGTCAAACTGTTTCAAACTGAAGGGGAAAGAAAGACCGTGGGGGCAGTATTTTCTGATGTGCACATTTAAATTTCAAGAAATTCAACTCACTTGATAACTCTGACATTCTTTCAACGTCTACCTAGTTTGGAAAAATCCATCATGAAGGCCATTCAGTTATAGGTTGCCATTCTTGCAAATTTGCTTGGAACCCCAGCGATCATCACTTGCATCTATATTTCTTTCTTTTTTTTCTGTTGTTGATCTGTATACTCTGAATTTATAAGGAAAGCTCACGTAAAGCTAATATTCTCCTAAAGGGGTGGTCCTTACACTGGTGATCCCGACGGTGAGCTCAGGGACTGGTGCTGGGATGCTGAAATCTCCGCTGGTGCCCATGGGATCAGCTCATGGACACACGGGCCATGTTCGGTTCCTGACGTCGATCGAACTACCAGAAGGTTTCGATATGAACTTTCCTCCCACAACAACTGACTCCACAGGTTCTTAAATGCTAAACTGCTTCGATAAACTCAAGTTTTACCCTCATCTTTTCATATGCTCTCTTAAACCCCTTTCTCTCTGGACTCCAGGAAATCCAGCTCAGAGCAGCACCACAGTCGACGGGAGCCTTCAAAGGCATGACTCGGCACATCGCAGGGCCTCCACCCACATCCCTCCAAAAACCAGCCATCTAGTCATTTCTGGTGGAGATGGCTATGAGGACTTCAGACTGACCAATAGCAGTGAAACTGTTGGACGGGACGACAGTACCAACCATCTTTTGCTTTGGAGGGTCTGAGACAATCGAACTTCGCTGACCAACCTCCCCCCAGCAGAGATCAGCACTCGACCGTCTCTCCTTTAACCTGATGAAGACTTCTCACTTTATTGCGTTGTTGCCTGGTCTTTAGCTCAGTCCACAAGTCTCTCTGTGCATAATACGGCTGTTAGCTCCCAGCTGGACTTACAATTTATACAGTAACATCAAACTGAGTTTGTTGTGTTAAGTTTCTGATGCTGTGTGTGTCTGTCCGTGTGCCTGTGAGTATAGTCTGAAAAAATGTGTCTTTAGGCTCCAGTTTTATTGAAAGAGAAGGCAGAGGAAGGATAAAGTACTCTTTAAAGGATAAAGAAGACACAGAAGTGGATTCTGCAGTGTCATTGCACAGGAGGATGGAAGGACAATTCCGTGAACGTAGCAACATTAATGAAGCATTGCATGTACTTTGAAATTCTGTTTTTTGGACTTCAACACTTTACTACACCTTAACTTGAACTGCAGACAATAAGCCTCCTGCTGATCAGAGGTAAACAAGTAAATTAAGTGAAACATACCAACACAGACTGTAGTTTTAAATTCTAAGTTATGTTTATGTTTGTTTTTTTTTTCAGCCAGAATTCCATGTGAGTGCAGAGGTTCAGATCATCTGTGAGTTTTTAGAAACGCAAAGGACAAAGTCTTCTGCGCCTTAAAGCTGATTGGTCAGATCTGGACAGCTACATTTGAGATGAGATCTTTCTGACTTCAGTAGGGAGGTAATATCTATTCCACATTCAGTCATAGATGTGAGGCTGCTATAGTCATTATCCCTTCTGCAGAAGGAGCCTGAGTATGAGCATCGTTTTATTTCAGGATGTGACAACACTATGAAAACACACATATCTTGCTCACTGAGTCTGCAGACTTATTTTCTCTGCAGATTTTCACATTGTTTTTTTTTTTTTGTTGTTTGTTTTTTTTATTTAAATTTTGCTGAATAGTTAAAGACTACATAATGTAGAGGAAGCAGTGTCCCACTACTGGTTGGAGGAAAAAAAAAAAGTGCATTGAAGACGTTTCTCTTTAACAAGCCTATGCCAAAGCCTTGTATGCGTTTCTTTTGACATGAAATTTTGGTTTGTTGAGCATTCTGCCATGTTGGGCGGGGGCTCTTTAAGGATGACGCTCGGCTGTAGTAGCAGATAAAGAAAGTTATGTACAGTATTTATGGTTTTGATTTTAGCGCCTTCTTTTACAGCACTTAATTTATATAAGATGTAGCTTTCACTTTTTCTTTTTGAACTGATGAACACAGAGAATCTTGCCTGATAATGAGAATAGAGAAAAGGGCATAGTTAGGCTCAGGCGTGCACACATGCACTCTTGCGGTGTAAGGATGCAGTTCCCTCTTGGTTCGGTACGATTCACAATACAAGGTTCTTATTTTGGACATGTGATACCTTAAACGTTGAGAAACAGGAAGTGTTTTTTCCACTGCAAGATGCTGAATCAGTTCTATAGTTTCCCCTCACAGCTCTCTGACTCATAGAGAACACAACCACTTTGTTGCCTGTTGGGTTGGTTGCCAAATAAGATTTGCACCCCTAAAACAAAAAAATGGATCACAAATCATATATATATATATATATATATATATATATATATGTATATATATATATATATATATATATATATATATATATATATATATATATATATATATATATATATAGAGAGGGGTATGTCAGAAGGACATGCTTAGCAACTTCACGTGCCTTCAGAAGGCTAAAAGTTAAGCCACCTCACACACATAAATACACAGTGAAAAATCAGCTTTCCTTTGTCCCTCGGCAGATGTCTGTAGAGGTGGGGGTTGACTTTGACCCTGTCTTTGCACCAACACACAAACACACAGGAGTTAGCCTAAGACTTTGAAGGTTAAGCAGTGATTGTCTTTGATCCCTCCAAGCCTAGAAAACCTTATTGCACTTTACCAGCCATCTGGGCTCTTGACTTCAGCTTTCCCACCTCCTAATGTAACCAAATTAGGCCGTCTCTCCCTCTGTGATGGTTAAGAGCATTAAGAGGAGGCTGTTGTGATAGTTAACTAGCTAGAGAGCATCTGTAGAGGGAGAATTGCAACTGCCTGAGTGTCCTCCTCAAGTACTTACTTATCCAGCTGAAAAGTATAACAAGAGGCTTTTTCCTGTCTGTTTACTGGCCACATGTAATAAAAAATTCCAGAAAAATAAAATAATTTATGCAAAGGAGTAGTACAAGAATTCGGGATACTTCTTGCTGAACATGAGCTGCTCAAAGATTCAAACAAGTCCCTGTCTGTAATAGAAATGTTGGGGTAATGGCTGTGTAAAAAAAAAAAAAAGCTAAACTAATGTGATGTCTTCTAAATCGGTGCAAACTCCACGGTGTACAACAGAATAATGTTTGTTTTTTTTATACATTTGCTGTAAACTAAACTAATCATCCTCTTTAGCTGCAGCTTTTTTTGTTCCAGAATAAAAGCGTCATCAGGCTAAACTTACCTCTCCAAAATTATTAATTTAGTTTCTTATAGCGTTAACAAAGCCAATATGTTTTGTTTTATTTAAAAACCTTCTGTGTGATTCACTTAAAATCTGACGTTTGCGTTCTCCATGTGAGAAGCTCCCAGTTTCTCCAAAGATGCTGGCTGTGGAGATCTCTGCATGATGGAGTCAGTTGTATTAGTTAGCTGTGGAGGATTTGTACGGTTGATTGACTTTGCTTTTGGATCAGCATCTCTTGAGTTTTCATCCTGCGTGGTGTCCTGTGATGAAAACGGTTCAGAAATCTTGATTCATGATACACTGTGAGGTCGGAGTCATTATATCCATTCAGCTGATTCATGAAGTTGCATTTAGTATTTGTACATTTCCTCAGCTGGTGCTGTTTAGGTTTTGAACCAAAGGAAATGAAACTGAACTAATTAATTTGCACCAGACATCATCGAATATGAAGTAAATGTCACATGTTAATTTGATCAAGGTTAAAAGAAAGAAGCACATGTAATAATATCATCACAATGTCACTGTAACTGTCATCGACTTGTACGTAGCCTCCTGCCCATATGTGAACTAAGTCTCCTTGTAAATATTGGTACATATTGCCTCTTTTCTGTAAAAAGTGCTCCCACGGTCCTCAATTGTTGATATGAATCTAATGGCATATTTTTATATATTTGTGTACGGTTTGCTTGTGTTTTTCCGTCTTCTTCTCTGGCATGCGTTTTCACTCATGTTTGAATTATAAATGTCATGATCTCTGAAAGAAAAGAAAAAAAAGACAGGATTGTTTCTGTTAATATGAGGATGACTGACAAAAGTTTTAGTATTTATGTTCTCACTTTTAGCTTCAAAACGTGCTGATGTTTGCTTTGTTACTGACTTTCACAAAAAGGAAAAAAAAAAAGAAATAGTCAGTTTGTGCGCTGCCACCTTTCTGTTTATCTCTGACTCTGATTGACATCTTGTAGTTGTCATGGTAACAGTATCAGAGCTACTTCCTGTATGTACCTGTTCCTGGTTTGTCACTGTGGGTTTCTCTTTGTAATTAAATAATTTCACTGGTGATGCTTTGTGCTTGTTCTCTTAACTCGCAGCAGAGTAAATATGGTGAGAAACCTTCTGTCGAGGCTCTCAATTCACACAAGATGTTCACACTGGTTCCTTTATGACATTTATTTATCAAATGGTTTTGAAAAATATGAATGCGATTGTCACTCTGATGCCTTACCCTTATTTTATTTTTATTTTTATTATTTTTTTAAACAATGCCCTGTCAAACTTCAGGACCTGAGGAGTGGAAGTATCCCAATTTTGAAAGTGAAATTATTTAACATTCTGATTTGTTGATTTCTGCTGCTCAACAGTGGCGCATCCTTTGATAGTAGTATTTTTGTTACAAAATTTTCTTTTTCACAGAAGATAAAAAGGTCTTGACATTTATCAGATTTCCCCCTCGTTACTTAACCCTTCTACCCAAGGTAAGTAACCCTTGAGTACTGAAAGAGGGCCTGCTTTCTTTTTCACATATCTGCAAATTGTGCTCATGTACTATTTTGGTTTGAATGTTACAAATTATGCTTTTAAGTAAAGTGCCTGACATTTATTTATCCAACCAAGTATTTAAGAGCTTCTTGCTGGAAAAATACTTCAGGGATGAATATGTTTCAGCAGGCAAAAATGTATTTATTTTATTTAACCTTTACTGGTGCAGTGCATGGCTTCTTACTTCTTAAACAACTATCTTAGAAGACAAATCCTGGAAGCGTCGGTCTGCAAGCACACAAAACGACTAGGGAGATTGGTGAAACTCTTAAAATTTTCCAACACATTACTAAAACCTGGATGAACAGTGAAGAAGTTCTCAGAAGTTCTAAAAAAAATTTAATTTAAGAGGGTCAGAAGTAGAGCTCATAACAATGTGTAATCATGAAGGTGAGAGCTTTCCAAATACATGAAGATAGCTGAGGGTATTGGACTAAACAGCTAGGTAGCATTAATAAAACCACTTGAGTGAACCAAAAAAGCTTCAGCTTCCTTGGGAGAGGCAACTCAACATGAAAGATTTAACATGAAAGATTCAGCTCAGCAATGGAAAAGGGTCATGCGGCCTGATGAGTCCAGATTTTCCCTGTTCCAGAGTGATGGGTTCATCAGGGCAAGACGAGCTACAAATGATGTGATGCAGCCCGTCATACCTACTACCAAGCCTGTGGGGGCAATATTATGACCTCAGATTGCTTCACAAGCTCAGGTTTACAAACATTATGTGACAGAAAATGATGTCAGCCTGAATTTACTGAGTGACCAGATTTTTCCAGCAGTATTTTTTTTTTTTCCTCCCTGATGACACAGCCCTATTCCAAGATGAAAATGTGAGGATTAATCAAGCTCAGACTGTCCAGACCTTAACCTCATTGAGCATGTTTTGGAGAAGGGATGCTAACTTTAGACTTTACGCAGCTGTCTGACTCTTTCAACAACATTACAAGATCTTGGTGGAAGATTAATGCAGCTCCGAATGGAAATAAAGTTTGTACGTTGCATCAGTTTATTGAAATGGTGCCACAGTGAATAGAGACTCCAATCAAATCTAAAGGTGTCCAACAAAATATTAGTGTCTTTTTTTTTTTTTTTTTTTTTTTTTTTGGCCAGGCAGTGTACATTTTATAAAATACTTAAAACAAAATCCCAAACCTTTTGGGCCCGGGGTTTCAGATGGGTGCACCTTATCTCTGTTGACTGAAATCCTTGCAATTTTCATTGGCTGTCTTTGGTAGCAAAAAAAAAAGAAACTACATCAGAAACTATATTTATCTTATAATTGTACATAAATCAGTACAGCACACATTCCTAAGACAACCATTTGTTATATCCCGCTGCTTTCCTTTTATGAAAAAGCACAAAACGATTGCCGCCTCTCCTCCAGCAGAAAGTGACCAAGACACAGCGTTATCTCTGTGGCTTTTCCTTCAAAATGACTCAACAATTCATTTGACTTTAACACACTAACCTACAACGAACTGTATTGTGATATGATAGTCCTGCAGTGTGTAACTGAATGCAGCCCATTCAGACCACACAAATACAAATATTGCCCTTCCCCCCCAAAGGCTCGCACATCCACACACACAGTTTAAACGAAGCAAACAGTACAGATCTGTGTGGTGACTGAGAGGCCGGAAAAGCAGAAGCACAAAGATTCATCTGTGTGGTACCAGAATGGCTGATTAATAATGTGAGTCACTGACTGAGGCTCACTTGTGGAAATCTCCATCATTTATATTTTACACCCGTATTCGGAAAAAGCAAGTGTCTCTCAAGTATTGCATGCTGAGCAAGCATTAACAATATGGTTAATATTTCTGTTGCAACATTTTCCCAGATGATTTCTTCTCTTGATATTTTGCTGCGTAATTGCAGAATTCCAGCAAATGTATTCATACAAATGTGTATCTTCTGGGGTTTAACATTAGCACCCACCACCCTCCAAATGCAGGCCAATTTGTGTAGTGATGTGCAAGTTTCCTCCCAGTAACCAACCAGTCACTGTGGCAGGTACATAAAAGAAAAAACAAAAAAATATTAATAATAACCAAGCCATTTATAACACTACATAATGGAGATAACATCCCAGGTCTGTTGTTACAATTACGACCACGGGAATGCAATAACACCCCAAATTATTTTGTGCCACAGACTAAAAGAAAAAAAAATGCCAAGGGCTTTCACATTTTCTCTCTTCATATAAAAACCATGCGGTGTTACATATCAGGAGTTCAAAAGATGTGAGGAGCTGGCAAACGGCAAGGAAGTAAAAATTAAAAAGCCTTTTCTTTTCTTTCTAATAAAAAATGAAGAATATCTGCTAATGGTCAATCACACAACTTATTGATATATGACAAGACAAGCCAGGCTGAAACAAACTAACAACTTTATACTGTCCTGCCAAGTGCAATACCCATACAAACACTGAAAGTGTGGAAAAGACGTTTTTTTTTTTTTTGACCAGTTAAACATATTGTCAGTAGACGAGTGATAACACATTCATGTTATGTTTTTTTTTTTAAAGAAGACACGTTTTATAGACCAAAAATTATGACCATTATGACCACTTCCTTGGGTCAACGTCTAAGGGCAATGATTGCCATAGTTCGGAGAAAAACAATCAAGACGGCCATTTTGGGAGTACAAAGGCAAAGCGAGTTACTTGTCTTTTTTTTTTATTATTATTTTATAAATATAAAAGATAACAAAGACCATCTAATTTGGCTAAAACATGTATTGACTGTTACGTTATTTTTTTCGCAGTGAAAAAAAAATTCAAAAATATTAGAAAAAAGAAGTGACTAGTAGGATTTGATATGCTTCTACCATCAAAAGGCAGGAGAAAAGTTAGTATCCAACCCTGGTAGCCCAAACAGGATTTTCATCCGCCTGTTTTAGACCGTTTTATAATTTTGAAGCTTTAGGGGTCTCCATATCAGCACAACTATGAACATTGCAGGGTTCATGCGGCAGGTTAGGACCTGCTGTCACCTGCCTGAGGAGGACCACAGCCGACAGGGAGGGGGGGTTACGTGAAGACACCGTGCACTGTGACGGGGGTTTCGGCTTGCAGCAGTGACGCACTGTGAGCTCACTGAGCCAACTCTGTGTTTATGTCCACACACACACACACACACACGAAACACACACTAACGGAGGAGAGTGAGACAGAGAGGGGGGACCTCGCTAACCGGCTTTGTGGTTTTCATCCATTCTCCGGCGGTTTAATCACACCTGCCAACTCAGCCCTCTGCAGCCGATGAGGCTCGTCTCTGTTAACTGACTTCAGCTACATTTTTCACCAAACCGGTAAGTGTGCCAAGTTTCTACCCCCTTCTAAACGTAGGAGCAAGAATGTGGACGGCAGCTGAAGCCGGTAATTAAAAGTCTTCTCGGGGTAGCGCAGAGCTCGTGCTGCCTTCATTTGCCACTTCTGGTGGTTGAAAGCCGTCAGGATCACACAGGACATGTCTGTTATAGATCTTAACACTGTAAGCCTTAGAATACAGGTCTATGCGCTAAGTTTACGGAGGTGTTGGCTCTCTGAGTAGAAATTTACAAATCCCTGTGTTAGTGAATCAGAAGTTTAACAAAATACCTGTAATTTTATTATTTAGGTAGTCTTAATGACGTGGAAACCTTCACGGACGTTACTCTCTAATGACAGAGTAGCGGCAGCGCAATGTTTGACGAAACGTCATGGATGCGTGATGACCTCACTGCCAGTATGGTCCTCCTCCACCTCTCATTTAAAGGAGTTTAATATCCTTATTTTAACTTTAAGAGTTTTTAAGTTTAGTTTAAGACACTAAGATTATAGAAAAGAAAAGAACGGAAACTACTTAATGCAAAGACAAGTTGCAAGCATAAAACAGATTTTTTTTTTCTATACATCGTTGACTCCTCTCGTAACCATTAATTCTAGGCTGTGTTTAATCACCATCTGACAAACACCAGAATGCAGTGGTTGTAATGCTGTGTAAGGAGCCCACCACAGTGAGCAATGAGGAGAAACACCCGACCCACTCAGACACACACTAATGCACAACTGCCTATATGAGACTGTCATCTTTGGCAAAGTGTATCCATTGTCTGTGGCCAAATTCCTACGAGCTTGTTTCAGAACGAGGCTTCTGACTTCTCTCACACACCCACACACACTTCCATCAGGAATGGTGCAGCTTCAGCAATTCAGTAACAAAGCAATACAGACAGACTTCTTGTCTGTCTGTCCGTCTTGTAGAAAAAAGGAACAATATGATGAATAACATCATATTGTTCCTTTTTTCTACAAGAAGATGGGCTATTCTTTTCAAGACCATGTATCTGGGTGTCTCTCGGCTCAGTTAAGGACCCTTTTAAAGGATGGATTCGTAATGCATCAGAAAGGGTTTTTTTTTTTTCATGTTAAAATATCACTTTCAGTTCCATTTGAAGGAATAGTTTTATTATTATTTATTTATTTATTTATTTTTATTTTTTAGGAAGCAGTGTCTTACTGTAGTGGTCTCCTATCCCTCCTGCTGGCAAAATATTACTTCCAGTTAATAATATATTTACTCGGGGGTGATTGCTCTGGGTCTCTGAACAATTTGGATTGTGAAAGACACGTGTAAAAATAAAGTTGAATTGAAAAAAAAATCGACCCAAAGCAAAGGATGATTTATGGTCCTATGAAGCAACTACAAACATTACCCATGTATGGGGCCTGTGTCGTAGTTGGCTTTTATACCTGTCTGTTGTTGTTTTTGTCACTATGATTACACCACTATACACTAGATGGCAGTGTGGGTTCTTTTCTGCAGCGCTGTAGCTGCAGTGCTAAGCTTCCTTTTGTTTCATTCCTTTATGGACACAACAGACCAGAAGAATGTGAAGAGGAACTGTTATCCGAGATGATAAATGTGGAGCAATTGCAGTTTTTATTGATATCGCAGCTAGCTTGAAATGACGAAAAAGATATAGTAGCGGGAAAGATTTAGAAGGAAAAACGACATAGGGTTCCCAGCAACGGTGGGAATGCATTGTTGCTCAGCATGGAAATATTAATTACCAATAACTTAGAACTTCTGTCCCAGTTGTTTCTCGTTACACCTGGATATCAGTTTAAAGCACTATGTCAGACATTAACAACAATGGTCAGCGATGAATATAAGATGAGCTAGTTCACAGAGCTACAGTAGCTATCCTGGCAGAGGCGACAACAAGACCAAAGAAAGTAATTATGGAAGAAGCCGCAAAGAAAAAACAAGATTTTGTTTCGAGCATCATGAAAGCAACTTAACTTCCACGCCAATAGAAGACTCTGAGCTAAAAACTGCTCAAGTTCCTTTGTGTTGTTTTAAATATTTTCTATTTCTCTTATATATATCGGTTTGGGAAAGAGATTATATGTGTCTTTAACACAACATTAGGTTTGATGGAACAGGACTTTAACTGAAACATTTGGACATCCAATCAAATGATGTTTATCAACGAAATGAATGCTTACATTCAGGAACCAAAAAAATCAGTGTGTGTCTTCTTCTTGCTGATGGAGTGTTAGTTTGAGCTGATATTAAATTTGAGATTATATGCAGTTTACGGATTCACCGCTTTACCCCTGATCGTGTGAGAGGGCATGTGGAAGTCAAAGACTTAAACTAAGCTTTAATTAACCCATCAGTCCTGTCATCCATCTGCCCAATCTTTCCAACCAGCGTGGTTGGGAATTGTGCCCAATGGTCTTCCATCCCCGTGCCTCAGCTGCCTGCCTGCCTGCCTCCCCCAATGTCAGCCAGGAGCCTCTGTGCCAAAGACAGCGCACTGACTGGCCACAGATCCTTATCCAATCTCGCTCAGCATCCACACACAAACTGTGGGAGGGTTGGATAATTATAGAGGGACATGGATGCAAAAACCTGGGCAGACGTTGGCAGGAGCAAGCAGACAAACTCACCTCTTGACCTTCTTAAATGCACTCACATTATAAATCTGCGCATAGGACTTAATTCTAAATTTCACAATAGTATCTTAATTCTGCATTTGCATTCTTTCTCTTAGGATAAGACAATGTATGGGGGGTAACAATGGTTTGTTTTTTTGTGATTTTTTTTTTTTTTATTACAATGAGTGAACAAAAATGAAAGTAACACTCCATAGGCCGTAGATGAGTCAAGCTTGCTCATTTAAAAAACAGATTATGGTAAAGACTTACTTCCCTGACATCTCAGTTCTGTTGTACCCGAAGTTTTCAAAGTTTTAAAGTTTTTCTACCGAGTGAGAAAACTATGGAACTGAATCTGGGCGATTAGTTCTGTTATTTAAAAACAGAAAAGGTGTCATTGAAAAGCTAAAATTTGAAACTGAAATTTGATGTTTTGATATTGAACTTTGTAAAATACAGCAATATTATTTCCAAAAGAAAAAAAAAAAAGGAAAAGCTTTTGTCAATTCATGATTTTGATTAAATTCTTGATTTCTTTTAAATAAATTATTTACTTTCACTTTTCACTTTAACATACGTTGTGAAAGTTTGAGCTCTTGTTTTTTTTCAGTTGCAGATTTTATATTTTCAGATTCAGATTGTATTTGTTCAGTTTCAGATCTTTTTTTCACTTTCACATATTTTTTCAGGTTCAGACTATTGGCACTCCTGTTATTCATTGATAGCAGGGGAGTTTTCTGCCTCCAAAGAGACTTTGGCCCCGATCGTACACCTTCTGCTACCCGCTAACTGCAAATTGCGGGTTTAGGAACCTTCCGCTAACTGCTAATGTAATCTTACGCTTCCCTAAAGCCGCTACCCGCATTGCCGACTCCCTTACTCACATTGTAGGCGGGCAATGGGCGTGTCATTTGCCCTTTCCGCACCGATATTGCGGAAAGCGCAACTCGCATGTCGGCGCGTAAAAGGAGCGCGTCCAAATGGCATAAATGTGCCTCCACATGGTCAAATTTCGACGTACAACGGCTCTACCTCTCGATTACACATCACTGTATTACTTGCATACGTTTTTATTCTCTTCCGGTCAGCAGTTGTGGTGGATGTGGGAATAGTCACGGCCAGACACGTCAGTCTGTACAGCTGTGGCACGATCTCATTCAGATGTTTGCTGTGGAGGAAACAAGGAGATCACAGAACACTGTTGTGGAGTTTCTTGTACTGTGCTCGTATCCCTCTGACCCTCTCCTTGCGCTCGGAACACCCTAGATGCGCTCAGTGGTAGAAGGTAGATGTCATCATACCTGTTCCTCTGGCTCAATGCTCATCCAATGATCCATTCTGCAGTATTTTAAAAAGCACATCAGCTGTGCGCACAGCTGCTCCCGGCGCCCACTGCTGAGAATATGTTCTCGCGGCTCTGCCTGAGCGTGTTTACTGGGAGCGCACCAACTATCTGGACTTTCAGGTAGCCGATAGGAATTGTCTGTGTAAGAATATTTTTACCTCCGCCAAGGGGTTAATGTTTTTGTTGGCGTTTATCTGTCTGTTTATCTGTCTGTCTGTCTGTCTGTGTACAAGATAACTCAAAAAGTTATGGACCTCTATAAAATTTCAGAGGCTCACCCGGATCTGATCCAGAAAGCAGGTTTTATCGCAATCTGTAAATAACTATATGGGAGAACTGTTGTGCTTGGTGGAGGTCTGCACTCTCCGAGTGCTTTTCTAGTTAAGAAATGCTTTCCTGGAAGCTCACTGGCTCTTTTTTTTCTGAGCAGTTTGTTGAAACTTCTTGGAGTACAAAAAAATAAATAATTAAATAATTTGCTCCACATGAGTTAGAACTAGTTATGTATATATCAGTGCAAAGGAGGAGGAGGAAGGAAGAGGAGGAAGCTCTACAGAAGAGTCCCACACGAGCTGGCCATGAGAGCTGGGTGAAAAGATGCTCTATAGAGGGTTGCGGGTAGCGGGTAGCGCAGCCTGCTCTTAAAGGCAATGGCTACTGACACACTGATTGGTTAAACAGATGAACACCCTAACCACTCCCATGCATAATGTATGCATAATATAGCGGTTAGCGCGGGTAAGATCGCGGGTTTAGGGCGGTGGAAGATTGCGTTTTTTACGGGGGAACGCCTCTCCCGCTACCCACTATCCCTTAATAGCGGCTTTAGGGGGTTTGGCGGGAGATCAGGCCCTTTATGTTCTTCCTGTTGGGGCTCAGATGTAGTTAAGAAAATCTCACTGTCCCATTTTTTGACACATTTAAGTCTTCATTTATTGCCCAGTTTTTAGAACAAATGCCTAGTTGTTGAATAAAGTTGTTGATGGGACTGATTTATTTGTATGTTGGCAATCTCTCATTCTGATACTTGAAAACTGAATGTAATCACATCATTAGTAGAGGACCTTTAGGGCCCGATCTTGCACCTCCCATTACCCAATACCCAAAACCCATTACCTGCAAATCACAGATTTAGGAGCCGAAATGCAATCTTCCACCTCCCAATACCCAAAACCCATTTTGCCGTCTCCCTTAAGCACATTGTGGGCGCGGCAATGGGCGTGTCACTAGCGCTTTCCACGAATTCGGTATCTTGCGGTACCTGTACTTCGCAGATTTTGGGTATTGGGTAATGGGTGGTGTGACCACCCATTACCCAATACCTAAATCTGCGAGACACCCAGTACCGCAAGATACCGAGTTTGTGGAAAGCGCAACTGGCATGTCGGCGCGTAAAAGAGCGCGTCCAAATCCTGTCATTGCGCGTCCACCCAGTCACATGTGGACTGCAAACCGGCTCTACCTCTCGATTATGCATCACTGTATTACTTTCATACATTATTCTCTTAAGGGCAGATGATGTCTGTACAGCTGTGACATGATCTCATTCAGATGTTTGCTGTGGAGGAAACGAGGAGATCACAGAACTCTGTTGTGAAAAAAGCACCGCTCCCAGCAACTATGCGTCTTGGCGCAGCTGTGCGTCTTTGCGCAGGGGATATGTTCAAGATAACTCAAAAAGTTATGGATGGATTTTGATGACATTTCAGGAGTTGTCAGAAATATGAAAAGGAAGAACTGATTTTATTTTGGGTGTGATCCGGAAGAAATCCTGGATTCTGGATCACTTTCAAATTTTCGATAACATTGCGCTGTTTAGTTGTTTCTTGAACCCTAAAGCAACCACAACTGCTGTGCTTGGCGGAGGTCTGCGCTCTCCGATTGCTTTTCTAGTTAATAAATGCTTTCCTGGAAGCTCACCGGCTCTATTTTTTCTGAGCAGTTTGTTGGAACTTCTTGGAGTACAAAAAAAATGATTAAATCATTTGCTCCACATTAGTTAGAGCTAGTTATGTATATATCAGTGCAGAGGAGGAGGAGGAAAAAGAGGAGGAAGCTCTACAGCACAGTCCCAGACCAAGCTGTCCATGAGAGCTGCTCTGATCTGGGTGATGAAAAGACGTTCCATGGCAGTTTGCAGGTATCGCAACCTGCTCTTAAAGGTAATGGCTACTGACGCACTGATTGGTTAAACAGGTGAACGCCCTAACCACTCCCATGCATAATGTGTGCATGACATCGTGGATTTCGCAGGTGAGAGATCGCGGGTTTTGGGAGGTGGAAGATTGCGTTCTTCGTGGGGGAACGCCCCTCCCAATACCTTTTATCCCTTAATAGCAGGTTTTGGAGGTTTGGCGCAAGATCGGGCCCCTAATGTGTTTGTGCACTTCAAGATTAATTTGTATCCTTTTCCAGCATTATGCAGATCAATTACTCTTGATTGCACGTCTTCAGAGATCTCCTTTGTGTGAAGGATGTTTCACATCAGCATGGGGAGGAAATTAGATTTTATTTTATTTTCTTAAAGAACAGGAAAGCATTTAAACCTATTTCCTACACCTTCGAAATGGAACTATGACTGTGTTATTTCATATATAAGGTGCTTTTTAACTGTTGAAGTTATAGTTTCTAGTTTTACGACAGGAAGTATTTATCTAAAGGTGTTTTGCAACTTTCCCTCCAGGTTATGACGGCCATTCTTACCACTCTGCTCATGCACACTACATTATTATGCTGACACATTATGTTATAATATTGTTGAATCACATCATAATATGTGTTTCTTTTTACTAAAAGAGACCTTACGTGGTGTGATGACCTCTCTCACATCTTTCCTGTTGCTATCCTACTGTACACCATTTAATAACAGAGTCTTAAAAATAGGCTTTTAAAAAAGAAAACAGAGCAGATGTTCGCTACCCACACAAGCAGATTCTGATTGGGGAAAATTAACTCTGAAAGCAACCACAGTCAGCTAGCTGAACTCGCCAGTGACCAATTGCTGGCTTTTAGCTGCCAGAGCAAATCATATACCAGCATGTCCAAGCCAGTCTTTTTATCACAAGGCACAAGTGATTGACAGTGCGAATTTTGTACGTGTGTGGGTGTCAGTTTTTGGAGAAGATCCATGCAATTGCTCATATGCTACGGACATGCCCTGTTTCAAAACAACCACTGAGGGATGGCCGTGTTGCCAACAATGCCGGAAACAGAACCGCTTGTCTGCAGCAGAACTTTTATAGAGTTAACTCAAAATGAAGCATATTTAGATCCATAAATATATGTCGATGTGAGTAATGTGCATGCCTGCGGTTGGGTTGCATGTTGGGGACAAATTGCAGGGTTGCAAAATTATAATGTGCTTATTTGCTGATATTATGCAAATGCTCTTACCTTTTACCTGCTACATACATGCTTACCCTTTTCATTGAGTTTTATGTTATTGACAGTGTTATTGACTATTTCAGTTCTTGAAGTGCTGTCATAAGGATCTACAGACCTCACTTCTAAACTGACTTAATCGGCCTATGATACACGCCAGAGGTGTGGGTCCTTTGATTTCTTATTACAGACACGTCTTTCAGACTACATGCATCACACCCTTTCATGGTGGTGGTACAGTATGCTGTCATGGCAGTGGTCTTTCTCAGAGGGACAGTGTGCTTGGCCACACTGCAAAAATTGTTTGGGATGTATTTAAGAACATGTTGAAGTGCCCAAGGTGTTGACGTGGTTTATAAATTCTGTTGATATCTGAGATGTATTAGAAAAGCTAGCCACTTTGGGAGTGAGAGTTCTTGAAGGACCTGCCGCTAACTTCTTGTTGTGTCATACCAATAAAAACGTTCACAGATCTTGTGGTATCTGTGCTTTGACGTCTTGGAGCTGGTTTGTGGAACAATTGGGATCTACGCTATAAAAAGCAGATGTTTTTAATGTTGTGGAAGACTGTTAGCACACACACGCATATGGTGTTAATTATTATTAGAATTTACGGTCTGGTTAAAATTCACAGTCTTTATTCTTCATGGATTTGTCTTCTCGTTACAAAAAAATGCTTGTTACTGGAGTCAATGAACATCACAGAAAAGTTTGTCAATTTGAAAAGTTATATCCTACTTATTTACACTCTTAACAAGAGTTGGATATTGAAGATGAATAACATTCTCAAAGTATTTTCCTTTTCCTTTGGACAAAATGAGACACTCTTTTCCTCTTATGCTTCTGTTTTAACTCCCCCATTTCTTTTCAGTATTCTCTAAAAATCATTTAAAAAAAATTACAACAGAAGTATGACTAAATACAGATGGTATTATAAAAGCGTGTTTTCTTCACATGAGCTCAACTTCTAAGACAGGTTCCTCCTGCAACAAAAAAAAAACAGTAATTAACTGAATCCTGCTTATTTGTTTCACAAATGGAGATACGTTGGAAGTGTTGTTTTCACACTGACTACACATGTTTTTGTGTGAAAATGGGAATTAGTTTTTCTGTTGTGTGTGCGTACGTATCTTTAAGAAGTATGAGTGTACAAGGAGTGATTCATTATTTAAGGTGTTTGCAACATGAAGAGTTGACTTACATCCCTTGCTAATGATGGTGATGATGTAAGGGAAAATAGAAAACACTGGAAAACAACTGCTGTCTTACACACCCCATTAGATGCTTATAGCATTGCCTTCTTTTTAAAATTGGCTTGTGGTTGGCTTTCGGTGGATTGAAAGATAGAATTGGCCTTGTTCCTTTGTGGAAAAAAATTAATTAATTCAATACTTTAGGATGAAAAAAAAGAGTTCTCTTTTAAGATTTTATTGAAGGAACAAACAAAAAGCATTGCCAAGCAGGAAAACAAGCCCAGATCATTACCTCTCCACCCCTGTGCTTAACATCTTATATGAGATATTTGTGCTGACATGCTTTCTTTCGTTTTTCACCATACAGTGCGCTATGCATTTTGATTTTTCCTGTCCAAAGCATAGTCTTGTGGTTTGTTCTAATGCAGTGGTAAAATACTTAATACACTTCAAAACATCCTTAATCAATCTTAGGATGAGGCCTTGTGGAAGATGGCTCTAATTCTAGAAGACATTAATATGGACTATTATGTATAATGTGACCCTTCCTGGATCACAATTCAATTCAGATCAACTTTGCAAACTAAAGCCGTGCTTCCATGTTCTTCTTTAGAAAGAATCAGGCTTTCTTCTGCCAACCCTTGTAATGAAACCATACTCACATTTTTTTCATTTGCATTGTCATAAACTTGAACATGTAACATGCTATAAAGAGACCTGCACCTTGGGCAGATTGGTGACTGCCTTAAATGTTTCCTGCTTGTGAATAATCTCACTTAATAAAGAAATAGTTTGGGAATTGTCTTAGAACCCTTTCCAGACGGATAGGCAGCAACAATTGCTTCTCTAAGATTATTGCTGATATCTTTCCTCCTTTGCATTGTGCCAATACAGACCTAAATGTTGCAGACCAGCACAGTGCCCAAACATTTGCTTTCATAGAGATGGTCACATTCATATATCATCAGTTAATGAAAGTCAATTTGATTAGCAGCAAATGGCTGATACTCATCCTCAAAATCCCGCGGAAGCACTAAGGGTTCTTTTATTTTTTTCTCATGCTGCATCTGCATTTTGGCTTAAAATTTGTCTCATATTCGATAACATGATGTATAATATGTCATGCTATACTGCTCATTTAAGGTTGTACCTAAGGTTGTTACCCAATCTGAAGACCTGCAAGTGACCTATTTATACTGTTGTGTAAAATCTTTGATTTAATAGAGGGGGTATAGCCTTCAGATTTTTGGTTTTGAATTTTTGTATGATATTATTGTCTTTAATAAAGTTGGTGACCAACTTTTGAAATAACCAGCATTTCTGTTGTACCACCAGCTTTGTTTGTGTACATGGTTTGTAAGAGGTGGCTGTTAAAATCATCCTTCTTTCTGCTTGCTGCAATTTCTCTGTCTTGTGCATTTTGCCTCTTACCCTTTCTTTTTCTTGACTCTCCCTGTTCAGCTCAACCTTCCTTGTTCCAATTAGTGATGTATGACAGGCAATGTGCATCTGAGAAACAGGATAGGCCTGCTAAGTTTCTACTGGTGTACTGTTCCGCTGGAAAACATGACTACTGACATCACACCAACCCGAGGGCAGAGAGAGAGAATGGCAGAAACAAAAAAGAGACAGTGAGAGAAAGGAGGAATAACACCTGCCACTTTATCAGGCATCCTCCCATAATGAGACATTGTCTAAGCACCAACGTACAAAGTGTTGGCGTAAATCAGCCTCCGACTTGCCGATAATGGGCACTTCCATGAACTCAAACAGAGTGTATGGTTCTCCCAATACGCGTCGTTGTTATACACATGCACATTATCTCTTGGTCCACTAAAATGTGTGATGAATAAGGGAGTATAATTACCTTAAACCTTTTTTTGCCACCTCAGTTCTTTTCCATTGTATTTTACTTCTTTGGACCGTAAGTTAATACTCATGTGCATCACAAGAGGTGCTCCCCAAGTCTACGAGAGTGTGTTTGACCTTGTGGACTTAATAGGTAACCATTATAAACATGGTTAGTTCTGGTTGCATAATGCAAGAGAGGGAAATCCATTTTCTTCATCCATCATTTTTGGCATTCATAGATGTGAGCATTGGTTTTAACATGACTGAAGGGTAAGCAAGAGTAGATCTCAACCGAATGAGTTAACATTCATCTTTGCTGCAAAGTTAAAATTGTTCAGAAATTTGTGGAAACAATCCATGTTTTCCATCTTGGCTGAGCATGCATTTCTGCTCAGCCAACCTAGATGTCTTTGGTTAATCGTTGTGAAGGCATAAAGTCTTTATGTTCTCCATTGATCAGAATTTCTCCGATGATGCGTCGTTGTAACCACAGAGCGAAGGTCAGAAATCTGAAGCTATTAAATGCCAGTATTTTATTTGCTTGTGTGGACTGTCATCCTTATTCAGTTTTAAGTTGGTTTTCAGCGGTATGGAAACTAAAAGCAAGATCTGACCTGACCTTCAACAACGGTTAGTCTGTTAAAGCTGTAAGAGATCATAATATAAGAAGTAATTCTTATATCAACCTTATTATGTTTTTTTGTCTAGCTCTTACAGCAGGAGACTGTGAGACTGTGAGAGCAAGACCGTGAAAGCTGGACAGATCTTCCTAAAAATAATCAAATATTTCCTCAGATGAAACTAAAACTGACTCATGAAAAAAACCCATAATGCTCCTTAAACTTCTGTCTTTCTCCAATCTTCTCAGCTGAATGTGACCCCTTGTGGATTAATTTCTACGTAAAGGACTTGCAACTAGGGGTGCACGATAATTATCGACCCGATAACAGGAAATTATGACATCATCCTGATAAGTCCGATATGATGACGAATAGCCCCGATAACACATATATTTTTGTCAACATGACTGTGCCTCGCTCCCTCTGAGCCTTGAATGACCAGCAGTGAATGTTATGTTTAAGTGAGGTCGGCATAATCAGAAAAACGATTTCTCGGTAAGGAAAATCAAGAATACCCCCTCATGCTAGAAAACAACTTGCTAACTCTGTCATAATTTTAGTAGTTGCTGACTTGAATTGATATTCGCAGTATTTTCCCACATGTTACACATACAAAATAGAAAAATAGATTCAATTCAATTTTCAATCCAAGATAAGGCCGAAAGAACGACTAGCAAACGAGGGAATGGAGGAATTACACCTTGAATGCAGCATTGCGGCACAGTGCGCTGATGAAAAAAAAAAAGACATGGCGGCGATCTTATGGAACTTCGTTAAAGTTTCAGAAGAAGACAGTTCGATGGTTATTTGTGACAAATACTCCAAGTGAAGAAGGGAAAAATAGCACAAGCTTTAATATGTCAAACCCGATCAGCCACCTGAAACATAACCATCACTTCCATGGAGTTTTGAAATCGCGCTAACGTGAGCTAACATGAGCTAACGTGAGGAAGCCAGCAGCAAGGCTCCCCTCCCCCTCCTCACCCCTCCGCTCCTCACCATCATCACATCTAAAGCTTCCATGAGATTAAAAAAACTCCAAAAACTGCCGAACCTTACTTTAATTAAAGGCATTCATTTGAATGGAAGCACAAGCCAAAATCCTTTAAACGTAATTTTTTGTTGATATGGAGTGCACTTTTTTTTTATTTACACAGACAAGTCTAACATGTGTCAGTACATTATGCACTGTGCATTATTTTTTATTGTCATTGAGGAATATACTTTTTCAGTTTGTAATTCTGATGCATGTTTTTCCATCAGTTCAAGGAGCCTTTATTTTTTTTTATATCAGTAAGTAATGCACCTTATTTAAGTTGATGTGAGATATCAAATAGGTTTGTTTGTTATCTTTACAAAAATGTTTGAGAGGCTTCCAATAGATTTTCATTGGAAAAAATAAATATCTGTTCATTTAAAGAGTCAAAACTGATTTTGGTTTTGTTCATAATGTTGATGTAATGGTCTTAGGTATATATGTGTGTTATTGGTTATTGATATCAGTTTAAAAAAAACAGTTATTGTTAGGGATGCACATTTTGGATTTTTTTTTTATGACCGTTAACCGACGCCCTTTAATGATCAATAATCGTTAACCGATAATATTTAAATACCCTTCCATGCTGACATTCCAACATGCTGCCATTCCGACATGCTGCCATTTAATCCCAAAATACCGCCATTCCGACACACAAACGTCCCACCATTCCGACCCAGCTGACCCGCTCGGGAGAGTTGGCTGCCACGATGTTGCGCGCGTTGTCGTGGACGCATGCGGACACTTTCCCACCAAGTCCCCACGTCTCCACTGAATCAACCAGTTTAGCTGTGAGGTTATCAGCTGTGTGTCTACCTGACATGCTCTGCGTTAACAGGACGGCAGAATTAGCTTTCCAGTTCTCATCGATATAGTGACATGTAATTGTCCCGTAGCTCTCTGTTGTGAGCGCGGTCTAGTAGTCCGTTGTAATAGCCACGAACTTAGTACTTGCAATTAGAGTTTTCAGTTCCTTTTTCCTCTCCTCAAAACGAGCCTCTAATCGTCGGGTAATGGTCGGTCTTGATCGAATTTGGTAATTAGGCTCGATATAGCCCATTAGCTCCTGGAACCCTTCACCACTGACCACTGTTATCGGTTAACGGTTAAACGGTTAACCATGTGCATTCCTAGATTAAACTATCCACAACAGACTTATAGAAGATATACATAGAAGATATACATAGAAGTTGTTGCATAGAAGATATGCAACATCTTGCTGAAGGACCGAAGCTTCCTCAAGAAGTAAGAAGTAAAGTCTGCTCTGTCCCTTCTTATAAATAACATCAGTGTTGCATCTCCAATACAGACTGTTGTCCAAATGAACACCAAGAGTACACTCCTCCACCACCTTTACTTGTTCCTCGTCCTCTTGAAATCCTCAGTTATCTCCTTTATATTGCTCACATTCAAGATGAGATGATTGTGCCCACACCATGCCACAGAGAGGTCCACCAGTTCTCTGTATTCAGTCTCTTGTCCATCACTGATACACCCACAACTGCAGAGTCATCTGAGTATTTCTACAAATGACAGGACTCTGACTTGCACTGTACATCTGAGGTGTACAAAGTAAAGAGATAGAGTCAAAGTCCCCATGTGATGCTCCTGTGCTCCTGACCACTTGGTCAGACACAACCATTCAGTCTCACAAACTGTGGTCTGTTAGTCAGGTAGTCAGTGATCCAGGTGATTGGGGAGGCATCCACCTGTGTCCTCTGCAGTTTCTTCTGTAGTAAACCAGGCTGATTGGTGTTAAATGCACTGGAGCATCCAAACTGGAATGAAAAATAATTTAAAAATCAATGTTGTAGGTGAAGACTATGCAGAAACTCCATAAAGATGCACAAACCGAACAAAACAACTGGAGCAACTGCAATAAGCAGCACTATTCTAGAAGAGCACAGTGTAATTCAGATGCTTACATTGTGCTTGAGGCTCATTGAAAATAAGCACTTAGAAACCTAAAAAACGAATTCATAGAATATCTTGTTATTTTATCAGCCCAGCATGGAGACAGTTTTGAAAGTTTTTTTACCTGTCTACCAGGGATTTTTTTGTCATTGATTTTATCAGGCCATAATGCCAACACTTTACCGGTTAAAGCAAGAATTTTGGTTCATGTCAAAACCAGTCAACGAAGAAGTCAATTTAGCAAATAGCTTGTCATTTGCAGTGTTGCTCTGTTTATGTCTACAAGTTAAATCGAGCAGATATGTCAACGTGGTGGCCAGATCTCTGATCTCCCCTGCTGCTCAGTCATCTTAAACTGAAAGGCAAGAAGTTCCACTCATTCTTGTGTTTCCTCTTTTGTGGTTCTTTCGTTCCTTCACAGCTTCATCCGAGAGGATTTCTCAGCTCAGCTGCAGCATGACATCAAGGAGCCAGAAAAAGCTGTCAAACACATTTGGCTCCTCCTTGCCTCCAAAGCCACCACAGAATGGAATAATATCCATGTTTTTGTCATACCCTTGCCATTACTTCTTTATTATTACTATTTTTAGCTACCTGAACAAAACAGAAAATGTGACTTGTCATGTGATATTGTAGTGACTTGTTATTTGTATGCGTCAAATAACAGCACAGACGGTTTTGGATAATTACTGTTTTACAAAGTTTAGGAAAAAGTCACCGCACTCTTCTTCCTTTCCTTTGATGTGTTTTTAAAATTTAGCTGTTTTTGTCCGATCACATAAAATGACGAAAGCGCTGTGGTTGTTGGTGTCTGTTGGCATCTTTGTTGTATTTACTGAGATATTTTGAGAGGTGTTAATGTCCTTTTGTATCTTGGTCTTCCTGCTCTCAAGTCTCCTTTGACTTCGCATCTATTTCTTTGTCTGTCTCTCTTTTTCCCCTTCATCTGCCCTTTCAAACCGCTCAACCATCTGACTGAAGCCTCCAAACCAAAGCACATGGCAGACACAGGCGTGAAGCACGTTGGGGATATGAAAAGGGAAACATGCAAACAATAAAATGAAATTACAGGACTGACAGCTCAAACAAGCCAGCAAGGACCGGAAGAGCATGTGCAAGACTTTTAAATGAGTCCAAGGGATGTTGGACAATGTTACAACAAACAGACAATGAACTCCAGTTTCTGTGATTATGTAAAGCCTGCACTGAAAACTGCTGATATGGAGGCCACTTAGTACAGCTTACATGCACCATTCAGCCACAAAACTCCCCACAGAATATCAAAGGCATTTTTGTAACAGCAGTACCTGCTAATGGGTTGCACGCATCGCTCAGGAAGTGAACAACTGAAGAGGGAGAAATGCGTATTTCCACAGCATAAAGCTGGAATAACTAGTATGTGAACACCTTGGAATTAACAGTTTATTTTTTATTTACACATGAATCTGCCTTAAAGTGTGATTTGATCTTCATCTAAGTCACAGAAAAAGACAAACACAATCTATTTAAGCTGATAACACACAGACAATCATAATTTCTTCTGCTAATATCAGACACACCCATTAAGCATTGACATTGCTGCAGTGGTTGAGGCCCTGAGGCAGCAAAGCAATCCCAAATCATCATGATCCCTCCGCCATACTTAGCTGCCGTGATGATGTTTTTTACAATTTTTTTTTATTGGTAAGCTATGCCTTTTTGTGCCAAACACAGTGTAGAGTATTGTTCTTACGAAACAATTCAGTCCAGGTGATATTTTCCCAATTTAAGGAGTGTAGCAATGTTTTCACCCCCTGCTTGTTCAATAATTTGGGTGCGGTGGATTCATGAGCAATAATATTTGTCAGTTCTAGTGATGTCTTCAAGTATTTAGCCGTTAGTTATGGTTCTTTCATACCATATTGTTCATTGTGCTTTTGGAGTCACCATGGCTGCGTGCCCACCGCTAGGAAGAGTAGCAATAGTATTAAACTGCCTCCATGAACAGTTAGTTTGTCTAACTGTGGATTGATGGATGGCTAAACAGTCTTTTGTAGATGAACTACTCATGATTGTAGGTTTTCAAAGATCTTTTTATAAGTCATGGTTAACATCCGGCTCTGTGACCTGTCCAGGGTGTACCCCTGCCTTCCCCCCAATGAGAGTGACAATAGGCTCCAAGAGATCCCTGTGAGCCCAAAAAAGGGATAAGATATAGATGAAGATGGATGGTGGATGCTTCTTATGAACAGCAAACTCAATCAATATAGTTCTTAAGTAAGACTGAACCATATTAGGAAAACATGCAATATGCAATAACATAGTAAGAAATTGCAATCATGATATGGTTTGTGATACGTAAATCAATACTTCCAGAAACATGTTTTTTTGGGGGTTTTTTTTTTTTTGGTTATTGTTGTTTTTTTTTTTTTTTATTATTAATAAACATTGCATCCTGCAGCAACTGCAACAGCGACAATACTCTTCCTCTGGAGGTAGCTGGTTTCTACTCCCCAGCCTGGGTTACTTATGAAGCAGCATTTGCTCACTGTGTAAAATATTGCTTTGGCACTGATCCAGAAGGAAATGTTGGGCCTATCTGACAGAGATGGTTCCAATGAAATGATGCTCTGGGAATGGCAACAGACTGATGGAAAAGTGAGATAATAGTTTCAGTGAGGATTTAACAGATATTATTTAATTGTACTTCAGAGGTTTTAGTTGCAGGGTTTTGATACATTTTAACAAAACACAAACCGCTGTTGCCTATAAGATTATTTTTTCGGGTATTAAGATGTTACCAACCTTCTTATCGAACTCTCATTAAGAAAGTCAATAGGCATAATTGTCCAGATGTTGAACCTATGGAGTAATGTCCATGGTTGTGAGTATGAGTGGCCCTTTGTGATGTGTTAGGGTCGGAAGGTTGTGCATGGACACAGAAGCTGTCACGTGCCTGTAAAGCCAGTGGAATGCCCACATGTGGCAGTCACTGTTGTAGTGGTTTTTATGGGGAAGGATCTCAGGCAAACTGGATTTTAACGTAAATGCATCACGTTCTCAGACACCGCTGGATTTTGGTCGCCTGGCTGTGAATGGTGGACTTGGAAGGCAGTGGTTGAGCAAGTCAGTTGGGCAAATGTTAAGCATCTTTTTGGTCTTTTTTTTTTACTGTGTATTGCTACAGCACACACCATCTGGTCTTGAGGGCAATCAGCAAGTAACTTGACACACTGAATTACATTATTAAATGGTGCACAATATCATTGTGCAACAACAACCAACAAGAACTTTCTGCAAATGGTTATATAATAATTTATATTAAATTAAATTAATAAAAAAAACTAAAAGAAAGGTGCTGCTGGATAACAGTATGGCACTATGCATGCATTCATCACACAGTAAATCAGTTTTTCTTGCTCTGCTGCATTTTAAGTTCAGTCGTTTCAGTGACTGCTCTTCTGAAGGTCAAGTGAGGTTCTCTGTGGAAAACCAGCATTCTTCAGGGCCTGTAGCTCAGTCCAATTTGTTATTTGACACTTTCCAAAAACAGAGGTATTTAATTGTGGGTCCCATTTTTGTTTTTCCTCTCTCTATCATTGTCGTTTCATTGATAATTCTTTTCCTTTTTCAGTTGTGTGTGCGCATGAGGGTGCAATACAGATGCATGTGCGTGTGTCTGACTTGTAATTAGCATCGTGCTCTGGTCTGTATGGCATTTTAACAAATGCTTCTAAATATATTTATATATTTATATGTATATAAGATATATATATAAATATATATCTTATTATCAGCCTGAAGTTTTAGCAATGTGACTCCCTCCCATTTGCTCCCCTCTTCTTAATGTCTCGCTGGATTGGCCCGTGTCCTTCAGCCCTGTGCTTCTTTTCAAGCCAGTGGTTTTTCTCTTGTCGCTTTATCTTTCTCTTCCCCCCTAAAATTATGCCTTAGAAGCCTGTCATTGGCATGATGGCCTTGGTGACTGGACTGAAATCATAATCTCGTTACATTTTTTATTTTGTTGTTTGTGTTGGGCACATTTTGGTGTTGGCCGGAGGTGATGGATTTCCAGATGTGCAAGCGTATGCTGGTATATAGTAGATGTCTTACCTGATGAAGAATATGATATGCAAACCAAGTGTGTGTGAGACCTTGTTACATTTCTACAGCACATATACACTGAATATGTGGTTTTAGTTTGTCAGTTTATGTGTGCATAAAACACAAAACAGCAGAATGAACGGGTGGAGGAGGAGAAGTGTTGATGAACCTGATTACTTAAGTTAGAAATGGCTGTGTCTTTGTGCTTAGGCAAAGGTGAAGAGCAGCATTAAAACAGCCTCACCCACACACATGTACAACACACACACACACCCAGACACACATACACACCCACACACAATAAATGTACTGCTTTAGCTGAGAGAAGGGGCATGTGCTGAGGGCGTTAGGGGTGTGTCCGTGGTCACAGTGACGGTATAAGACACTAGCAGGTACTCTGAGTTTCCCATTCATCTACACAGACTCGTATGTTTTGCATCACTTCTGTAGCTTTTCTATTTGCATCTAAGTTTTGAATCTGTTTAATAGATGAATCTGGATAGATTTTAAAATGTACATTTTCTAGTTAAAAAAAGAGTAAGTTTTCAATTTCACCAAGTGGTTGCAGAAGGTTAGCAAGAAAACGAGAGCATTTTTAAGTTTGGTCCTTATTCAGCATTTGTAGCAATCAAGCATCCTTCCTGAGTTGCCACAGCAACTGTCCCAGTTAGCTGCTAGTCTGGGGTAAGTATGCTGCTCAATCTTTCTCCTTGCTGATCGTTTTGTCATTCTTCCTCTGTCATTAATTTCCCTTTTTGTTTACTTTTTTTTTTTGCATGTTTTGCCCAAATACCACTTATGTTTTTACTCTGGTCAGTGGCTAAGCATATTTGGGGTTAACCACTAAGTCAGTCTTGTTTTCTCCTCTTTTTGCAAAAACAAATGCAAGCATAAAGGAAATATTTTTAACAATCAATCACTCTTTGGCTTATTCTGCTGCATCAGTCATTTTATGTTTCAATTAATTAATTTGTACAAGATGTGGTGTGATAACTGCTGAGATTGACTTTTATGCTTTATGAATCTCTCATTCGTGTCTAGAATTTTAAAGTGAAATTTTGACCTCAAATAACCTGCAACATGGTAGCAGGTGGAGGTCCTCTGTAGCAGTTCTGCAGTAGTGTGGATTCAAAGCCTGTAATTGTGACCACAAATGAGTCCACAGTACAGATACATTTTCTAGTACAAATGTTTTATCTTGTTGTCACTTGGTAAATCAATAAAGTCATAGGACACACAATGGAAAACTGATTACTCTGAATTACTTTGGCATCAGAGAACTCCAGTAGCAGCAAGATGTGATAATGTGACATTTTTATAGGCTTCTGCACAGTCAGTTTTAGATATTCATTCATTTCTTTGATTTGTTCTTGAATGTAACTGGTGCGCTACCACCAAAGACCTATTATAAATATTAATGGACAAGATCAGAATTTCTGGAGGCTCAAAAAAAAAAAAAAAAAGAGAAAAACCACAATCCAACAGACTGGCCACATGTCTGACTACTCTACTGAACTTTAAAACTTGGCCATTCTGATGGATTTAGTGTCTTTTATTAAACACTGAAAACGCAGATGTGAGGGTGAGCCTGAGTGACATAACTGCAGCTGATACTTAACATAATTGGTGATGACATGACTCGAAGGGTTAATAAGTGACCTTTTATAGAGACATTTATTGTATGTGCATGTAGTTGTGTAAGCAGGAGTAGTGTAGTGTCTATATCACATAACCTTTATCAGTAATTTTACAGCTCCAAACAGTTCATTTTATAGATGACAGCTTTTTTTTTTTTAACTCACCCAAATGCCTGGAAGTACTCATCCCGGTGTCAACTGATGTCAAAAGTTGAGAAAGTTAGCACATGCTGGCAAATTAATGTGTTGAAGAATGAATCACTGCCTGAAATATGTATGTGAGTACCTACGGTCTCAATATAGCACCAGAAAATCCCTGGTTCATTCACAGCTGTGCCTAAAAAGGTGCTGATTCATCTTAAATGTTATTTACAGTTTTAATAAATGCTCCTTACCTGTCTGTTGCCAATGCACTCTTGATAAGTCTTAAAAATGACTCAGGTGTTTTTTGCCATGTGAGCTTGTGTGGTTTTTGTGTGAGTCAGCATTCTCATGTGCTATGTGTGTTTTGTGAGCGTGTGTTTGAGTGAGGCAGTGTCATAAGGTCACTTATGTTTCATGGTGTTATATCATGTTTTATGTTTTCTGCTTTTGACTGGAAAAAAGTTTTTTTGTTTGACACTTAATGTCCAGATGTCATGATTTTGTTTACTGATGTATTTGACCTGTTTTCTGAATCTGTAGATCATATGTACATAGAAGAATACATTGAAGAAGATGAGGAACCACCTTTGCTGCTCAGCTCTCGTCCTCCTTGCGGTAAATATATTGATATGTTTGCTGCATGTGTGCATATTTGGTTGCGGCTCTGTTGACTTCTGTGTGTGTGTCTTCCCAGGTGTTTGGCTGTGGAGGTACTGCAGCAGTGCAGTGTCAGTTGGGGGAAGGGTGTAGGTGTCTGCCGTGCCTTGCAGGCCAGGAGCCATCAAAGGTGAGACAAGAAACTGAAGTAGAAGGATTCATGACAGCCTCTTTGTTCTTCAAAGTCCATTTTTCATGTTCCCAAGTTATTTACTGTATAGTGAAACAAGAGTGTTTCCAAAAGGAGGAGTCTTTATGAAAGTACACTTGTTTCAGTATCTGCTTACTCTGTATAGTGTAAAGCTTTAATAAAAATGGGGCCAAGTTCCTAAATGACATGTGATACCACAAATTGCATGCAAAGTACAGATACCTGGAAGGGAAAATGTATTGCACAAATCCCCAAGCATCACATTGAAAAATCTCTAACAAGCGTTGTAACACATGCTACTGTAATATTAGCACAGCAAGTTTGATGAACTGTTTCATTGGTTTAGAGAATGGAACACATAAAAATGTATTTAGTGGGTTTTTTGCTGCCTCATAATAGAAGGCGGACTGCCCAAAAACACATTTTCTGTATGCCCTTTTACAATCTCCTCTGGTTATAGCTCTAATAGACAAGTTTTCAATTTGTTCAAGACAGTTATTTTAGCAGAGGAGAAGCCAAATTGTGGCATCAATTCAGAGCCAAATATATTGCAAATCCAAACCCTGAATCTGAGAATCAAAATCCAAAATCTAAGAACCAAAACTCACAATCTGTAACCAAGAAATCAAAATCTGTAACTGAGAATGCAAAAACCTTCCTTGGTTACACTTATCTTTTCTCACTATTATTTCTCAAGCCATTTCTGTTTTTTAAGTCTTTCTCAGTTGCACTTTCTCTTTCGTGCGTGCAATTCTAAAATGAGTATCAAACTACATCAGTGTTGCCAAATGTTGAAAATGAAATTATCGTACAGAGACCCCAAAATTATCGTATTTTAGCCCAAACTATCGTACACTAAATCCAACCATGACGCACCTAAAATTACATGCGCTTTGGCTGTGTTTGGTGTTTATTGTAGTGAATAGGAGTCGTCAGAGCCTTCTTCTTCGCATTAGCTTTACAGTAGCTGGCCTCCCGTTTTTGGCACACTATCGCCACCTTCCACTCACGCTCACAAGTGACACTATATGAACACATTTCACTTCCTATGGAAGTTTCACAATAAAAGTACCCTGTCATTTTTTTTCTTAAAAGGTTTTAATTAAACTATCGTACATTTGATTTTTTGTGATGTGATGATCTGCATTTGAAGGGTCTTTTTACAACACGTCTATTAAAAGTTTATGTACAACATTGGTCCAAAGCTGTTCTGTATAAAAACACACTGATCAAGAACATCAGCCTTTGGTTTCTGAGGTGTTTCCAGTCATAGTCACTGTTGGATCTAAACTTTCCAAATGTATAGACTTCCGATCATTTATTATCTTCAATAAACAGGAGAGACTGATTCTGCTTCATACAAACTGTTTTGTTTTTGTGTCATAAATGTCTCAGAAGAAATTTGTATTTGCCTGCAAGGATGCAACAAGCATTTAACAGCTTTAGCTGGTTTGGTTTAGGAAGTAGCAACACAGCTCCCAAACATAGACGTCAGACTGTAATCTTTGTCGTTGCACTTCCACTGTTTGACGGATTTCATGCACTGGATCCGATTCTGGCTCAAACATGTATGGCTGGACTTCTGGACTTGTTATTGTTGTAAGTGATCTCTCAAAGTTTTGTTTATCGTAGCTTTTGTTTTGAGCTTGTGCGTGCTCATGGGACACTCCCGGCCTTCATGAAAGCTTACAGAAATTCGACCAATCAGAAGACACTTAAAAAAACATCTTGTTTAAGAAAGTAGCATTACTTGTGATACTTTCCCTTATTGTTTTCAAATAATTACAAACTCTTTGAATGTATCATGGGTGCAAAGACGAGATAGAAATATTCAAGATAAGGTGAAGATGGCTGGAAATAGCCATCTGATGTCCACTTAGCGGTTCTCGATATTCTACGATTTTGGGCTGTTGCTGAGTAAAGATCTGAGTAAAGATCTGGTACTTGGTCTTTGGCCAAAATGGGCTGTCCTATATCCTACAGTATAAACGGTTCGACGGCAGCCGTGACCAAAGACTGCCTGCTATGACTGCCTGACGGTTTCAGAAATCCTACAACTCTGTCGACATACCAGCCAATTAAAATGCAACTTGAAATGAAGCGCCATTCCAAAAAAAAAAAAAAAAAAGGAAAGAAAAGAAATTCAAGGTTAGCCTCTTCTCTGTTACCATGACCAAGAACACATTTTTATCTCCTCGCTGTTTTTTTTTTTTTTGAAAGCAATTTGGCCCATGTAAACACTACAACAGAGTGGTTTATTTCCACGTGTTGTTTGGATTACTGTCAGCACATAGGGATTACAGAACTCTATATATGGCCGCATCTCTGCATCAGTTGTAGCCTACGATTTAAGAGTCCTGATCAACATACAGTCTGTGCATACCATTCTGGACATCATACCCAAGATGAGGCAAATACAAATCGTATACTGTTAGATGTTATGAACTTTTATGACTTCAGAAATCGTGCAGAGTATATAAACCCTGAAAAAAAATTCTACAATAATATAAGTTTAACTTTTTATTGAATACGTTTAAAGCATGCTTTTATAGTCTTTCTACTGATTATAGTGCAAACCCTGCCGCCCACACCTTCTCTAATTTCTAGTCCTCTTTCCCTGAATTTAAAAGCTTTTTCTTTCTCCTCAGGCTTGCAGGCAGAGACAAATTCCAGCAAAGGAAGTACAATGTCAACCCTGCCCAACTGGAACCTTTTCAGATTCACTGGACACTGAACTGTGCCGTCCACACACCTCCTGCAAGATCCTGGGCAGAGAGGTTGCAGTCTCTGGCAATGCAACCTCAGATGCTGTCTGTGGGGACTGTCTTCCTGGGTGAGAATTGCTGCTCTCTCTATGTGGCTGCTCACTAATCTACTCACAGTTCTATCTGGCTTCACATTTAAATCGCCTTACTTCAACTGCACAACTACGCTTTTGTTAGAAAAGAGATTCTGTTATTTTTTTCCCTCTAGAAAAAAAAAAACATGCAGACACACAAACACATACAATCCAACAGAAGCTAGCGCTGTAAGTCGTTCACCACAATGGGCGGATGACATCAAGAGCATGGCTGTATCTGCCATAACATGCCTCAGTCTCCAACCACTAATTGATTCTTTCGTACTTCTTCATGCGTTTTTCACTCTATCCATCTCTAATTATCCTCTTTACAATTCTTCCTCAATTTGCAGGTTTCACTCCACTGCTATAGGGCAAGTTTCCTCCCAAAGTCCCTGTGTGAAAAGTGAGTATGCTTCCTCATCTCTTCATATGGTCTTAATTTGGACAAGACCATGTTTCTAATAACCCTCCCTTTAATGTTTTTTGGTTCTCCTCCTCTCCTTCCTTTTAGCAGATCTGCATGTCAGAGTAGTCCGCACAGTAGGGAAAGGTCCGTCTAGTGGATCAGGAGGACCGACCAACAACACAGTTGTCCGCAGTCCAGAAGAGAAGACAGCAGAGTATGCTGTGTTTGCTCTGGTGCCCATCTTCTGTGTGATGGGCCTGTTGGGTATCCTCATCTGCAACATCCTGAAGAAGAAGGGTTATAACTGCACTGCTGAGAAGGAGGGAGGAGATGAAGAGACTGCCACACCCCAGAAAGAAGGTGAGAAATGAGAAGAGAAATACATGGACATGAAAATTAAAAGTGGCTGAAGAGTGATCATGGAAACGTTTGCACATACATTTTCCAAAGCAACCCACAAATGTGCTCAGTGTGCTCAGATGATAACACTGTATATCTGTGATATTACTGCACTCAAGGCTATATGAGGGCTTTTTGTCGCACTGTTTTGAACTTTCACCGGGCTGGGAACATTACATGTCCTGCGTGCTTTGTGGTGTTCTTGTAATTTTCCTGCTTGAGGAGGACAAAAGAAAAAGCAGTCTCATGAGCTCATTTGGTCAAAGAGAGCAGAGAAAGAGGGACGATCAGAACAGAGATAATATCGGTCCATGGAAAACCAGAGAGAGGGGGATCAAGCGGAAAAACAAATAGAGTCACCACACCCATTCCATGTAGTTTGTATAGTCTCGTTGTTAATAGTGTATCCAGGAGGACTCCTTAGAGACCTTGCGTAGCATGGCAATTAATTCAACCTTTGACCCAAATGAGAGGAGTTTTAACCCTAAAGATTTCTACATGTAAGGCTGCAACTCACTCTGCAGACTTAACATCCGGCTGATCTCATGCCTGAGTGCACAATGGATGTTCCCTTTTCCTCCCCTCTACATAAACCCTCACTGCTGTGCATGCTATGTGGCGATACACGCCCATTTTCATGTTAAGCAGCTATTAATTTTGGTGTGCTGTACTATCTGGTTCTCACACATCTATACCACATGCAATGCATTAACACTCCCCAGGGCAAGTTTTATACAAATCTGGGACAGGATTTCTCAGTGACATATGGATTTTTATAGAAGAGGGTTTTACCTCAAATTATCATATGTAACAAGCAGTAAATGTTTGGGATGCAACCATAGCCAAACTTGACAGGGAGCTCAAGAACATGTTTTCTTTTGCCTCACTTTCCAGTAAGCTTCCTGTTGTTTTAACCACATGTTACACTCTGCTGCTGACCCAATATACACAGGGACTTCAGGGACTTAACGTCACGGCAGCACTCACACAACATACGTGGCTTTGGTTTACTGTCATTCAGCATATGAGCGTAAACAGATTTAAGTCACCTGATGGTGCAAGGCTCATTAGGGAAAGCTGTGTCCACCAGGCTTTATGTCCTGTACGGTTATCAGGAATGTCAGAGCACAGCTGAGTGCACCAGATCAGGTCCCACGTCAAGAAAATGCTCCCAATTACACAGCAGCTGTTGCTTTGTTTACTTATAGCATCTGTCCTTGAAACTGAAAAGTTTGAATTAAAGAAGGTATGTTTTTTTCTTTATTTTTTCTTCACTTAATTGTATTTAAGAACATTTTCTATAAGCTTTCTAACCCAGAACACTTTTTGTTACATTTAGTAAATATCTCTTCATCATTTGCCAGCTTGCCCATCTCATGATTGTACTATCCAAAAACCCTGCACAGCCTGCCTACATAAGCTGGGATAGAGGGCTTGAGGGTGGTGGGGGGTGCAGGCTGCTCCAGCCAATCACAGACAGGTGGAGGGTTCATGTATGTGTACACGGAGGGAGGAGAGACTTGTAAGAATTCATGATGGGGCACATTTTCTTGGGGAGCTGTGGAAGGAGGAAATAGCACTCCATGTTTTGTTTATGCTTTGTTTCAAACATCTACAGTTCTGACGTCATCCAGATAACCATTGGAATCACTTTTGCTGTTTTTTTCCCACATACACTATTTTGCCAAAAGTATTTGCTCACCCATCCAAATGATCAGAATCAGGTGTTCCAATCACTTCCATGGCCACAGGTGTATTAAATTAAGCTCCTAGGCATGCAGACTGTTTCTACAAACATTAGTGAAAGAATGGGTCGCTCTCAGGAGCTCAGTGAATTCCAGCGTGGAACTGTGATAGGATGATACCTGTGCAACAAATCCAGTTGTGAAATTTCCTCGCTCCTAAATATTCCACAGCCAACTGTCAGCTGTATTATAAGGAAATGGAAGTGATTGGGAACGACAGCCAACTCAGCCATGAAGTGGTAGGCAAACTGATGGAGCGGGGTCAGCAGATGCTGAAGCGGATTGTGTGAAGAGGTCACCAACTTTCTGCAGAGTCAATCACTACAAACCTCCAAACTTCACGTGGCCTTCAGATTAGCTCAACAACAGTGCAAAGAGAACTTCAATCACAGACAGGCAGAGTGAATGGGTGAATAGGTTTCCATGGTGCAAGTGCAATGCAAAGCGTTGGATGCAGTGATGTAAAGCACACCGCCACTGGACTCTCGGGCAGTAGAGGAACGTTCTCTGGAGTGATGAATCACGCTTCTCCATCTAGCAATCTGATGGAAGAGTCTGGGTTTGGTGGTTACCAGAGGAACGGTACTTGTCTGGCTGCATTGTGCCAAGTGTAAAGTTTGGTGGAGGGGGGATTATGGTGTGGGGTTGTTTTTCAAGAGCTGGGCTTGGCCCCTTAGTTCCAGTAAAGGGAACTGAATGATTCAGCAGACCAAGACATTTTGGACAATTCCATGCTCTCAACTTTGTGGGAACAGTTTGGAGCTGGCCCCTTCCTCTTCCAACATGACTGTGCACCAGGGCACAAAGCAAGGTCCATAAAGACATGGATGGCAGAGTCTGGTGTGGATGAACTTGACTGGCCTGCACAGAGACCTGACCTCAACCCGATAGAACACCTTTGGGATGAATTAGAGCAGAGACTGAGAGCCAGGCCTTCTCAGACCTCACAAATGCACTTCTGGAAGAATGGTCAAAAAACCCCATAAACACACTCCTAAACCTTGTGGACAGCCTTCCCAGAAGAGTTGAAGATGTTCTAACTGCAAAGGGTGGACCCACGTCATATTGATTAGGAATGGGATGAACTAAAGCTCATGTGAGTCAAGGCAGGTGAGCGAATACTTTTGGCAATATAGTGTAGTTACATGTAGGGAAACCTCATATGTTTGATTGTTATCTTTACATACCAGACTGAACCTGTTACACTGACACACTTACTAATGCAGTTGTTTCCTTTTTGATTCTTTTTCGTTTTGTTTTAGTTAACCAACTAAAAGGTCTTAACTCCAACCTAATTGCTAATTGTTGTCATTTTTCAAGCATTTCATCCACAGCTGCTGATGCAATTTGAAACATTTTCATCTCCTATGTGGACCAAGGAAATGCTGGATCCCATCTTTAACTAGATCAAGTGTAACTGAGACTGTGTAGTGGAGGTGGTGGAGCCGGGGTGAATTAAAGCCAGCGAATTGTCTTGCATGAGGGTTAGCTTGCAGGATTTTATTCATCATGACAACTGGGACTGTAAGGGTGAATGATGCCATGGTCTTTTTCTTCTTTTAACAGCTTGTTGTGAAACTTAAGTAGTCCTTATACGTAAAGAGAAACTCCCTGAACTCCTATCCCAGCACAGATAATTTATTCTCTTCATTGATCTAGCGTCTTTCCCAATACACTCCTCCTTTTTTTCATCTGAAGGTGACACTATCCCTTCCACCTCTCCTTTCCTAGCCAGATCAATAATTCAGTTCACCTCACTGTTTATGTCTTCTATTTCATTCTTGTCTGTCTGTGACACTCTCTTCATTACTTTCTGTCTTCATGTCTGAGACTTTCTTCCACCCCTTTCTTTTGAGGTGTCTTGCCATTTAAGTTACAGTTATACAAAAACTGCTAACTTGGAAAATTGATATCAAGTCTCAGAGACAAAGTTCACTGTGATCTGAGCTGAATTTAGTTTGGTTTGGTTGCTAAAATTATGATTTTAAAAGGCATTAATAAATTGCAAAATTGCATGTAGAGTAGAAAGCATGTACTTGAGAAAAATATATCAAAACATTATGCAAACAGCTGGAGAGTTAAATAGGGTCTTATAATTACCTTTAATAAGCTGAGACCACTTTCTTGATGTTGATGACATAACTGTAAAGTGAACTAACTGTAAGTCCACAGTGCACAATGATGCAGAGATAAGGTAAGAGAGTTTGTTTGTGCATGAGAGATAAAGGTCAAGAGAAAAGTGTGGACACATAGGGCCCGATCTTCCGCCAAACCTCCTAAAACTGCTATTAAGGGATAGCGGGTAGCGGGAGGGGCGTTCCTCCACAAAAAATGCGCTATCCTAAACCCACGAACGCAAGATACAGAGTTTGCGGAAAGCGCAAATGACACGCCCATTGCCACACCTACAATGTGAATAAGGGAGTCGGCAAAGCGGATAGCGGCTGTAGGGAAGCGGAAGATTGCATAGCGGTTAGCGGAGGTTCCTAAATCCGCGATTTGCAGGTTGCGGCTAGCGGGAGGTGTACGATCGGGCCCATAGTTTTAGATGATTAAACCCAAATAATTAATGGATAAAAAAGTAAAACACTGCAGCTAGAGAAAGGGAAAGACAATAATATGTAGCTGGGATTCTGAGGCTTTTAATTCATTTTGGGAAAACTTACTCTGTCCATCTTTTTTCATTCTTGCTCTCATGAAGTGGAAGTTGTTGAAGTGCACTGTGTCAGCCTGCTGAGGTTAGAGAAACCTCTTACTCCAGCACTTTCTCATCATCTCAACTGAATGGGAACACCCCTGGGAATGAATTACAGCAAGCAAAGCTTTGCTCTGCAGGGCTAAACTCAAACGCTGCAGTGGTAACTCTGTGGATCGTTTGCCTTTTTGAGAATGCAGTGACAGAAAAGGTTGTTGGATGGATACAGAAAGGGCAAAAGTGAGCTGAAATTAGTCTGCAACTCTGTGCTTATGTAGTGTGTAACACGAAGGTATAGCAAGTAGTCGATGTTAATTTCTGAAGCTTTCATGTTGAACCACACAACTCTGCGTTTCAAGTATTTTAAAGTGACAAAATTAAATAATTTGAAAAAAAAAAATCTGAATGTCAAGAAAACCAAACTTAAAGTCAAACAGAAACCTTTTGGTACCTTAATATCGTTGACAGTAAAACTTTGAACTCATGTCAATTCATGTAAACTTTGATGAAGAATTAAACAGAAAATAATTAGTGCCAGTCTGTAAAAGCTGATGCTGTTATCCCTACATAGCAACAGCCTCTGTGGAGACAGAGCTATTGTTATGGCTTAACTACTGCCTAATGCTGCTGATACGAGACAAAAATAACATTCACACACAGAGTCAGAGTTGCAACCTTTACAGTCACGTTTGTCTCTGTAACACAGACACACAGTGTCAATTGGCATTGGAGGTCCGGTACGTCGCACCACGGTGCACTGGACACACAAACGTAGCCTATGCAGCTCAGTGTGCTTCAGCAGAGCTGAAAGGAACATAATTGCTGAGTGAGTGTGTTTTGCCCCTGTGCCCTCATTGCTCTCCTTTCAGCTGCCTCACTATGCTGTTCTACTGTATTATGGGATAGTGAGGGGTTACCATGGAGGCACATCTATTATTTGTTGTTTAGTTAACCACATCCAGCCTTATCAGTCCATCTGAAGCACAATGTCCCAGGAGTGACATGCATTTTGTGAATGGGGCTGCTTTATCTGGATATATTTAAAGCTGTCCAATCATAGGTGGTCAGATTTTTTTTTTTATTATTTATAATCTCAAGAAGACATGCCACACGACACACCCAGTTTGATTAAACACCTGCTGAGAGATCATCTGTTTTTCTTTTTAGTGACTTTAAAGATTATTTCAATTCAATATTTCATGATTTTCCTAAGTCTCTGAAGATTGTCTGATGAAGACTGGGCTGTAAAAATGTTTAAATTTTATTTATGAAATGAATAGGGTAGAAAGCTTGGTTTTGTGGAAACAGGGTGATTTGAACATCTCTGAACACCAAGGAATTGAGTGATTACTCAATTTGGAAAATGAGGTTTTATGCATGCTACATATTTTATAACTTTAAAACTGAATAGTTTAAAGTGTTGTGCCACCAAACACTGATGCTTTGGTGACAGAATAGTGCTTGACATGCACTTGACATTAAAATGTAAAAGATCAACTCAGAATCTTTCCCTTGTTCATCTCTAGATTCTGCAGTAGGAGGACATATAAGAAAAAGGCAGAAACACCGTGGGTGACCGCTTTCGTAAATGTCAGTCAGCTAATGTTTTTTATCCTGTCTTTTTTCTTTCTGTAGGCAACAGTTGTCCCTACATATCCGATGACTTGAATGAAGACACCATCAGTGTTCTGGTTCGCCTCATTACTGAAAAGAAAGGTACGTGCTACGCACCTAGAGACAGTGATGTCATGTATGAGCTGATGTGGTCAGAGTCATTTCATCTCTTGTGGGTTTTGAGAGAAAGACCACATCACAGTATACCACGCACAATTACAGTCATGCCTCTGTTGCGGCCTAAGATTCATGGTTCCTGTTAAATCATGTTACATTTAGGAATATATTCTTTGCCAAAAACAAATGACGAAAAATGTGCTCAAAGTTTCCACACGTTATTTATATATCACATGACCTACAATGCAAATGTACGCCACTAAATTTATTTATCCAGAATGGTCTGGTGCAATTTTAGGAGTTTGATTATTCTTACCAGACTAGATTAGTCTAGTACAGCTAGTCTGTGTTATGATTGAAGCTCATCTTGTGTGTACATGTGTATCTTTCAGAAAACGCTGCTGCACTGGAGGAACTGCTGCTGGAGTACGAGAGCAAACAAATGAGCAAAGGCTCATCAATCAAGTATGTGACCGCGTACAGACGTACAGACACACCAGCAAGTCATCCATCACACTGCTTGAGGTCACTTTTAACAACGAGGCAGGGAAAATTTGGGAGACAAAATAGACAATGAAGAGTTCAGAGGCAGGCTCTGGACAAGTGGCTTCATTTAAAAAATAAAACCACTGTGTGTGTGTGTGTGTGTGGGTCCATTAACCTCCAGATGTGTTTATGTGTTTAGCCTTAACACGGTATAGTAAAACAAAAAAAGTGAAATGTTTTTGAAAGTAATCTCAACGCTTCAGACCACATTGGCTGGATTTCCTCAATTGAGTTATGGAGTGTGATGTTTGGCAGTGACTCACCTCCACAGGTCTGAGGTGAGTGTCTCTACACAGTCGTAACAGCTGTCTAGTCAGGAGGCTTAAACAGACAGTCTGCCGCTACGCTCACTGGCTGTCACAGAGGTTGAAGTCACAGAATTTACCACAATTTGACCTAGTGTAGTTGAGGTTGGAACTTGGGATGTAAGTCACGGCATTAAAGTTGCTCAAGTCGTCAGAATTTAATCTAACAAGCCCATTAACATGTTGTTTTATACTACAGTCTACACCACTGTGCTGTGACTTTCACTTAGATGTCTTGTGCTCCAGCCCTGCTTCTAAAAACCCAGGAAACGGTGTAAAATGTTGATAAATGTATACTGAATTGAAAATACTGCAAAGACATAATATCAAATGTTGAAAATTAGCAATATTGTTCTATTAAAAAATGAATGCTAACCTTGAATTTGATGCCAGCAGCACACTAGTTACATGTTTACCACGGTGCTGCAGCAGAGCTTCATCTGGTCACTGTGGACCTGGTTGCTGTAGTTTGGGCAGGTCAGTTTAACACATGTACTCTACTCAGTGCGTTTACATGGGAAGTTTAATTCCTCTTTAATTCAGGATTAAAATTAAATCCGATTTAAAATGATTAAAAATTACCATGTAAACACCTAATTCCGAATGAAAATGTCCATTCCGAATTAAACTTAATTCCAAAGTAAATGGCTGGTTTATTCTGATTTTAAATCCGAATAGAATAATTCCGCGGTCATGTATACACTCATTCCACTTTAAATTAATTCTGGTCTTTCTGCACATGCTCGTTCCCTTGCCCATCTGTCGCGATGACGCTTATATTATTATAAGAGCAGAGACGATTTATTTAATAAATAGCTTGTTGTTGCTAATCAAGTAAGTTTGTTTTCTTCCGACCTTAAGCTGAATTGGATAAAAACGATCAAACATGTTTTCCATGTAAACCTCAATTCGGAATTACTATTTCCATGTAAACTCGAAGGAAAATAGTTTAATTCTGAATTATTTAATTCGGAATAATTGATTCCGAATTAAAAAACATCATGTAACCGTGGCCTGATATAATAGGCTGTCATAGATAATCAAGGCCTTCCCTGCACAGATATAATCTGGATGGATGTTATATGTCAATTAAGGTTAATGTTGCTTCACAAACAGACCAGTTGCTCAACCTATGTGCACTGATAAACAGGCCTCTCATCTCCAATTTGAAGGATCCAGCGTCCATAATTTCCAAATTGAATTTGAAATGTGCATTCATTAGACAGCAGAACGCTTTTCCATTTTACTTCATTGCAGCTTGAGCTCAGACAAGGTTCTGTGGTGGAAATCACCAAACTGGCACACAAACACTTCCAGAAACTGCTTTCTGTAAACTCGGTCTCTAAATTTGCAATTTAAAAGTTGTTTAAAAGATAACTCAAACTATTCTTTAAAAAACACAAGCACACTGCTGAATTCTATTGTCCGACACCATTTAATGTAATTCTGCTCAGGGCAAGACTACTGTCATTCATGTTTGAATGCACACGTATTTCGAAGATTTCTCTAAACCTTTTTTTTTTTTCAGTTTCTCATGAAGAAATGTGTTTTATGATTAGGTTAAATATTTGCCCTTGCAGTCTTTCAGACTTGAGATGTAGCCCTTGTCTGTACTTTTGAAAGAGTCAACCTTGCAGGGATGCTCTTTTCTTACCCTGTCATGTCACTACCTTTTCTCTTTTTTCAGTGTTAGTGTTTAACACAGTCTTTTGACATCAAATTGAGAGTTGGCATACATTAATCATTTCATGTTGAAATTATTTTCAAATAAATATTGAGATTTAAATTACTGAAAAAAATATTTCTATTAGTTCTATTAGTTATTAGTTATCTATTAGTATTCTATTAGTTTTGTGGGAAACCAGATTGCAGTTTGTCGTCTTTAATCTTTGTATTATTCAAACTGCTCTAAGGTCTTTGCTTGCGCTCTGATTTTGCGTCTCTGAATCAATAGACTTTATGACAGTATTATACAAGAGTAACTGGATACATTTCATTTCAAAGGCCTGGGGGCCTGTTGCTCGATGAAACCATAGAAACGTGTCAGCTTTGGATTCGAGAACATCCTGACACACACACATGCACACAAACCCACAGGATGTCCAGGGAGAGTTCTGGAAACTTTTCTGATGTGGGAGGTTCAGGGGTCAGGGGTTATCTGGGGCCCCCACAGGTCACCTTCCAGCTACTAAAGCAGGGGCACACAGCTGTGTTCCTCTCTTTTGTTCTGCTTTTGTTTGTGCAGTAGAACCATAGAAAACAACTAAAGAAACGGTTTTACATTGACACACATGAACTAAATAAGAGCAGAGATAAAGGGTCCAAGTGCATTTCCTATTTGGAGTTTTTGACCCTTATGACACCATTTTATTCATTTAGAAACAGACAATGTTTCCTAATTATCCCAACAGAGAGGGTATGCTTTGCTCTGTGCTGACATGTGGATACAAACAATTTTTTTGATAACACACACTCACTTCACAGGGTGCATTTGCTGAATACCTCTCTATAAATAATCCTAACAGAGTCCAAGCAAACACTACAGTGAGAACAGTTTTGCATCTCTAGATCCTACAGTTTTCTGTTTGCTCCTCTGTAAACAAGTGTATTTAGAGGAAGAAAGGTAATATTGTAGCCACACTTTATATTATGATATGTGGTCATGTCAAAAACCCAAGATGAGGGATGCCATTTGTGTTTTACTGAAAGTATGTTCAAAATCAGTGATGAAATATTGAAATCATGCTTTGCTTCCAGATTTAAAAAGATGCCTGGAAAAAAACAATATTTTTAATGTTTACATTTGTATGGAATTAATCAGACTTTGATCATCTCCTTCTCAACCCCCCTTCTCAGATTCCCAATGCTGTCTCCCTTGTCGACCTTCCGGTCCCTTCCCCAGGCTTTGCCCCCATCAGTCCCACCTCCACACCATCTCCGGTCTCTCTGGGCTGGCCCCCAAACATGGCTACCGCTGCTCCCGTTGCGCCCAGAGAAAATGGCCGCCTGTTCTCATTCCTCCTCTAGATTCTCTTAAAGATCCACTGAAGCCCCCCCAGAGTCTCATTCTGCCCTCCTTGGACACACCCACTGACCAGCAGAAAAGTCCTCTTCTGGGTGGAGTGTGCGTGGACACGCACCACACACAAGCTGCTGTTGTGCCAAAAACTGTACAGGACAAAGTGGATGGGAGTGAAATGAAGGAGAGGAAGGAGGGAGAGCTAACAGTGTTGTCTGTGGGGAGGTGAGTCCAGCTAATTTTAGACATTTGTGTATTCTTTACTTTGTAATGCAATGTAGAACTTTTTTTTAACTACCCTACAGTGTGTTGAAAATATACTATTTGTCATAATCAAGTAGTGGCTAATTTTCAGTCATTTTAAGAGGTTGCAGTAAGAATCAGTTATAAAAAAAAAGGCTATTCATGCATAATGGGTCATTTCTATTTCCATATGTACATAGCTTCTAATGTAATCTATGAAATTAGGATTTTTTTAGTGTTGCTTTTTTTAATAAAAAGAAAACATCACCAGATCTACAAGGTCTACAAACTGCATGACATTTTTGTTGACCCAGTCTACACTCTTACAACAAAACTTCCAATTACCAACAAAAGGTAGCTTCAAATGTAATCAAACACAATGAAAGAACAACTACATCTCTAACACAGACAGTCTGAGTCTCAACAGACCTGTGATCTGACCGTCTGTGTTAGATCCAGCTTCATCATGTATTTTTTGTTTGCTTAACAGATTTCAAGTCTCTCACATCCCTGAGCACAATCCCAGCACTTTAGAAACCAAGCCCACATCCCAGGAGCAGAGGAACTCCCTGTTTGCTGGAAGACCTTTCTCCTGCTCCTCTTCATCATCTGGTTTCAGAAGGTACAATTTTGAAAACTCAGTGATGCACTGTCATCATGCAAATTGTGATTAGAACTTTCTCTTTTCTCTCTGTGACATCCGGAGTTCCTCTTGTTCCTTTACGTTTACTGCTCGCTGAACAGTTGTCGAGCAGTTAGTTTAATGACATGGTTGCAGTTTGTCCCGACTAACACTCAATTAAGTTTGTTTCCATGGACAAGTAAATTATATGCAGTTTGTTCTGTTTAGCAGAGGAATGTTTATGTAATGAGTTGGGAAATGAACTTCCTCCGCTTGCAGTTATGAACGTGTTCAAATGCTCTTTAGCTGAATCAGGATTATTACACCCAACATCTGGGCCAGGCTTTTGTGAGAAATCTTTCATGGCTTTATGTTCTGCAGCTGGAAAAAAAATCTCTCTACTTGAGAATTATCCATCAACATCAGCCAAATTCACCAGTAATGAGATCAGAGAGCTGTGAACAGTGTCACTCATTTGAAACCTCTTGTATCGTTGGTTTTCTCTTGTCAGATGAAGAGACAAAGGGAAGTTGCACGATGACGCTACCTCGTGGAAGATGATCTCATCATCTGATGACAACTTGACCACTGGGACGGAGGATGTTTTTAAAATGACTCAGAGAAAACCCAAGCTCCTCCTGCTGGAAGATGTTGTTTCTGGTTATGTGATAAGAGGAAGATCACTATATTTCTCATCACATAAAACAAAACAAAAAAACAAAAAACGAATATTACTGCTGCTTTAATATCCCAGACAGAAGTGGCTTTGAAAAGCCCATTGGATCCACGCTGGGACGTATTTCTTTTAAAGCTTTGTGCTGAACAGTGAACTGACATTGAAAGACCCGTACAAGAAAATAACTTAGAGGTACCAATCAAGCGAAGAGGACATCATATGGCAAAACATGGGAGAGCATGAAAAACATAAAAATCCCATTTACAAGAAAGCACCTTAGAAGGTAGAAAAAACATTTCATTTTCTGCAACAATGTGCCACAAAAAATAGAAGTTTGAATACGAACAACAGACCGAGCTGCTCAGCATATTTGGCTTGTTCATTTTACTTATAAATTAATTGCAGGTGACCTGATGTTTTAGACCTTTAAGATGTTGAATGTAGTCTTCACAGAAACTCTCTGCAGGCACTGAGTTGAGTAATTTAAGGTAAAGTCTTAACCTTAGCTCTACAGTATTTCGCTTGTATAAGCATCTATGTGATCACTAGGGACAAAAATGTTTGGAAACAGTCCAGTATTCAGTGAGAATGCCACAAACAGTAGTTGTGAAACAGCTGCAGTGCAATCCAGGGGTGCAATGGTCCGCACCAAAGTTGTCTTTGATTTTACTGTTAGTCTGCCATGCTTCTGTGTACTCTGATGATAGATCCAAGAAATTACTTTGACTCAAACAACCAACCTACGCTTTGCACCTGGTCTTTGTGGTGTTCGAACAGGATTTTTCTTTCAGAAAAGGTGCTTGAGTGTAGCTGCAGTCATCCTGGTCACTGCAAACACAATGGTCTTTAAGGTGCAGTGTACAGAAAAGAATGACGACAGCTAGTTGTATTACCGCTACCTTAAACTTGTTTATATGCTCTAAAAGTCATCTGTGGAGTTTTTTTTTTTTTTCCAAATGTCAAACCCTGTTACATATGAGACACACTTCTGTCTCTGGAAGACAGACTTCTGCAGGAGATTCTCACTGCCCACAGCTATAACCATCAAAAATGACTCTTAAATAAAAAAAGTTACAACATATAATTTCCATTCGGGGATAAATAAAGTGCTATTGAATTGATGTGAATATCGCAACCATAACGTTGTCAGTCACGTAGGATTGCTACCACTCCCACTCTGTAAGTGTTAAAAACAAGCACTTTCACTTTGATGTGGACATTTACCATCCTGGATTAAACCCTGCAGTTTTTCTCACTCAACACATGACTTCATCCAAACATCTGTTGTTTTATTAGTCATTTAGATCTTTCAAAAAAAATGCAAATCAGGGCCCAAGTTTAAAACTACAGCAATATTCTTTTAACCTTCATTCAGCACTGTATACCTACCAGCAGCCCATATCAATAACTTTAGTGTGTTTTAAACTCTTTGAATGAACTCAAGTAGGTGATCGGGGGCCAGCTTTGATTTTCATGGGGCTCCTCATATAAAGACACTGCAGCTCAGTGGTTTATTATGGGTTGTAATTATCATTTGGGACCTGAAGTGAAAAATCAAACACAGGGAGATGTCACTTTTTTAGAACAAAACATATAAATGGATGTACATTTGTAAATATAAGTAAGTATAGGAGAATACATAATACTTTTATTTTAGAATCTTAGCACACTTTACGTAAGAGGGAACGCAGTAGATCTCTTGTAATGGAAAGGACAACTGCACTGCACCAGTGAGACATCCACCATCAACTTTGTCATACATATAAGGTGAATTGCTGATTAAAATGAACATGACATATTTTGTTATTCACATGTTAATGTTTTTTTTTTAAATTTCCTCTGTAAACACCTGGTACAGTTTTCCAATCCAATCTTGCACTACACAAACAAAAAGACACTAGGCATATTGCCAGACTCCAGAGATCTGCATATAAGTGGAAGAAATCACTAAATGCCGAGGCGCATTTATCTTTTGCAGCTAATTAAATAAACCAACCCTTGGCTGCAGGGAATTAGTGGTTAAAATGCCTCAAAGACATGCAGCTCAGTCTGCTTTAGTTTACATCCCTGTGGGTTTTAACACATGTACTATAATCACGGAGGGGTTTTTTTAACTACTCATTTTCCTATTTTCTTATTATGCTGTACAGAAGAGTATGACAACATGTCAAGTGGACAGGATATTTATTTCCCTGAGTTACAGTTACATGTTTTCATTTGATCTGGCTTTAGTACTATAGTAGAGATAGCATTTAATGTTTTCAGGCTGAAGTGTTGCTGGTAGGCAGGAAGTGCAAAAAAAAAACAACAACAAAAAATCATCTCATGAAATTAGTAGCATTTATTTATATCATATTACACTATTTCTGTATTATGTTTATACTATTGAAATAAAGAATGGCTGTATTTTAAATGGGTTGCTGTTGCTGCTGGTGTTGCTGTTGTCATTGTGTGTGAGATGTGGTTTAGTGTAGCAGGTCTATGTGAGAGAAACCTTGATGAACTAAAAAAAAAAACATCTTTGACTTGTCCTGTTGGGCACTATCTCCCCCTAGTGGTTGCTCCACATATTACAGTATATCTTCTCTAACCTCCTAATCAAGCTTACTACTTTTGTTTAAATGCTTTGTGTATGTTCAAGCTTTTATAATTGCTTGAAAAAGTAATGCTATGAGGTAAGAAAATCAAGCACAACCTAATTTGTACATCTTTATTTATTCATAGCTTGAAGATCCTTCACATATTGTGACTTAAGGTGAAAGATATAGGCCTCATCAAAATCAAAATAGGCTTTAAAAAGCCACATTGTTGTTGCAGCCTTGACAGGTACACAGATGTGTGTCTTCTATGTGGCCCAGAGGAAACAAGGTGATAGAAACCTTGTTCCTACACAAACATACATGGGTGGAGGCTACAGTTGAAGGTTTTAGGAAAGCACAACTTTTTAATCATCATGTATCATAAATACAACCATGGCATTTGTAACAAACTAAAACATCTTTAAAAACACTTGAACGTTCAAATGATTTTTTTTTTATTGTGAGCACATCTCTGGCCTCTTCAGATAATACATGAATGGGAGTCACGACTGTTCTGTACCAACTGTGAGGTCATGGTGCAAACAAAACAGTCTGGCTGGTCAATTGTTTTTAATTGAATTTCACTAGAAAAAGAAAAAAAGAATCAGATGTATTGTTTCCTGTACATTAATCCCAATCATAACTAGAAACAGGAGCTCAGCCCTTTCTGCAAAAACCTCTTCTGAGAGCATGCATGGTGCTGACAGAAAATCACTGCCAAGAACAGAGCTGTGTTAGGATATGTAGTGAAGTGCTGTCAAAACTTTAAATTAACACTTTTTAAACATGAAAACAGAATATCCCTTCTTTCTGCTCTAAAGCTTTTCCTTTTAACTGGCTCTCATTGACAAGTCAACATAAAAGATGAAGCATTTGTATTAACCTGAAAAAAAATCACTGAAGACTTCTTCCCTTTAAAAAACCAAAACATCATTTTTAATTGAAAAATTCCAACTCCAAGCATTGTGGTTGTGGTTGCCTATACAGTCAAGTTAAGACTGAAAACTCCACATTTACAAAGGGTGATATGCAATCAGTACATTACTTTTCCCCAGAGTATTTTCTTTTTTTGTCTTTGTAGTTTCAGTTATTGGATCACAGATGTGTCGTTAGGTAATGGCTCACACTTTTAGGTTTTGGTGAGGACAGTTTGCTTTTCTTGGTGAGACTGCTGCGGGTGCCCTGCCCTGCCAGGAAATAAAGGATGGGGTCCACACAGCTGTTGGCGCTGGCAAGGGGCCGTGTCACCTTGTAAGCCACACTGGAGGCCTCCAGCAAACTACAACTGACCTGGTGAACAGATAATAAATGCCATAAACCAAACTTTTAAAGACAGTGTGACACGTTTATGATCAAAAATGTCTTGATAATCACCTGTGTCGGATTGACCTGCTTCAGATATCTCAGAGAGTAGTAAAGACTCCTGGTTAAGTGGAAAGGGAGGAAGCAGAGCATGAACGCTGCCAGCACAATAATAATCATCTTCACTGACTTCTGCTTTGACCTTTGGGCCGTCAGACCTCCCCTCTCTCTTTCGCCTTCAGCTCCCTTGTCGGACCCCCAGCCGAACTCTAGAAGCTTCCGTACCATGAGGCCGTAGCACACCATTACCACCATAAAGGGCAAGGCAAACATGAGCACTGACACGACTGAGCTGTACACCAGGAAGTCATCAAAAAGCTCTGGGCTAGTCGTGTCATAGCAGATTTGCTCCGTGCCCACGTTCCTGGGAGAAGAAGTGGAGCATTACAGTTATTTAGAATTTTAACTTGGTAGCATCTAGTTCATCAACAATAAAAGAGACAGGACAATCCAAAAAAAAAAAAAAGAGCATAAAAAGCAAATATGTTTGCAAGCAGAAAGAAAGGAATAGAGCATAGGTTGAATCACCTAGTTCTTGAAAAATAGAGGACGGGAGCCTGGCAGAATAAAACACAAGCCCACACTGCCACCGACACCAGTCGGGCCTGACGAGCACTGACCCAGTTGAGGGAGCGGACTGGATAACAGACACCGATGAACCGATGCAGACTGATGCAGCACAGGAACAGAATGGAACCTGCCACAAATATAAATATTTAATACACTTTTAATTAAACTGTCATGAGTATTATTCATGACCTGGCGTTTAAACTGCATTACATCCTAATATTCTGAACATATAATGTTTCTCATCTCTCTCTCTCTCTCTCTCTCTCTCTCTCTCTCTCTCTCTCTCTCTCTCTCTATATATATATATATATATATATATATATATATATGCTTTCTATTGTTTCAACAACAAGCCTTAGAAAAGTTGGGCCAGGGGCAACAAAGAACTGGAAAAGCTGTACAATGTTTAAAACCACGTTGGGGTGGTGGGATCGTCTAACTAATTCGCTTGACTGGCGGTAGCTGAGGTGCTTGTTGGTATAAAAAGCCTCCTGATGAGGATGAGTCTTTCAGAAGTAAAAAATAGACAAGGAATAGCCAGTTTGTGAAAGACAATGTGGGCTGGATCAGTACTTGGTACACAATACCATTCAAAGAATGGGAGCATCCAGAATAATCTCTGTATGAAAAATGGATGAGGCTGAAACCTGATGCTGAATTGCAATTAGCTTTGGGCTTTTGGGCAGCACTGCAGGAGAAACACATGAGGGTGAAGGAAACCACTAAAGGGGTTCAGGAACAATTCTGAGAGTTGATTGTTAGTGAATTTAATTTCAAATTTTCCCATGTAAATTGTTATAAAAAACCAAAACAACAACTTTAAAAACATAATCAGAAACACAGTCACATTCTCCGGGATTGAGCTCATATAAAACACACAAATAAAATCAAGCCTGAGCTGGACTCCGTGGTCTTTGATCCCTCAGATGGCACAGCATCAAAAACTGTCATTCCTCAATAACAGAGGGCAAAAAACTACTTCTGGAAACTTTATTCAAGCACTACAACATAGAGTTACATTCCCAAATGTCGCTTCGCTGAATAAATATATATCTGCTCTGCTCAATGCAGTGTGTGAGTCAATGTAAAAGGTGAGCATCAAATGTGGTATATAGCCAAGAGTTGCCCCTGTCCCCCCCTGCTGTTCCACATGGACCTGAACCCCCTCAGTCAGATCATAAACAAGAGCGGCTACCCATACAAATTCTGAAATGTGGCAACCGTCAGCCACCTCCTCTACATGGATGAGATCAAGCTGTAGGCTAAGAACAAGCGTGACATCGCCCACCTGATTCACCTCACCAGGATCTACAGAAATGACATCAGGATGCCATTTGGACTCGACAAGTGTGGAAGGATGGTAGGCAGGTCCTGAAGAGTCAGTTGAATGGGATAAACAAGATCCAGGCTATTACTAACCAGTAATCAGATACCCCACTGCCATAATATCCAGTCACTGGAAGGAAGAGGTACAAGCTGCCAAACTTAAGACAAGGAACCTCTTTACAAAGCATGGAGGGTTTCACCCTAAGACCAGCATCCTGAGGCTGTATGTTAAGCGAAAGGAGGGAGGCTGAGGACTAGTGAGTGTCAGAGCTACTATCCAGGAGGAAACAGACCTCCAGGAGTACATCAACAAGGTACAACCCACTGATGACCTGCTGAGTTAATGCCTCAGGCAACTGAACGGAACATCGTGGACGGATAAGCTCCTGCACGGCATGGACCACTGCCAAATTGAAGAGGTGGCTGACATCGGAAAAATATACCAATGGCTGAAAAAAGCTGGATTGAAAGACAGCACAGAAGCACTGATCGTGGCTGCTCAAGAACAGGCCCTAAACACAAGATCTATAGAGGTCGGGGTCTACCACACTAGACAGGACCCCAGATGCAGGCTGGACAAAGACACCCCTAAAACGGCACATCACAGCAGGGTGTAAGATGCCACAACCAGGTAGCAGGAATAATATGCAGGAACATCTGTGCTGAGGTTTTGACCTGAGGTCCTAGGGTCAAGATGGGAGACACCTCCAAAGGGGATTGAGAATGACTGGGTCAAGATCCTGTGGGACTTCCGGATCCAAACTGACAAACAGCAACATGAGAAAGAAGAAATGCGAGAAGCTCGAGAAACACCAAGGACTGAAGGAAGAGCTGGAAAAAAATGTGGAGTTTGAAGGCAGCAGTGGTGCTAATAGTGATCAGGGTGCTGATAGCTGTAACCCCCGAGGCTGGATTGGTGGCTCCAGTAGATACCAGGAACAACATCTGAGATCTCTGTCCAAGAAGTACCATTCCAGAGTGTTACTGCAACAAGTCCAAAAAGGATCTGTGATGGTATTGGGTTGTATTAGAGCTCTTGGCAAAGATCATTTCCACTTCTGTGATGGCAGCATTGATGCAGAAACATACACTGAGATTTCAGAGCAACATATACCGCCCTCAAGATGACATCTTTTCCAAGAATGGCCATGCATTTTTCAACAAGAAAAATGTACAATGCAATGACTGTTCTATACCCCAAATCACTTTGATATGAAGAGCTAAATAAAATAACACTTAAAATGTTTCAAATCACTTGGCAGAACATCGCTAAGTAGACAGATATTCATGTTAATTTTATGATGATCACTGTCTTTCAGTGTAGCACACTGCCCCATAATTCAGCCTCAGGTGTTGTATTGTGCTGTACAGGTGTGTTCTGTAGCGTGCAGTACCGTACCATAAAGGTTGGCATAAAACAGGAAGCGTATCAGCTTGCAGAGCGGTTCACTGAAGGGCCAGTCGTTCTCGTCTGCGTAGTAGTAAATGAGGAAGGGCAGGGTAAAGATGTAGAGCGTGTCACACATTGTCAGGTTGAACATGTAGATGGTCGACGGCTTCCATCGCTTCGTGCGGAACACAATCACATATAGAGCTGTGGCATTCAACGCCAAGCCGAACACAAAGACCAGGGCGTAGCTGACGGGAAGGAGAATGAATTTAAAATCTTCATTAAATTCACAGAGAGAGCTGAAGTTGGTGTGGTTGTTGATGTCAGAGGTGGCCATCTTGGTTGTAAGAGCACCTAAGGAGTAAAAAGACAGACTGATGAATATGTTGCATTTTATCCCTCTGGAGCACTACGCAGAAATGTAGCTGTGATACATACAAAAGAGGAGTGTTAAAACAGGAAAAAGGTCTCTTACAAGAAATTGAATTAGACCTCGACTGGGTTTTAGAATGCTGAGTCACGCACTTTAGCATGCTTCAGCCTCACAGTCCAGTTAAAGTCACTCCAGGGAATAGTTGACTACTACGTTATGATTCACAATGATATTTTCTTCAGCCCGGCTTGAGTCACTCCATTTTAAAGTCATTGTGCATTTGCAAATCATTTTAATGATAACTTTCTTTAGTCATTCATTTTCTTTCTGAGTGGTGGTGCTTGAGCAAATAAGAGAAGAATTGTAGGAGATGAAGAGAAGATATACTTAAACTCTGTCTCCCATATTTATTTGTAACGTCTATCAACCTCTCTCCAAAATAAGTTTTATCTGCCTCCATACACGGATGGCTTTGTTAGTAAGTATTCAGGTAGTGGACAGCGTGAGGTTTTATTGCTCTAATACAATAGCTCTAGTTTTACTCTAATGATACATAAAAACTTCTTAACCCCTGTGAAATCATGATAACCCTGTTTTTGTAGACTTACTTTCAGACAGCAATCAGGTCAAATGGTGTGGCAACAGACTTTTACGAAATGCCTCCTTGGTTGTTTTCTCATGCAGAAAACCAACTCCGGCACATTGCATGTCAAAGTTTTCGAAAGGCTCACAGCTGTGAGAGGGAGAAACAGAGGAATAACTTTTTAACTCAAACCAGACTTTGTTTTAAGACTTTTCAATCCCCTTTTCTTCGTCTTTGCTCATCGGCATGCACAGTGAAGAACGACAGAGCCTAACACAGCAGCAACCACGTTTACCGCCTATCTGACAAGCACAAGTTCAAACCAGTCAAGTATTAACATTAGAAACAGTTCTTCTTCAACCAGCATGCAAATTAGAGAGCAGATGTCAGATTTACTAGCTTTTCAGATGAAGACGAAGCTCTCTTTGTCCTTCTCTGTCAGATGTAATGTTCTCTTTATCAAAAACATTTGCTCATCCTCACTCTGAACACCGTGTGCTCCCGGTTTTCTCTTCAAAACAGCTGCAGGTTAACTTTAACAGATCACAGGCAGGAGGCGGTTGTAGTTCCTCAGAAATCCTTCCAGCCTGCTGCGTGCATCCCATGACAAACTGAGAACATCCTACTGTTAAGCAAGAAGCCTCAAAGTAATTTGGCCTTCATGAAGTACAGGAGGTTACTCACACTGATCGACTCTCCCGTGCAATGTTCCTCAGTGTGTTTTTCCAGAACTTGAGACAGTTAAGATGGTGAAAAGCAGGGCGAGGTGTGTGATGGTCTGACAAGCTGTAGCCTGCAAAACTAGGGCCTGGGGCTGAGTGGCTCGGTATCTTTCAGTCAAATGGACACTGACTATTCTGCCTGAAACTGCTCAAATGTTTAGTTTCGCAGTAAGGCAGCTTCAATTTGAAATCACTTCATGTGTTTTAAGGATTATTATTACAAACACAGTGCATCAAAAAATCATCTCTTCCTTGTCGTGGTGCCAGAATTAAAGGAAATATTATTCAAACAATGCACAATACAGTAAATGCTTTTATAAATAGATGAAGGATAATCTTAGAACTGTGTTTTTAAATCATACACCAAACTGTTAATCCTGACCCTGACAACAAAGGCATGGATGGCCCAGATAACATGGTTGGACACAAAAGGGTCTTATTTTTACCTTATTGTTTGCTAATAATGCAAACCCTAATTATTGCATGGAGCACATAATGGTGTACTTGTGCCATTTCTCAGTGTTGTCCCTCAGGTACCAGTACATTTTACTCCATTTCAGTAGCTTGCATTGTTATTCACAAGCTGTTGTGAATGACTGACCTTTTTGAAAATATACATATGGAAACACAATGGATATTTTCTACAATGGAAAACCACAAGACATCTGGATGATCCGGGAAAATGTATTTCATTGCAGACAATGTAAACCCACAGTATTTCATGCTTTGTCTTGCTGGTTTAAATTATTTTTAGGCTTTAGGTTATACATCCATTCCTGCATATTAGGCCTGCAACATATTCCAGAAACAAATGGGAGAGGGAGAAAAAAAAATAGTGTTTGATGCTTAAAAACAATGTTCCTCCTAGAAAGATTAGAAAGAATTTTCCATAATTCCTCCTCTTCGCTGTATAATACCAGTAAACTATTCAAGGAATTTTAAGGGATTTTATTGTGTAAATGGCAACGGCGCAAACCTAAGCTGGGCACCTGTGATCTCCAGCCTCGCTGATGGAACTGGATTAAGAAGCACCATTCATCAGTAGCAGATATTACACATGGACAAAGGATTCACAAGTGAAACATCTGTCAAGAAATACAATACAGAGTCAACATCCACAAATGCCGCTTAAAACGCAGCCTAACAACACTGCTTGGAGAGAGTTGTGAATGTTTTTGGGCTTGGAGGCACCTGGGATTGACCATCACTCAGTGGAAACATCTATTGTGGTGAAACAAATCAGAATTCCGGGTCTTCTTTGTACTAAATGGGCATTCTTTGCTCTGGATAAAACATTTAAAAATGACCCCTCAGATTATTATAACTCCAAAAACCAGGCTCTGTGATGGTATGGGGTTGTATCAGAGTCCTTGACAAAGGTCATTTACACTTCTGTGATGGCATTTTTAGAGCAACATATGCTGCCAGCAAGATGAGATCTTTTCTAGGAATGTCCATGCATTATTAAACAAAATATGGCTGAGGAAGAGGAGGATAGAGGTACTGGACTCGCTGCCTGTAGTCCTGACCAGTCTCCAAATATCCAGCGTATTTGAGGAATTTTGAAAGATAAAGGAAAATAATGATAATAATACAAATAAAATGAATGAATAAATGCACAACTGAGGACATGTTTTCAGGAAGAATGTGACAAACGCAGGCCTGTCTGTTACAGGAATGTGTTTGTATATTAACAAATAAATTAGATAAAGGTGATGAGAGAAAACAATATATATGTGTGTGTATTTGAGACTAGACATTTACTATGCGCATCCCTTTCAGAATAAGTAGTTTTCTTACCTTATTGTGGGCCAAGGAATATAGATGTTCATGAGCTAACGAAATCAGAAATCAAAACAATTCCAGTGGAGTCCTAAAGGAAAGGGGTGGGGGGAGAAAATGCCAGCCATTTTCTTCTGTGCCAGTGGCACGAAGGAACTGTGTGAATGTTGTTAGTTTCTTTGAATGCCAATGTGTGTGTGCATGTGTCACCATAGAGCGTCATACTGAAAACAAAGGTGAGAAAGAGTGCTTAATGTCTTACCAGCTGCAGAAACTTTGAGTATTAATGATTAGCTCTCTCTTAACCTTGCACGTACAGTAGAGGGCAAGAAATAAAATACTTGCCTTTCTGACCTCTTTGTCTTTTCATTCATCAGGGAATCACTGCAGTTGCTGCATGATAAAAAAAAAAAATCATATCATAACTTCCCCCCAAATCTTTGATTCTCAAAAGATATACCAGGAAAAAAAAGAAACATTTGTCTGAAAACAATAACATGAGGTTTTCTTGCAATGTGCAGGAATATATATTTTAACCTTGAGCAGAATATAATATTTCCATTATCATCACACAGAGGTCACACTTACAGGTGGAACTGAAATTATGGGATGTGTTTGTGTGTGTATGTGTGTGTGTGTGTGTGTGGTGATGGTGGTGGGGGGCAAATATATTTTTTCATTTCTCTGAAGAACCGCTACATTGTTCCTCTGACTATAAACTATTTTCAAACATAGTTTTAGTTTTTTAAAACATCTGCAACACCATTTGACTCAAAACCGTGGACCTACCCTTGATTTTAATGTATTCCTTTAATTGTTCACTCAAAACCCACAGAGCCAATTCTATATGATTTCTGATATCTGACCTTTTTTTTTTTTTTTGAAAAGCACGAAATGATCTGCTTAATAACCTACAGAAGTGCTTTTACTGAGTTGTTTAGATTAGAACTGATATTTCACAGATTGTATGTATAATGTATCTAATGCATACATTTCAGATAGATGAGCCAAAATGTTTTTCCTACATATGTTTATTCTCTGCCACCATTTTCATGAAAATAATTATTTTGAATGTTGATTTTTTTTTTTTTTTTTTTTTTTTTGTAATTACTTTTTTCATCACGCCTTTGATCTTTGAACCTACCTCGATCGATTTTTCTTCGATCGACTGCGGTTTCTTGTTGCTATGCAGGTCTACGGGACGCAACCGTCTTCTTCCCTTCAGCGGGCAGGAGAGGTCTGTCAGCGCCCTTGGGCCTTTCCGAATTTATATATCGTATTTTACCATTTATTTAACTATGAAGCAACTTTGTTTGGGTATCATTTGAGGTCACATATAATAATAGTTATTATAATTATTATTATTATCATTAAAAAATAATAAAATACGATAAAATCAAACCACCGACAGTTGTTCCGGTCTTGACCGCATGGTGGCGCCTTTGAGCTTCTTTGCTGAGGGGACTCCCTGTTAATACCACCACCGTCCCTTCCCTCTGCTTTTTCTTCTCCGCCTGCTCTGCTGCTTACAACAGTACAGTACACTCTCGCAGAGGCAGACCCCAACACAAATGTGTGCGGTTTCTGCTCGCAGCTTTAATCTCTGCCGTCTATAAACTGGCTATTTATCATCAATCATGGCCGCCGGAGTACAAATTTAACTGCTGTCTTTCCTCCCTGTCGACTTTCGGGGAGGATTTTTTTTTTTTTTTTTTCCCAAGAAGCAAAGTATTAGCCCCGTACTGATTTGGATTTCCTCTTGGAATTACAATACATCTCATAAGGGAAATACCATTCATGTCAATACTTCAAAATGCAGCCACCGCCGCGGAAGGTGAGTGATTTCCAGGGTCCGTTATGTTTCAGCGAGGCTGTGCTGACAACAACAGACACCTAACAGTGTTGTGAGCGTGCATGTGGAAATATGATGTTATGATGCTACAAATGTTTAAAAAAAAAAAAGAGGAGAGAGCCTCGCTAGCCAACGTTAGCAAGCGCGCTAGCATGGTGGGATATGGTGGTATCGGACCGTCGGTGACATTAACGAGCGTCTGTCCAGCCGCTGTAGCCTGACCGTCAAACGTCAAACCACGTTAGCTGGAAGGAGCTCTGCTGGCCGCCGCGGACGTCCGAAACAAAGCGCCGTGTTGGTAAACATAACCTGGTGGTTGTCTTTTTAATATGTCGAAAAAAATAACTTTGAATAAAGCCTGCGTTTTCGCGCTAACATGTGGCTGTAACGCTCCACCTCGCAGCGTTACGTTATGTCAACAATTTGACGTAATTCCAGCAGCACTTTCGTTTCATTTGTGTACAGTCAGATGGTGGGAGCTTTCCCCTCGCACGGCACAACAAAAAAAAAAAAAACTGCGACTGCCTCAAAGACAGAGCGCCTGTCTGTCCGGGGTCACATCATTTCATGTGAGGAGGCTGAGCTGACACATAAACATGAGGAGGAGGCATGGAGCCAGGGCCGGTGGTCTGATGCTCCACAAAACACGCTGCACAGCTGTTTCTGCGAATCCACAGACCGAAATTTGCTTCCAAAATTTCCCGTGACACAATACGGATCTTAAATAGAGCTTTTACTTAAATTTTTCTCATACCGAGAGAGCTGAACATTTTTGTTTTTCATTACTTGAAAGGCCGTCATGGTTGTATACAGCACAAAGGGGTGAAATCACTCTGGATATAGAACAAATGAATGGAAATATTAAACTAAAACTAGAGTGTAGGATTTTTATAAACTGGATTGGTTTAGGAAGAACTGTCAAAACTGCACCTCATCCAAAGGAAAATGTATTGTTCTTTAAATTTAATACGGCAGCAACCAGCAAATGAATGTCAGTCTTCTCAGTTCACTGGATGTTCAACGTGGGAACATTTGTGAGTGATTCTGTAACACTTAACAGCACGAGACGTCATCGATTTCCCCGTGATGTTATATTCTGGTGCCTTGTAACATTAGGTAATACAGGATTTGGCTGGATGAGCAAGCTGAGCTTTTGTATGTGGTCCTATTTTTAGTTGTTACTATAACATTTCTTTTTAGACTAGCAATGAGTGGAATATGTTCAGCAGGAAACAGATGTATTGTACATATACTGTATAAGACAGAGAGTTGAAGTTTCTGGTCTGCTGCTTTCTCTGTGTGTGTCTTGAAATAGATGCATGAGAGGTGATTTCAGTTCTCTGAACCTCTGCGCTGTTGTCTCCTAATTATCACATATCCCCCTCACACCATGCTTGTGCTGGGTTTCTGCATGCCTTATCATGCCCTTAACACACAAACACTTCAGCAGGTTCTTCCATAATTGAGCCTGCACGGACCACTCCTCCTCTGACTGGGACCAATGACATCATTGCCGTTCCTTCCTTTATTTTCAGTTGGCTGTTAAAATGCACGTAAGAATGAAACTGAATTTGTTAAAATACTGATGTGTCACCCTTTACCCGCTCAGATCACAGCAGCGCAGCCAGAGCGTATCAGTGTTTGGCTGTTGGATGCGAGTAATGACTCTCCCAGTGTGACACATAAAGCCCCTTAAGTGTTTGGTCCTCGTCTCAGCACATCTGCTTACAAACTGAGCTCGTTTGAGTCCCACATATTAGTTTTATGCTGTTTGGATTAAAGTGGCCGCCTCTGGGTCGATAGAGAGATGGTATTACCACACAAATATTACTTCAAAACTCTGACATGTCTGCGTGTCTTTGATTGGGTCAGTTGGTCATTCTGTCTGTCTGTCTGTCTGTCTCTGGGTGTACCCGTTGGTTCAGCCTTATGTGATGTTGTAGTTGTCTCAAATAATCTTGTATCTTCACTTGGCAATGGTTGTAATCAGTCACATTTACACACATACAAACAAAAAATTAAATAAATCTTTATAACTTGATGATGTCCACTAGTGACAGCCACTCAATCATTTAATAACTGTGCTTTTAACCTGTCACAACAAGAATCACATCAAACTACAAAGAAGTAGAGGAAAAATGTTCATATCTTAGGAGAATAGCATGATTTATCTTGATGTCTATTTTCAGTTTCATAAGATAAAAGTGAAAAATACACAGATGCCCAGTAGCAACTGTTTGAGCTGTGTGCAAGCATTTCACACAATCATTAGAAGACTTTATATTGACTTGTCTAAAAACTTGTGGGATCAAACTAACAAAAACATTAGTTTCAGATTGTTTTCAAAATTTCCTCTGTTAAGGTGCAACAACAAAAGCAGTTTTTTTTTCTTCTAATATAACATCAGATGTTTGTCAGTGGGCATCTGTTGTCTTTAAACAGTGGAACATGGTTGTGTGGGCACATTATGATTCAAGACGAATAAAAAAGGAGAGCCCAGTAACATCCATCCTCTATCTATACCCACTTCTTGCTATCCAGGGTATTCAGGGGGTTCTGCTGGGGCCTTTCCTAGCTCTCTTCAGGCAAAAGACAGGGGTACACCAAGGCATAGAGTTGCTCCAATTTCAATACCAGCATGGGAAATACCTGCTCATTCTGCCAAAAATAGGGGCGTCGGGATCTGTGAGTATTTATGCCTCATGCACCTACTGATAGCACTTTATTTTTATTAAAGGAATGGATCATAGAATAAGACAAGACTGGTAATGGGTTCTGCACTCAGGATCAGACAGTACCAAAAGCCCAGGTTTCAGAATTGGTATTTGAATGGAAACTACTGGATTGGATCACCCCTCTACTGCACATGGGTCGGCAGTTCTTTGCAGGGCAACATGTAGATGAACAACCAGGCCCAGTATCACGGAGGAGGAAATCTGTTCTACTAATCTAACCAAAGCTCTTACAAATCACATGTTTATTTACATAGCCTTTATGTATCTGCCATATCTTTTTCTATTTTTTATTCTGTTAACAGTTTCAGTGTGCCATCTTTCCCCTTCTATGTCACAGCATCTCTGTTCTTGCCATGTTTTTTTTCCTCTCCTCATCTTTGTCTCCCTCATTTACTTATTTTCATCCTTGTTCTCTTTCTCCATACCCAAATTGTCTGAATTGTCCACCTCATCTCCGTGTGACCTTTTTCCATTTTTCTGTCCTTCTCTTTCTCTCTCTCTCGCTCTCTCTCTCTCTCTCTCTCCCTCTCTCTCTCTTTGGTTGTCTATAAGTGATAAAAAGGTGAAATCAAGTGAAGTGCTTTTTCCCTGATAATGTAATGAACCACTCCCTCCTTATCTTCAGAGACAGAGCACATGAAAGAAAGGAGCTGTGCTGCGTGTGGGTGTTTTGTGTGTGTGTGTGTGTTTGTGTGTGTCGGTGACTGTGTGTGCCAGTGTGGTGCGTGGCATGTTGATTGTTTTGTCTAGAACAGTCATGAATTTGCCCACTGTTGCTCTGGTGAATAGCTGATGGAATTCTCCCGACAATGCACAGTGACCTTCACAGCGATGATGTGTGTGTGTTGGCAGGAGATGTGTGAATGTATGTGCTTACTCGCGCACACGGGCTGATATTAAGGGCCAGTTCTATCCGTGTGTGTGATTTAGCAAAAGACCGTCCGGATGAGTCCGGTCCAGTCAGATGAAACAATGTTTTCTTTTCCTTATTCCCACCGGGGTATGTTTGTCTCTGAATGATCCCGCGGCCCATCAGAGAACCCTCTGTCACCTTTCAAAAAAACACAACTAGCAACTCTAAAAGTCTGACAAATCCCTAACACCAGTAGTCACACTGATCGATTACTTCTGGGAGTGTGTGTATGTGTATATTACTTTCAAGCAGGGGTGGGTAATGCAGATGGATTATGGATTGAGGAACGATATGGACAATTAAGTATCAATGGGTTTATTTGAGTTTCAGGCAGAAGAAGCATTCATCATGTAGATTCTATTATAAGCTGGAAATATCAAGAATTCAGCTTTGCTTTGATTCAGTAGCTCCACATCTAAGTATTACGTTCTTTTTAAAGGATCCTATTAAGTTAGAGTTTATTATTTGTTTTATAGTAGAATTTTTTCTGCGGGGCAAATGTGAGCCAGAAGATGAATAACATACCTGCAGGGCAGAGAGACAAAATGACAAATCCTTCAACTGATAATGTCTTTTTGTTTCCTCCAGGTCAAAGTGACACAGGAGCTAAAAAACACTCACACGGAGCAGATGACAAGACTGCATTTCAAACATCAGACGGAGTGTGATCTGCTGGAAGACATGAGGTAAGGACATGTCTGTGCATCTCTGAATCATGACCCTTTTATCATCCTCTGTAACAGTACAAAGGAGGACAAGCCAAAATGGCAGATGAATTCAAATCTAGTCATTTTTGCTGGATGTAATATGGATAAGACACCGCCATGAATCAAAGATAATTAATAATCAAAGAAAAAAATAAAGAATGTAAGGAGTGAGTGAGGAGTGGTGTGACAAAGAGGAAGAGCAAGATTGTCATAGACCACATGAGGCACAAAGGGTCGGGACAATGACGAAGGAATTTCCTGCTGGCCTCTTCCTCCTCAGTGACTCTGGTTTTTTTTTCTTTAATTTTCTCTCTTTTGCAATTTTCATTATATATCTCTCTGTTTCATCTTTTCCATTGCCCTGACTTTTTTCTTGTCATTCTTGCACTGCCGTTTTGTCTGCCTCCATATCTCTTTTTCATTTTGGCTCAGCTCAGTTTACCCGTGACGTATGTGAACTGGCAGGTTTCCATTTTGGTCCTGGCAGAGGGAGAAAGCCTTGGTTCCCCCTCTCACTCTCATTGTCTTTGTTGACTAAGCATTGATTATTTATGACAACAAACTTTCTGATACCATGTGCTTCTCTCCTTCCATTCCTGTCTTTCTGCTCTGTTTCTCATTTTCGCCGTGTCTCTGCTTGTACTCTCGCTGAGATTTCCCTCTCTGTCCTCCTCTTGCACTCTTGGGGGCAGCTCCAGCTGTTTGAGAACAGATTGGCTTGTTGCTGCAGGGGTTTTGGAGCGTGAACAAGGCTCTGGTCTCACTTGTGGGAGAAAGTGAGAGCCAGTTAAACATATGCAACTGCAATGTGTTAGTGCTTTCAGTCAGTGAGAGATAAAGCTACGTGCTACAAGCTAAAGATCTCCAAACTGTCTTGGTCATCCTCGTCGTTGAGAGACACTGCCTGCAGTGGTTTCTCAGCATGTTACTCATGCTTTTAATTTTTTGTAAATTTTTGTGGTTACACACTCTCTTGGTGGTAAAATCAGGACCGGTTGGGTGATGTGGTGATTAGGGATATCACATTTTGATTTGAAGGCCTGGGCTCAGGCCCCTGCAGCTACTTGCATCTGTTTAGCTCCTGTGTCTTTAAGCAGGAAACAGAGGTCTGGAGGATTTTCAGAGCTGATGAGGAACTCATCTGGCTCTGAAAGATCGTCACAGCAGACAAAAAGGATTTATCAGAAATCCACACCAGTTGGAAGATGATCAAAATCGCCATTTGCAGTGTCATTTACTGCTTTTTTTCCCCCCTGGTTTGTAATTTTCAATATGGTTGCTTATCAAAATAATGTACATATTCTCATCACTGTTTTCTGACATTTTATAGAGTGGCTATAAAGTAAAATTTCGTGTTAAGCGCACCGCTACATTTTCAACTAATTCATGACTTAACTGAGACATTAGCCGCTTTTGGTCGATGTAGCACATGCATCCCTAACTGACAGCATTTTTTAATAACGCACTCATTGTTTCCACAGGAAGAGGGAATTATTGATTAGTCCTTGTCCAGGGTCAGAATGCAGAGTTGACATCTGCAGCTAATGCCTGCAAACATTGAGTAAATGGACTACAGCGAGATGCTAGCAAGTTTAATACCACTTGGACATTTACTATAAAGCAACTTCATCTGTTTTGTATTAATATTGCGTTATTTTTCTCCTTAAAGCACACTTTGAATGGATTTGGATAAAAAAGTGACTGGAATCACTCTCATGTGGTCAGGCCTCGGCAAAGGTGCTAGCGTCATGACTGATCATGACTGATCACGACTGATCACGACTGATCACAACTTCATTACCTCAGAAAACCATCTTTAAAACAGCTGAACCCTACAGGAAAACTAAATCCAGACTGCATTGTGAAATACTTTCATGGTTGACAGACACAATTTTTTTCCTGCATGAAGCATACAGTAGACTTTAACTCCTAAATCCCAAAAGCTGCTCTGAGGTTATTTACCCTAATCAATCCACTGGATGGCTTGAATAAAAGCGCTCCCTCACGCACGCATGCACAGACACAAGTTGCTGGCTGCAGTGTTTTCATCCTGTGTGTCTGCAAACTCTGAAAGGTACGGGATGAGTGGAAGGAAAAGAGAATGTACTAAAAGAGAGATGACAGGGAAAGGATGGAGCATTTAATCCTTTGTTAGGACATTTTTGCTGGTTTAGTCTTAGAAGGGAGGATAAGAGAAAGATAAAGGAGAAAATGATGACTAGTTGGTGGACTCAGGAAGTCAACTTGGTGTCCTCAATCCAGCTAAATCCCCCATACCCTTATGTCTGCCTCAGCAGCTACACACACATCAATCACTGCGGCTGACCATAAAAATAGACTCATTCAGGCTCCCGTATACTTACATTCATCTCATCTCCTTTTGGCAACATCGATCCACCTTACTGAACAGAAATCTGATATTCTTCGCAGATTGAGATTGCTAAATAAAACCCAAACTGTAGAAATTCAAGATTGTCAAGATGGTGTAGTGTGACCTTAGAAATTTAGCATAATTTAGACAGAGTGCATTGAAATGATTCTTTAGGGGGCACATTTTATCATGGAGGTGACAATAATTAATGCGGGGAAATAAATTATTGAAACTCTCAGTTTGGTCATTGATGCCTGATTTAGATGGTATCAGGTTTGATTGAGGTCTTGATGAGATTTACCACCCACTATCTGTGTTTTGTGTGCCACATTCGCACTGGGATAAATGAGATTTGTGATTTATTGACCATTTTCTGGGAATTATGTATGCATATCATTAAAATATAATGGGTCTCCGTGCAGAGTAGCAGGATAAACCCTACTAGTTAAACCAAAAATGCTCTCAGAGCTCCCATTAATGCTCGTCACTGGAGCTTCCATAATTTAGGAAGATGAGGGACCCAAAATCAAGGACTCACATTATGCAAATATGATGTATGACCAGGTAACGCAAATTGGAATTGGCACCTTTTATATTTAAAAAAGAAAAAAAAGAAATCACACCACAATTTCAGCAGCTGTTGATTTTAATGAGAGAATTAGGATGAAGTGAGACAAAATTGACATCTTGCTGTTAAAACGATAGTTCAGGTCTGCCCAACTGAACCTTCACATATTTAATGTAAGTGGAAATGTATATTAAAATGTGTCAGATCCTAAGCAGCTGGCTAAGGTTCAGCTGCCTCCAGTCTCCACAGGAAATTATTTGTTTTTCATTTAAACTGCCGTATGACCATGTGTTAAAATAACGTGGTAAATAATAAAAGTCTAAGTTATAAAGTTAATCTGGTACAGTAGTGTTATGTTGAATTTCATCTTATTATACTTGGTTTTAATCCTTAACCAGTTATCCTTAAACCAGTAATAACATAAACAAAGCTGTGCCCACTTTGTCACTTCTGTCAGATCAGTGGTAGAGTTTCCCGTGATTGATTAACTCTGGCAGCGGTTATAGTGTACAAACTTGTTTTCTACGTCAGATCCAAGCGTCATGCTTCAGGGTATGCTGATCTGTTATGAGGTGACATTCAGCATTTTTAACTGAAATTTGCTTTTTTTAAAAAAAATATTAGGTATGTCCTAAAAGAGATTTCTTTGACATATCATATTTAGTGGCATTAAAATATCAGAGAATTAATTTCTATGATGTTTGGCTGCTCTCTGGTGGTAACGATTCAATTAAATCACTTTTTCTCATGGTTCAAGTGGTTGACCGATATGCATTGGATAAGCATTCAACAGTATTTTAATGCTATTATGTCTGCACTGTCTCTGCTAGTTTCAGTAGATTTTAAGATATATCAACTGGATAAATGTCAAACAGTCGGTTAAAATAAAAAATATGAAATGTCATACTTAACACCAGAAAAAAGACTCACAAACGGCAAAAGGATTTACTGGAGGTTTGTGTGCCTCATTGGCAGAAATTATTAGAAGAGGGGGATGGGATGGCGGTAAATTGCATGCTGCATTGGGAAACTAAATGTAATTTATTCACCTGAGCTCAGATAAGAAGTGTTTCTTCTCCTGTTAGCGTATATACTGCATAATGTATGCGGGCATATTTGTTTGCTAAAGCAGAGATGATAAAAAAAAAAACCCACATCTGGTTGTTCATCAGTGCACTGCTTAATAAATTGAATTTCCCCATAAAGTGTTGGTAAGAAATGAATTAGATACAAAAAATCAGTCTGGTTCCTGTGGATTTGATTTAGATTTTAGGGGGCAGTACCAAAGGACGCAAAGAAACTAGACATACTACCAATGTAGCATCTGACGCAGGCCGCAGTGATGATCAGACTAGTATCAACAAAAGATCTCATAAATGGCTTATAGTGGAGCAGGAATGCTGGTGAATGACTACTGTTGGTTTGCAGTAAAATCCTGTGGATCCAAGCCAGGGGCTTCAAACTCCAGTCCTCGAGGGCCGCTGCCCTGTAAGTCTTAGATGTTCCCCAGCTCCAGCGCACCTGATTCAAATGACATTTTGTCACTTGTGCACATTTCACCAGCCTCCTCTCCTCTTAATGCACAAACCCAGAATGATACATTACCATGCACAGGGAGAATGCATGTTGTACTTCACTGTCATCAGCTAGATTTGGCTGGTTTTACGGTATGTCCAAAATCACCCACTCATTTATCCTATGCAGGAGATTATGAAGTGAACTCATCAGCGGAATGAACCTTTAGACACTCTAGGTGCATTGTTGTTGGAGCTGTGTGTGCTGCTATACAAATAAAACCTTATGGATTTCTGCAGTCTCAAATGGTGGTCAGTCCTATAAAATCAGTCCTATACTATTTTTTGTGTTGCATTGTGGGACACGCCGTGTGCGATTATGTAGGATATAACTTTTATTTTTTTTAGTCTCTATTAGCAACTTTTTTCTCTGATAGGAATGGAGTGAAAAAATGTAAGTCACTCATACTGTTCCACTATGCCTCTTGCACAGAGGGACAGACAGTATATCAATGCATTACTGTAATGATCATAATATAAGTGTGCCCCAAATTTATCCATCCATCCATCCATCCATTATCTATACCCGCTTAATCCTCTGCAGGGTCACTGGGGCCCCAAATTTAGCAAGCACATATTTCAAGTAAATGTGGCATCTTACTGTGTGACTGGAGTCTCTAAGTGATGGAAGAATGAGGAAGGAACAGCACAACAGCTGGCAAGGATGTGAATGTGAGAGCGGGAGGAGGATTATGAAGGCATTCTGTTGCTTCTAACGTAATGTTAATAACAACGGGCAAAAAGTGCACCCTCGCTGCATACTGAATTAGATAATCTGCACTTAGGTGTCTGTTAGAAGCATTGAGTAATGCATTCTAATGTACTGTTCATACCTGTTATGAAGCAAATTTTAGTAAAAAGTATAAGGGAAGCTTCATTATGTTTGAATTTGGAAAGCTTTTGATTCAGCTGGATGTGTGAGGTGTCGCTGAACCATAGGAACCATCCATTTTCTATAACCATTTCACCATGATCAGAGTCATGGGAGCACTGGAGCCCATCACAGGTGTCATTGGCAGAGAAGCATTGCATACACATTACATATTGAAATGTGTTTCCACCCCTTTTAAAACAGTAAATGTGTTTTTAATTTGGAATGAGAGAAAAATAAAATGAAACCATCAATATAACCAAGGAATTTTTCGTCTTTATGATCTAGGCGTTGAAATGAAGCCTCTTTTAAATAAAAGATTGAGGGTTTCAGTCCGAGTGCCTACATGGTTTTCAATAAGAAAAAAAAAACTACAGAGAATCTTTTCTTTTTTTTTTCTTCGAGTGATCATACAATATGAAAACACGACCACCTTCCTCTGCCTCTGTTTCCTTCTGTGACTCATGCTGCTGAGCTCAGTGTTTGTCTGTGTCCACTGATTTCAGCTGTTTTCCCATGATTATTTCCTCTCCCTCCCTTTCAACATGTTACCCCCTCTGACCTAAACACACTCACACCCACATAAACACACACACATACAGTACATACACTTAATGTCCATTCTCAAGCGCTTAAGTATTTCCTGTCAGACGCACGCTCACTTCCAGTCTGTACTTTTCTTTTTACTGTTCTTCATGCACAGCTGATGCTGACATGACTTTCTAACTCATGCAGCTGAAACCATACGCATATGATGGAAAAGTAGAATAATGGAAATTAAAAAGAGATTTTAGCATCTAAGTGCATAATGGCTGTGAGATATCAGTAGTTGAAATCTGGGGAAGATTTTTACATGTAAAGTCTGTGCTGCAGTGTAACCATGGTGGAATGAAAGCTTCGATATGTTCAGAGCCTCTGGCAAGGATGTGTTTTTCAGTGCTCACCTCAGAAGTGCCCAAATACTATACAAGTATCGAACAAAGTATTCAACAGTTAAAAAAAAAAAAAAAAGCCTGTTTTAGGGATTTTTAGGAATGACAAGAGCATTCATGTTTGCATTTGAACTTTAATTTGTTGTGATGAAAATGAGTTTGGTTCTGATAAACAGGGTATTCATGTTATTGGTTTCATTTCTCCATTTGAGTTTATTAATTGAAGCACTCTAAAATTGCACCAACTGATCAATTAGTGTTTTTATACAAAGGATTTCAGTCAGTTTGACAAGCACTAAAATTACTGCAATGATGTTTCAGTATTGTTTTTGTTGTAGATGGGGAGGATGGATGTTTGAACCATCAAATCAGATCTTTACCAAATCAGATATGTATTGGAATTGGACAGTGTGGCTGCTAGCGTGAACATAGCCTTATTGGATCACATGACAGTCTCAGACCTGATCTTCTAAATCAGGGGTGTCAGGCTCATTTTCACTGAGGGCCACATCAGCATCATGGTGGCCCTCGAAGGGCCAGATTGACAACATGAATGTAACGAAATGCAATGTAAATCAAAATAAATTAAACTACACCTTATTATATTGTTAAATAACTGTTTCTGTATTTATTATGTATTCAAGCTTTACATATTTAAGTCATTAATTATATTAAACTCAGGGTTTGTGGTTGTAAACCTGGTCTCGCACAGGTTATGTTTACAGAGTCCTTTACTATGGTAAACAGACTCCGAGTATCCATTACCTCGGTTTCAGAATCCAGGTCTTACTAAACCCTCTTGCTCGGAGTTAAGTTACTTCGCTTAGTGAAACAGAAAACTCTAGTTTCTGTTTCTATGGAACAGCTGGCACATCTGCAAAGGAAGCATCACAGCTGAAAGGTATATACAGCCACAATAAAGCTAGCTTTCACTGCTGCATCATTTTTGGCAGTAACTTTTGTGAACACATTCTGCTGCAACTGCAGTCTGCCTTTTAATTCTGCTGCTTCTGTTCTTCTTGTAGGCTAAATTTAGCATACTTAGCTCTGTGTTTGCTGTCAAAATGCTGACATAAATTGATTATACTCTTTAATGACTGACCCCACCTCATAACACGAAAGACATAATGTTTTTTTTCACCTCGAGGTACAAACTTGGATTCGTTTTCCCATCGTTCATGAAACTGCCCTCCTTGTGGATCAATTTTCTTTTCTTGGACCTTTTGGGATTAGTTTGTAGACAGTTTTTTTTTATTAAGTTCCATCAGTTCTGAAAATCATCTTGATGTCTTGCTAATGGTGAGATACCATTATCATTGTGGGTAACCATGAAATGCATTATGGGAGATGTAGTTTACTGTGAATATGCACTTTAAAGCAGTATAAGCTTATTTTGAGTCTTAAAATATTGGTTTTGAAATTTAAGACAATAATCCGCAAGCTCTCGGGGGCCACATAAGATGACATGGCGGGCCACATTTGGTCCACGGGCCTTGTGTTTGACACGTGTGTTCTAAAAGCTGAGACAGCATACGCAGGCAGTGCTCTAAGACTGTCTTCCAGAGGGAGGTTTGTTCAAAGATTTGCTAAATTATTTGCTGTGTGCTTTTTGAAGCCATTAAGAAGTGGAAATCTGTGCTGACAGGCAAGCAAACAGTTTAAAATTGATTTTATATCTTAAAAAAAGCAAGATGTGAATCAAGTTTTTCTCTAACAATCCTTTAGTAGAAGTTGAATAGATTAACTGCTGATAAAATCTGTTTCACAGAACCATTTGCTGCTGATGAAACACTTGAGTTGCTTAAAGTGTGGAATTTGCCATCTGATAGTAAATCTAGTCCTGAGATATCCAGAAAGTCTCTCTTTGACCCAGCCATGTGGCTATATCAATTTTGGTCAAAGGCACTGCTTAAAAAAAAAAAAAATTGAATCAGATGGCAGAAGTTTCACTGCTTTTTGGTATTAAAGTAATTGGTCCTTCAGACATGTCAAAAAATGTCTTCTTCACTGTAAATTAAGCGTAAAAGGGAGGCAATGGGGGGAAGAGCTTGTGGCAGTTATCCCATACTTACATCTCCGAACAGGCTCAATGAAGATTAGTCTCACCTGGTTCTGATGGGTTGCATCACACTCTTAACTTTGTGCATTTATCACTATGCCTACTTGTACAAGAACTTGTTTTCCTTGTGGACTTGTGAAACATCAGTCACAGCTACAGTGCTGTCACTATTTGAAGCCTGCATCTAGCCAAGTATGGTCAAAATCCCAGAACATGTTTTGTGGTTGATGCATGTCGGCCCGCGAGCTGAGCTTTGACATTATCAAGTATGCTGCTGTTCCAAGAGCAGAAAGACCAAATTCCCTCCTCCCCATCCTAGCAAGTACTTTCTCCTGAGTTGAACTTGCCAAATATAACTACTAAGTACCCAACTTCAAACTTGACTGGCTCAGTATTGAGAAATGGTTTTGAAACGAGCAGGGGTAGACAGATGGACGGACAAGATGTTTACATCCTGCTCATGTTGCAGGAGAAAGATTTTCATGCTTCTGTTGAAGTATTTACCTTAGTGAAATGAATTGCTCTAGCTTTAGATGTGGTTTTCTGTAAATTTGTCTTGCCATGTGCCACTTTTGGTTTACTCAGAATTAACGGAAATTTATTATCTGCAAAGTTTAGAATGACTTAGAAAAGATCTGCCCCGTGTGAGGCTCGAACTCACGACCTTCAGATTATGAGACTGACGCGCTGCCTACTGCGCCAACGAGGCTGCCTGAGGCTATCTTCATTGCTTCAGACAACACAGGCACAGGCGTCCAGCCATGTGTGAGGACATCTATGGTATGTTGTGTTGTTGGCATTGCGTAATCATATTTTGACTGACCACCACAGGCGGATAGGGGAGCAATAAACACAGGCTGCAGCCTGTTGCAGTAAAATTACTCAATTTAAAATTAAGGATCGTGGCCATCATTTCGTTTTTCAAGCCATGTCTGTGAAGTATCTAGAGATTTAATATCTTTGTAAATTTTAGTGTAAGTTAGTAATTTTTGGGTATGTGATCATTTCATTCAGATATACACAATGATCAGAGGTTTACAGAATTCTAAGTTAAAATGTTGCACTGGCACTTTGTCAGCTTTTTTATGTGTTTTGCTGATTATAGTGGTTATTTCAAACTAAATACATATCCGATTCAGGAGGACAACATAGCAAATACTACTAGAGCTACTCAAATAATCCCCTCAATACTTTTGGCCAGAAACACCAGTGTGGCCTTGATACTATTTGAATAAATAACTTTGTTACACACAAAAAAGGAGGGAGGACAATTGGAATCTATATCAGAACACAAGACAAAATATGTGGCAAAATAATTGCTGTCTCTTAATTTTTTTTTTGTGATTGCCAGGAGCCAGAATTTGACAATCAAAACGATTGATTATTAAAATTTCATTATTTGCACAGCCCTAATCTGCAGTCTTAAAATTTACAGATATCGTCTAAAGGTTGAGAACCTTTCTGCAGCAATCGTTTCAGACATTTTGCAAATGGAGCCCTCTACCTAATAACACATAAGATGACTGACTTAAATAATGTGTGAAGGTATGAGCCATTTTCTTCTTACCTGTGTTGCTTTCTGTTTGCTCATTAATATTGTGGATAAAAGGTTTCCCTCAAAGTGTTATTACTTGGGTTGGCTGCACTGGTATATTGATGGCTGCCATTATATTTGGCAAACCACTTTCATATCCATCCATCCATTGGCAGGAACACAAATATATAAACAATGCTGTCGCATAACTGTCACTTTGTCTTATAATTGACCTGTGCATAGGTCTGCTGCTGTCCAACTGAAGGAAATTTGTTAATTCAAAGGTGTATGAAAAGCTCCGTACAGACATACTGTATTATACTGTATCTACTTTTACATTTATTGTGTCAGAGGCACCAACTGTGTAAAGTTGCAGAGTTGGAAGACCAGTTAAAAAAAACAATACAACTAGAGATCTAACCCCCCACGCGTCGAAGATATCCTTCTATCATCCAAGGAGCATACAGTTATTCTGGCCTTTAAGATTTAGTGCTCTGCAAAAACATATTAAAAACATAAGCTCACAAGCAAGAAGAAGTTTGGGATGAGAGATTTAAATCTGTTGCTGGATGTAAATAATCCTGGGATACACATGGTGAAGGTAGTATGTTCTCACACCTGGTTACCTCAACTGTACATACATACTGCTTTGTTCATTCATCCCCATGGACATTAAATTTATCGCTCTGTGCAATCATGTATTCAGTATTATGGTTTTCATTCTGCACATTCCTGAGCTGAGATAAGAGCGTTCGCTGTCTCTGCCGCCAGGATGTTGTGTGACATCAAGATGGAAAGGGGACAGTTTGCAGGGGTCTGTTCTTTTCGAGGGAAAGAATCCCTTTTTTAGAAGAAGTTTTTGAGTAATGAAGAGACAATAATAGTTTTATTCATACATAATGTTGTGGTGTCAATGGTTTTTCATTACTTTGAAAAACACCAGATTTACATTTCATACCCACATGTGCATGTGAAATGTGCACATGACAGTGGTCTGAATCTGTCTACATATTATGTTGACTTCCCTGTAGACACTTCAACAAGTTTATCTTTCTGTCTCTTTCTCTCTCTACAGGAGCTACAGCCTGAAGAAGGGACAGCTGGAGCGGGACTATGCACAGGTAAGACTGTCTGGGCTTTTGCTGAATAAATCCCACATCTCATTTGTTGCTGCTGGAATTCATAGTCCATAGTGGATTAGCTCAGATGCTAAATGTGTTCCTCAAGAAATTATGAGCACATGGGCTCCAAACACAGCAGTATAAATCCCTAACCGATTTCCAGAAAAACAGACTGCAGCCTTCTTCTTGACATGTACAGTTTTCCTTTTGACATATATCTATAGTCTCTGCTGTCCTCATGGCCTCACAAATATGATATTTCCTGTTGTTGATACAAATGACATATGTCAAAGGGTATCCAGTGCACATGGATGTCATTTCAGAAGGCCGTTCTGTTCAGGTGAAATTCAGTTTAGTATCATAAATGGTCTTTCCTAATCAGAATTGGACAATAGGAGTGGTAATGTAAATGTAGTCTTAAGACAGCTGTGATCAGTGAGTGCACCGCTGCTACAGTTTATCATAGTCTAGTCAGATAAACACTCTTAACTATCCTGCTGTGGACTACATTGGTCAAGACTTTAGATGCATTGTGGCAGCTAAAAATGGAATACAAATAGCACAATTTAATATAGTTGCTAACTTGGTTCATAGCTGGAAGGTAACTGAAGCAACTGTTTTTTTGTTAAAATTCAACTCTGCTTTGTTTGCTCTGCTCGTTGAGCTGATCTGAGTTCTGTCAATCAGTGTCCTCACTTAACACGACACCAGCATCTCAGATAGTCATTCAAATATTTTCACAATCGGTAAAAATATTTTATTCCTGCATTCTACTTCCTGTCTTTGCAGCAATTCCCCAATCTAAAGAAATCAAGACCATATACTAAATTGACTGACCTTGTAAATATATGATTTAGATAAAGACTTGAAAGGTAATACATGCAGGATTTGCAGCCAAGCTTATGTCAGGAACTTTGTGAAATGATCCCTTCTGGTTTCTCTTATACTGATTCTTCAAATGAATAAAAACTCACACATGCTCTGCAGGCAACATTTGGTTTCTATTTTCTTATTCCTCTTAAGTTAGTCTACAGATCTACAGATGCTTCAACGTCTCCTTTCCCCTCTTTCTTTTGCAGATTTTGAATATAAGCCATATGTCCGCTCAGCAATGTTTATTTAGCCGTTTTGTAAAATGCTTTGCATTATTACCATTGGCAAATTAAAGTATATATAAATCAATTTATATGTGCAGTTTAGTCAAGCTAAAGCGATAGCTCAACTAGGTTGTTTAATTGGATCCTTTCTTTGTCCCTGTATACATGCACGTGAAGGGAATCGATTTACCAAGCAAAGCATGTCACACTCCCCCACGGCAGGTAACCGCTAGTGACCGCTTCCAGTTAACTGGGGGCTCACACAGCAGTGATGCGACAATCCCCAGCCGTGAGTGTCTGACGTACCTTCATTATAGCTGAAACAACCAATCAAGTTCCCTCCCACTCGCTACACAAATGCACTTTGAAATTGTCCCAATTGTCCTTAGCCAATCACATTGTAGCTTGCAGTGTGACTGGCTGACACTTGAGGGAAAAGTTTAAAATTCTCCAAATTTTGTCAGAAGCAACCCTGGCTGTGGTTATGGTTACTCATCATAACATCCATTATGCTGGTATGACACTCCTCCTACCAGGCTAATTCCCTCAAACAGTGCTCTATCCAAACCAGCATGAAAAATCTTTCAGAGATCATTGTTTAAGAAAAAGAAAAAGCTGAGAGGAAAATCTCAAGATAAACAGTTTAATAGGAGCCACTGCAACAGAACAACACAAGTTCAGTGATATTCCAGAATATATGGTCATCATTTCTTATCCTTTTCTTTTAGATTTGGAGCTTTAGCCTGCTTCTGACTTTTCAGGACACACAAACCTAAAACATGTTTCCCAGTAGAACTGCAGTGTCGTATTCAGGTTGAATTTTTTGGTGTATAACGCTGCAAAACTTAAAATCGGAAACCATACAACTTTTAAGTACATGTTACCGCAAACATTTTCATTCTATGCAGATTTCCACACAAATAAGCCTTGTTTTGGAGCCTATTTATTGGAGAAGTGGAATATTATTGCTGGTACATGTGTGTATGCTCGCATGTCACTTCCATGCAGTTTGAATGATTTCCTTTGGTTAGTCCACCAGATTTCAGGTGCTTAATGATTCTCTTCTCCACACTCAATCTTTCCTGTCCTCCTTCTCTCTCTATTCTCCCCAAATATGTCTCTAACCCCTTAGAAATAATGGTCGCTTAGCAACAAGTTCTCTAATCAAGAGGACAATGAAACCCCACCTAATTGTAGGTGTGTATTTGTGTGGGAATGTATGTGCACAGTTTTTTTTTAAATACGCAATGAATGGAAAAGCTATTTTGTTTACTCAAATAGATGCATAAACAAACAAGGCAAGCAACCAATTATTTTGGTTGACAACAAGAGTTTATCCCAGCAAGTCTGCCCTTGGCTTTTGTCTCTTGTTCCAGGAGGTACTCAGGTAGCCAGGCCACAGGCAGTTATTTTGGAGCATGCAGGTAATTATTTGTTCCAGCACAGAGAGGGAAAGCTCTTAGAGACATGGCAGAGAAAAACAGACATGTATATTTAACAAATCAGTGCTAGAGACATAGGCCTGGTCCTGGTTCTGGTGTGGGAAGACAAGAGAGTGCCAAAGAAAGCGTAGATGCTGTCATTTAACCTGTGTCCTTTCAATGTGTCAAGGCATGACCCCCCCCCAACCCCATGAGGGAGTCAGCTGCAATTAGTAGCCGCCAATCAAAAGCTCAGTGTCTTTTGTGTGTGTGTGTATCTGTGAGTGTGCATGTTGGCGTGTGTGAGTGCTAGCTCTTTGTCTCATGTTCTCCTCCCACAATCAACATTACTGGAATAGTTTTAGACTGGGGTAACACTTCACTGTACTGCCCAAAAAGGCCCGCCTGCTGTGGCTGCTGCTGCTTGTCTGTTTTCTTCCCATAATGCACTGTGACATGTACATCACATTTAACATGATGTGGGATTTCATGTTATGTAACGTCTGTAAATAAACTGTGAATTCCAGGAATTCTTAGGTTCACTGTAGACATGTCAGATTAGACACCATCCACATGCAGTGGTGCAAGTGGAAAACCCAGAAAAGGTCTTTTAATTTCATCTTACACTGCACTTTTATACTGTATAACAAAAGATCATACAGGCATCTGTTCTTACTATGTTTATTAATATTATCATCTTGATAATTAATATCTTATCAGCACGCATTCAAGTTATATGGAACTCCAGTTGCCTCCTCCACAACTTTATTTGGTGAAACTGCTCTGTGAGAAGTGAATACACCCTTCCTCATGCAGACATTGCATACGCACATCTTTAAATATATCAAATATCAAATGTTTTTGGACTGATGGTGAACCAGTTGCATAGTTTATCATGTCACCAAACCATTTCAATAAACAGTTTGCTTATATTATCTTAAGCACCGAGCAGAGATTATTAGTCACGTCTTTCCCTTTCAGAAGGTGATCTTGTTGGTAACTTTGTTCTATAATGGCAAAGTTATTCAGACGTTGGACACATTTTGATCACTACCTAGAAAAAGGCCCTGTTTAGAACTGGTATTAACTTGCATCCTGATCTGATCTCAAATCGACTGTTCTAAGTATGAAGGCACTCAGGACACTTTGAGAAAGCATTTAGATTCAATTGCTTTAGCCATATTTAGAGTTGGCCTGTAACGATTATGGCCAGATTGTTATAACATTACCAGTGTGTCCCTATGTGTCCTGGGCCACATTTTATAGACCACGTACTCCCCTGCCCTGACCTGCCCTGACATGCAAGTGGCAGAATTGCCACTTAGATATGTTCTTACCTTCCATTATCGAGAAGGAGATCATTCTGCAAGCAGCAGCGTCCAAAGCAACAGTATCATTCACAGAAAAATAAAACTCCTACTCATTTTTTGTATTAATTTTTGCAGTACAGCCACAAGCAACACATCAAAACTCAGAACCATAATTGTTCCAGACTACTGCCTGCATTACTTTACCTTTTTGTTGTTTCATCCGCATCCTGCCATATTTTCTTGTCCTCTTTTAGCTGACCCAGCTGCTCCTGCTGCATGCCCCTGATAGCTTGTCTGCTTTATTCGCACTGATTACTTGCACGTTTGGCTGATTAATCTGCTCAGCACTGAAGCGCCACTCTTCCTGTGCCAGACTGTCATAATTGTATGTCTGGTGTATACTTCACAATTTTGGGCTGTCGCAGACAAAAAAGGCCGTGGCCTAGTCTTTTGTCGTAGCTCTAAGTGGTCTTGTGTCATACGGTGTCAGAAATCCTGTGACTTGTCTACTGACTTTCCTACAATTCAGGGGATGTCATTACTATTGTAAAGTCGACATGTAACATTCTTGATGTTGTACCGAAGATTGAGCAGGTGCAGGTAGTACAGTGTGAGATCTTATATAACTGTAGAAATTGTGCAGTGTATAGAAGCCCTTAGTAAACCAGCAACCATTTCTAGTTCTTGTATTTTGGCTTTGCCTATTAAATGGTTGCACAAATTACAAGAATTAACAACGAGAGATCATAACCATTATCTAACACACACACACAGAAAAAATCTTGAATGTGTTGAGCTCTATCACTGAAGTACCTACCCACTGATATAAAGTTTGACACTGAAGAGTAAAGATGTTGTGCAGCCTTTAAAGCTGTTGGACTTGGAATTTTTTTATTTGTATTTTTTATGGAGTATAATTTTCACTGACTTTCAGGCTTTTAATGACTAAAAATTTAAAGGCATTGTGTGATTTTGGTGGTGCACTAACGGTATGCTTGTCACTTCTCTCATATTGCATATGTCACACAATTGAGGCTATTGGAAATTTTGTAAGAATGAATTCCCTAATATACACTCCAGGAAATCTAAAAAAAAAAATGTTAATGTTGGAGTAAATATAGTTAGCAGGTAACTACAGACATGGTCTCGACAATAAGAGAAATTTAAAACTTACCAGCGATGAGTTCTAAAACCTACAGATCTGGAAACATTACTATCAGGTAACTAGACAGCTACAGTAAATTTTCTGGAGCTTTACCCACTGAACTCTTTTCAGTGTGGTGTGTCACCTACAAATAAGACTAATAGTGTTTCCCACAGGTCAAGGATCTATTTGTGGTTGTCCGAAGGTGGAGGGGGGGCAGAGTCAAAACCGACACTTTGAATGGAACTGTTGCAAAGCTGTGATTGTGAGCCCTATATACACACATATACAAATCTTAAATGGAAAACACTATATACACATGCAGAGCCTACCTCCTCTTCAAGACGAGGTCTTTTCTTCTTCAGAAAATACTTTTCTATAATTGTCTGTGTAAAGGGGTGAACATAAGGGGGGCCCATGTATGTAGGCGACATTTCGGTGCTACAGCAGCAGCTCAACAGGTGCCTGTCGGCTAATGTACATTAACAGCAGGATAACATGTCTCTGCACATGTTGAGCATCTAGATTTGACACAGACACGGGCTGGTATAACATGATGAGGTAGAGTTTTTCGGATCACCTTTGGGCTTATTTTACAACTTTGTAACGGCACGTCTTACCTTCGCAGAGACTAGGGATGTAACGATACAGAAAATTTGATATCTCGATTATAGTGACCAAATTATCAAGGTTTACGATATTATCGTGGCATTCTTCATTGCTGTACAAATGTCCAAAAAACACATACATTTAAATAATTTCACAAAATCTTATTTTCTTGTCATACTAAAACATCAGAAGCCAAAATCTTATCAAAATTAAACTTTCACATTAAAAAGGCAAACAACTGGCACAGAAAGAGGTTTTATTTTAAATGAAAAAAATAAATAACAGGAACAAAGCTTATTTGTCTGCTGCAAATTTAAATAAACACTTTAACAACCAAAGTAGGTCAAAATATGCAAACAATTATTAGGAACAAAAATTATAGTGCAAGTTTAAATGAAAAAAACTTTAAGTTGAACCTTAAATACATATAAATGTGCAAATAAAGAAACAGTTGTAGAGGAGCCAAATATGTTGTTATGAATTGTAGTTCACTCTGTGTGTCTGTGGCTGTCGCTGTGTTGTTACATGAGGGTCAGGTATAAAGGTAGCTGCCTGTAATTGGTTAGGTGTTTGACCCAGAAGGGCAAAAGGTTTTTGACCGCTGTAGCGCTAACTGCCGGTGTTATGGTTGTTGGATCAGTTAATGGAATAAATTAATATTTTAACTGCATCAGAAGAACATCGTTCCGGTCCTTTTTCGATCAACACGCAACGGTAACGTTTACGAAATGCGAGTTAGCGAAGCGTGTCAATCAGGTTACTCTTGGTCAAACATCTCAGTAGCTTGAAGCATTTGGCTTAGCTCCTTCAAATTGCTCGTACAAATTACAATAAAATGTAAACAAGTGCACTGCAGGTAGGATAATTGTCCTCCACCAGTTGTCCCTCTGCATTCTTAAAAACAAAAACAAAATATTCCCAGACCTCGGATTTCGTCCTTTTAGTGGGTTGGTAAATGTCCTGCGTGCTACCACCACGTGCTACCACCTATGTTACAAGCTACATATTAACACGAGACACAGTCGTGAGTCGCTCGCAGACCTGAATGAGGCTGATATTACATATCTCAGTAATCAACCGCAATAATGAGATGAAGTCAAAACATAAACAGTAATCGTTATCGCGTAAAATTTTACTGCGCTTTACTGTAATACCGGTAACCGTTCCATCCCTAGCATAGACCATATCTTCATTGGTTGAATCACGCCTCTTCCACCACGACTTTTTCTGCATCTTCTCGATTTATAGGCCCACCGTGAATTCTTCTTCTGCGACTTATACATTTATAGGTGGCGTCACAATGCATACCGCCACCTAATGCGCCAGATAGGGATAGGCCAAATAGGGACTGGTTGAAAGCCGAAAAATGTATTCGTAGCGGCCAAAATGTATTCGTGGTGGGCTGTCATGAATGAATGAACATGTGGGAAACACTGCAGACTTGAGCCTGGTTTATACTCAGAAATCAGGTCGCAGATATGCCCCCCCACCCTACGCAAACACTCTGGTGCACCTCTCCAAAATTGTAAGATCACAGACAGTGCCACAGAGAGTGTCGCAGAGAGGAGAGAAAGAAGGCCTCTGATTGGTCAATTCTACATCCGCGTAGAAAAGAGCATGTCATTGAAGAAGTGAGGAAGTACCCACATCTGTACGATTCTGGTTCTCCACACCACAAAGACAGCACATATTCTAGTAATTCATGGAGGGAGATTGCGATGAATGTGGGTCTGGATATGACCGAGACGGTGAGGAAGTGGAAAAATGCAAGAAATAAGTTTAGTAAGTTTAGCTAGTTTGTGATTGTCCCTCTTGCGTTGTGGTGTGGAATAACATAGCGCAGATCGCACTTCAAAATAGAGCATAAATCAAAAGCAACTGCGGCATACTGGCGACAAGATAACTGCGACACATTGCCGCGAGAGTATACACAACCCTTAAGCATGTTGTTGTTCATTCTATTCTTGGATTGCATATAATATTTAAAGCTGGGTGGACTCACATTCACAGATTCAAATAGCAACTTCTTTTTCCTGATTTGTTTGACTTGTGGCACAAAACACTTTAAATCAGATCAGGAATATAACTTTATGTTTGCTAGCATCAAAGTTACAGATTTTTAACACATTGACAGTGATGTGGTCTACATTTGTATCCTAGGTAACAGATGGGGACAATGTTTAAAAAAAACAGCGATTATCTCACTGTTATCTCACGATTATCTCACACATAAACACACACCTCACACACAATCACCTTTTAAATGACATGTTAGTATTGTCACCTGGAATCTTTTTTAAACCAAAACAAATAAGGTCTGTCATTTCTGACTGTGTCTTGCTCTTCTTTAATTCATACTCCTCTGACTAAAATCTGACTTTACCCCAGCTTTCTCTGCAGATGTTGATGTCACAGACAACCTTGTCCAACACACACACGCGCACGCACACCCCCACGCACACACACACACAAGACTGCAGGTGAAGAATAGTGAAGACGGGGAGAAATGCAAGTGAAAATTGAGCATATTGATTTTGGAGGCAAGTTTAGAAAGTGAGGGGGGGGGGGTTAAAGCAGGCTCACAAAAGAGGAAATAAATCACAGAGACAGCAAATAGGGACTGAAAGAAAGTGACTAAGACCCAGACGAGAGAAAAAAAGGGGGGCAGAACAGAAGTAGAGGCAGAAGTATCAAGGTGACTAAGTACATATTTAACAGGACATGCATGGGAATAATTATTTGAAAAAGGACTATTAGGCAAAGAATGAGGCACAGAAACTAAATGTGCGTAATTCATTTTGAAAAAATCATAATGCCATTCTTTTGTTTGATATTTCCTTTTTGCTCTTATACTTTTAGACAGAGTTTACTCTACTTACTGCTGTGTTGACAGTACAGAGCTGTTTGTGTATCTTGAGGGTGTAGTAAGTGAAAGAACAGCTGTAAACATGTTGAAAAGGAAACAAAACAGTATCTTTCAGGCCAGTGTGTAATAATTATGTCATCATATTTTGACCACCAGTTGTGGTCTCTCCTTTGCACTTACTTCATTTTTAAAATCATGTTTAACGTTGCTGTAAATCAGGAAATGAGCTCAAGCATTTGGAGAAATAGAAATACACTGTAACGAATTTCTGTAATTTCTACAGTAAAAAACTACAGTATCTACTTGTTTTATCATTTTACAAGGTATAACTGTATATCGCAATGCATTATGGGTCAAAAATAATTACAGTAACTTAAAGCAGAAGTTTACAATAGCACATTGTAAAATTACAGGATGGTTTTGTTTTCAATTGGTTCTGACTGTAAACGATACATATTACAGTTAAATACTGTTAGTATTTAACTGTAATATGTATCGTTTACAGTTAAATACTGTTAGTATTAAGGCGGTTTGAAAGAGGACGTTATGGCGGACGCAGGAAAGAAAACCTCCACATCTACTCAATAAAGTGTAAGTAAGACATTTTTACCCTACAAAAGTAAAATGTGACTCAAGTAGTAGGCATAACTTCTTGCAATTTAGTTACTCAGTAACGCATGTCATGTCTCGTCATGTTGCTGACAGGAACAAAGAAAGTAACTTGAGAGGAGGAGAGAAATCTACAAAACCAGCATTTCGGTAAGAAGGATGCTTATTTCTTTGTGTGAGTGACTGTATTTGACATTATTTTGTTCATCTTGCTCGTGTTTTATACGGAATATACGGGCTGTGGGACTCAGACTGCACATGTCTAGCGAAAAATACTTTAAGTTAAGCTAGCGCGAACTTCGTGCATTAGCCCTGTCACCGGAATGCGAGGAAATGTAGCCTGTATGAAATATAATGAAACGATAGCAGCGGTATAATGGGTTTCTATCAAAATAAACTAGGGCTGTCAAAGTTAACGCAAATTCCTTTTAACGCTGCTATTTTTTTTAAACTCGCGTTAACGCACGTTCTGTTATATTGGCCTGATCAATAGTTTGAATCAGCAGCTGGAAATGAATCCGCGTGCATGTAAACAGGCTTGACTGTGTGAGCGACTGGCTCAGTGCAAAGAAACAGAAGTATCTGAGGAGGAAGGTGAGAGAGATGATCGAGCTGCAGCTCCACCTGAAACCAGGTGAAAGTAGAAATAAGTCTGAGCAGAGAGAGAGAGAAGATGGACAAATGTGTCGACTTGATATAAAAACATTTTATGATCATGAATCATGTTATTAACGTACACGTCTGTGGTGCATGATTTTTTTTTATTCCAAGTCCAATTTATGTACTTTAAAATTCTTAATTATTTCATGCCGATCAATCATAACAGGAGTGAGGAGAGACGAGCTGCAGAGAGGAGGGAGGGAGGAAGAGAGGGAGGGGGAGCACGTGAAGTGCCAACCGATTAAAAAAAAACTTTACTGATGATGAATCCTGATGTTAGTGTCCAGTTCTGTGGTTTAAACACTACAGATAAAAATATAGGCCTCTCTAAAGACCAGACTGACGCTGGTCTCCTCCACAAAGTGTTTGTCACTGCGCTGTGTTATTATAAGTGATGATGAAGAGTCCAGACTGTCTCCTCTTCATCTCCTTGGTGTGTGTCTGTGTGCAGTTTGTTGTCTGCTGTGGTCTAAAACATCCTCACTGATGGAAACTGTCAGAGTGACAGTTTACATCACATTACTGCTGCATTAATACAAAAACATGAATATTACGCACCGTTTCCTCATGATATAGACTGAGCTGAATAGAGGTGATGATTTTTCTCATCAGAGGACAATTACAGAAATAAACTATTATTAAGGATAATAATAGTAAATAATAAATAAATGCATATAAATAGTAGCCTTTTCCTAAATTTTAAATCTGAAGCCTGCAGTTCTATAGAAAGTTCAACTGACTTTTCTATTTAAGTTTTTAGTGTGTTAATATTAATTTGAGCAGGTCAGTATCATCTGTGTGACTTAGGTTTGAGCTTTTCTTATGCTAAATGTAGTGCTTTTGAGAGGTTCTTTTGGTTAATATCCCTTTGATCCTTAGGTTCTTCCATCACAAAACAGGAGGGACCAGTGCAGATGAAGTTGAGCGCATCCTGGTCAAGTACAACAAAGAAACTTGACCATGGATCACATGCATCATGTGATCCATGCCCATGTGTGTGATTCTGCTGCTGAAGGCCCATTTCAAGGAGAAATCTGAGGGCCTCATTTTACAGGCCGATGTAAGTGTAAAATTATTATACTGTATGTTGAAGCTTCTGAAAATGATATCAGTTTGATCATGTTACCCTCAACAGTTGAGCTGAGGGTGATGATAATAATGCCTTCAATTCAAAATGGTGATAAAGTTTTCTGTTTATTTTTTCTTTGTCTTACAGGTGTTCTCAAGAGCAGCTGACATTGAGAGAACAATGCTGCTTCCCGAGTCTCCAAGACTCATCATCTCAGGTGGTGTATTAGTTTAGTCTGTTGCAATAGACCACCTGTATATAAATGACACATTAATTTAAAGGTTGAGGTTGAGGAGAGGAGAGGAGAGGTGTGTGGGGTGTGTTTGTGTCATGGACTCGCGGTTCCACCAAGATGAGTGTTTTTTTTTTTTTTTTTTTTTTTGATGAGAGCTGTGACACTGGGACAGAGGTTCTGATCCTGCAGGTTTTCAGCAGCGGTTGTGGAAGGAGAGGAGCCTCCACTCTCCCTGTATCAAGCTGCAAGTCAAAACTCACAATTAGTCTAAAGTTGTTTATTGATTCTTCTCTGGGCTACTCTGATCAGAATGGCGTCCCTAGCAACGGTGTGTTACACTTAGCAACTGCCTGGCAACCAACTGCAGGAATTATGTTTCTGTTATTGTTGTTGCCTATCTTGATCAATATATGGTGGTATTCTGGTAATTCTTCATATTCAACCTTTTACCCGTGGTTATGTTCCTGTGGAAGGCAACAGAAAGAACATGCATCTAAAAATGCCAGAAGAAGAACAATAATAAATCATATGTGTACAAAAAAGTGCTGTGTACCAAAAGACACAAAGCAGACTCAGGTCCTTTGACACAGGTAATGTAATGGTGCACATAGGTAATGTAATGGTGCACATAGGTAATGTAATGGTGCACATAGGTAATGTAATGGTGCACATGTTGCCATGAAAATGCACTGCGCCATTTGTGGTTAAATGGTAAATGGACTGGACTTATATACCGCTTTATCAGCACCAAGGTGCCCTCAAAGCGGTTTACATTTTGGCCTCACATTCACCCATTCACGCACACACTGATGGCCGAGCCTACCACGCAAGGTGCCACATGCTCACCAGGAGCAACTTGGGGTTCAGTATCTTGCTCAGGGATACTTCGACATGTAGCCAGGGGAGCATGGGAATTGAACCAGCAACTTTCCGGTTACCGGACCACCCTCCCTCCCTCCCACCTGAGCCACAGCCACCCCAGGCCGTTAAGTGGAGGATGGGGTGTAAGCTGAAGGCATTTAAATCATTTGTCGTTATATTTGACATTTATATAATTTTAGGTTTTGTAAGCTACTGGATGATTTGAATTAACCACTGGGGATGAATAAAGTATTTTTTTTCCTTTCCTTCTTTCTTAGGTGATGTTCGCGTGGCAACAAATTGGATGCTGAGCATTGAGGGGCATGTGGTTGTGGGTCCACACCTGAATGTTGTGGCTGGATTGGCAGCACTTTTCGCATGCTACTACATTTTCAACCTGGTGTACCAAACAGAGGCGGCAAGCACGCTGGAATTCATCCAAAGGTATGTGCTTGAAGGTGACGCTAGGGGAATATTATTTTGTTACATATTCCATTATAAATAACATATGGTCAGTGTTATTTTTATTCAACTCCCTGCATTTCCATAGTATTGCATTGCAAAGCCACTTTCTGCTTCAGTTTCATCAGCCCCTACTAACATTTCTATGTTTCCATATTCTGTCTTATAAACTGTTTAGTCTGTATACAACATTTATTGCACTTCTGCCCGTCCTGGGTGAGGGATCCCTCCTTTTTTCCCTGGTAAAAAGGTTTCTGGGAGATTTTCCTCAGTCAGTGTGAGGGTCTAAGGGCAGAGGATGTTGTTTTGATGCTATGTAAAGCCCTTTGAGGAAACTGTTTGTAAAAATGGGCTATACTAATAAATTGCCTTGCCTTGCACATGTGCAGTCAAAGCAAATATTGGTTTTGTAGTTTTGCATATTTGGGTTTTACTGTCTCTTGTAAACAATGCATTTCATTAAGTGTCCTTTCTTCTGATTTTGTGACTTCAGATGCTTCATTGGGGATCAACCCAACCTCTGGCACCAAGACAATCAAGTGGATCGGACTCATGTTTCTGCACCTCTCAAAAGATTAATGGACTTTGAATGGCTTTGAGCCTGTCGTAAAAGAAAGGGCAATGGTACACTGTATTTCATTACATCTCAAAAGTAGTTCAAATATATGTTTAGATTTTACATGTTACACGTTTGACTGTGTTGCTATTTGAGGTTTCATACACATCTGCTGTATTATACCTTAATAAAAGGTTTTTTTTGCAGCACTGACTCTTGTTTTATTTAACAGCAGAAGATAATCTAATGTAGTGTTGATACATTTTGGATTATCAGCGATTACAGTGCTTAATTTGCTAATTTGCTTAATTTGATCAACTGTAAAAACATTCTACAAAAAAATATTGTATTATGAAGACACAGCTATTTACTGGAACATTTAATTGCCAGGTAACACATGTAATTTGAATGGATTACAAGATAATGTTGTAAACTAAAAATACAATTAATGGTTGTTTCTAATATAAAATAACAACACATTACTGTAATTTATATACGGCAAAAACCTGTAAACAGTATCCAATAATATACTGTAATTATTTTTTACAGTAATTGACAGTAATTTTACAGCGCTTGATTGGCAACTTTTTTGCCTGTTATTTACTGTAGATTCTACAGGAAATTTGTTACAGTGTAATTACAGGATGTTTAGCTGTGATTACTAACTCACATGCTAAAAGTTCATATTATTCAGCCTTTCCTTTTCTGTGGTTAACTCTACGTTTGTCTATCAGCATCTCTCTCTCTCTCTCTCTCTCACTCACACACACACACACACTCTCACACACACACACCGTTTGCTCAGGATATCCTGCTGTCTGGGTACCCTGTTTGCCCCATCATGATCACAAAAACAGGATGTGTGTGATTGTGTATTAAGTTATGTGAAAAAGTACACCCTCTTTCAATTCTAAGGTTTTACATTAAAGGACATTATGAAAAAATAAATCATCTGGTCCTTAACAGGACTCATCCTTAACACGAATTAATAACAGGTAAACACAACTTCAGAACCAGACACCACATATTACACTTTGTCTGTTTGTGGAAAACAATAACTAAAGCAATACATATACAGTGGGTGGGAAAAAGTACTAATTTTTGGTACGACGTTACTTGTCTGACATCATTGTTGAGGAATTTTGGCACACTCTTCTTTACATATTGTTTGTACTCATTGAAGTTTGTGGCCATTTTCTTATGTGCAGCTTTCCTACGGTCCAGGAAAAGAATATCAATTGTCTGGACTTTGATTGAAACATTGAAACACCTTGTTCCTTTTCTTATTCAGCTATTCAGTTCATTGTCATTGTCCTGATGCGTGACCCAGTTTCAACCAAGTTTTAGCTGTCAGACAGATGGCTTCACATTTGACTTCAGAATACTCTGGTATACAGAGGAGTGTATGGATGTTGAATGTTGATGTGAGGTGCTTCTGCTGTGATTTTCACCAAAAGTAACGACATGAATTATGGTCAAACCTCTCCACTTTGGTCTTGTCTGTCCTAAGGACATTGTTCCAGATGCCATTTAGTTTGCTCAGATGCAACTTTTCAAGCCTAAACTTGTATGGACATTTTTTTGTACAATGATGAACTAGTACTTAAGAAGGTAACCAATGACTTTAGTGTCTGAGGAGTAACTCTTGGTTTTTTTTTAATTTTCTGAACACTGGGTTGTCTGGCCTTTAGGTGCACTTTCTGGAAATTGTACCAGTGGAAAGAGTGACAGCTGTCTTCAGTGTTTTCTATTTATGAATGATCTGTTCTCCCCGGTGGCTCAGTGCTAGTGCTGTTGCTTATAATAAGGGAGGTCCCAGGTTCATATCCTGGTTGTGTCAGGGGCATCTGATATAAAACTTGTACTAAGCTTCTCATGCAGATCCCTCTGCTGTGGTGATCCTGAACAGGGAGCAGCTGAGGTGAAAGTTAGTAATTCTCAAACTTTACATACTGATGGACGCCATCAATTGTTTGTATTTCCTCATTGGCATTGCTTTAACACAGGGTTTCTCATGCAACTGCATGTTATAGTCTGGAAATGGTTATTTGATAGGGGCTTGACAAATCAGGGAAGGATATATAGTGACCCAGAAGAGCAAATCATCAAGAGAATTTGCGCAACTACATCATTGTTTCCTAATGCTTTTGGTTTTATCCATCCACATTAGACCGCAAAAGCTGTGTTAACAACCTAAAACAGGGTCTGTAGTGGATTTTTTTTTAAGTCTGTTTTTGAGGACTAATTTAGCCAGAGTTGTGTAGATGCCAAGAGTGAGCATCAGTGGCGGCTGGTGCAAAAAAATTTTGGGGGGGTGCAATTTACCTTGGATTACATAGGGGTATAATGATACACAGAAGTCACGGTTCGATGCGAGCTTGATACAATGGGGTATAAAACAAAGCTAGAACATAATATTTTGGTCCTTTTTATTTTGAAAAATGTAAACAAACAATGGCTCATTAGTCATAACAGTACATACATAACAATAGTAAAGCTGTTTAGTTATTTATATTATTTTCAAAATAATGTTTTTTTCCTTTCAGATATTTTATAATATACAAGATCAAATATTATATATTCTATAATATATGTATGTGTGTATATATGTATATGATTCCTATTTGAACATGAATTTTGCCCTACTTTCTTTCTGTTCTGCAAATTTTTCTATGACCTTCTTGTTGAAGTCACTAATCTCAGTCACCAGTCTCTTCTCCATTGACAGCATAGCCAGTGCACTGAGCCTCTCCTGGGTCATGGTGTTTCTGAGAAACGTTTTTTGATCCTTTTCAAAGTTGAGAAACACCTTTCAGCTTCTGCTGTCGTCATGGGTGTAGTGATGAGGATTTTCAGGAGTGTCACAGTCTCTGAGAAGACTTCCTCAAGGTTGTTCTCCATGAACAACTGGAAGAGGTCCACAGCACCACGACAAGCTTTGAACTCGTCCTTGCTGTAGATGAGACTCAGCTCCGTCTTCAGCTTGCCTCCATCCAGCATAGGGTAGGCCTTTACGGTGTTGACCAATGCATCTTCAGGGAAGGCATTGTTGTGCTCCGCAAACCTGTCACCCTGCATTAAGGTGGCACTGATGAGGTGGTTTGTGAAGGCGAAGCGTTCCCTGGCATGTCCTAGGATAGTATTACAGACCTTCAGAGAAAAAAAAAAATAGATATTTTTTAAAATAGCAAAAAAAAAAAAAAAAAAAGCATTTCACCTTCATCGCTTTAAGTTACCCAAAGGTCAGTACATGTTTTAAATATTGTACTTTTATTTTAGTTTTTAAGACTTACATTCTAAAAACGTATAAACAATAGATAAACATTAACTACGTCCAATTATACTGCCATCTGCTGGACAAAATGTGAATGCAAATGCAAACATTATTCCTTATGTACTGGACAAAAAAAATAGTATACTATAGTAGATAGTACTATAGTATAGATAACGAGCTGATCTTTTGAATCAAGTGTGTTGGAAGAGGGAACTATTTAAGACATGCAGGGTAGTGGGTCCCCAGGATAGGAGTTGAGAAACACTGGTATATATTGTTGTATAATATACTGTGAAACTTTGAAATTGTATTAATCATGGGTCTGATTCCAATGACAAACTTATTTACTTTGTTTATAAACTTATTTTCTGGATCATACTTTTATCTTAGGTGCTAGAAAATTATTGCTATTAAATGTTTACAGGCCTAAGATTCTTACCACATTCTTACCGCTTACCACAATTGCCAAATTAGCAACATAGAGTAAACTCACCTCTTCCGCAATACTCTCTTGTTCCTGTGCACTGAGTGCACGACGTCTCTTTGCTGGTGGAGGACCACTGCTTTGCCCAACCATGGAAGGTAGAGAATCTCTGTAAAAACAAATATTGAGAACAAAATATATATATATCTTAGGGCTGTCAAAGTTAACGCGTTAACGCGTGATTAACGCAAAATAATTTTAACGCAACTAATTTTTTTAACGCGAGATTAACGCGAGGCTTCGCCTGGCCGTTGATGTACAATAGTAGAGAGGAGAGTAGGTTTAATGAGCCTCAGGCCCCTCCGTAGTTGTAGTCCTGTAGTCCTCCGTTGTTTGTCAAAACAGGAAGCCATGCTCTGACGTCCACGGCCATGCCGCAGACAGACAGACGTAAACATACCTCCGTTAGCAGTAGTTGGGATAAGTTGGTAAGTTCAGCTTCAAAACCTTGCCTGATGGCTAACTCCACAAGATAAATGTTGTTTGTGTTTGCTGTCGATGTGAATTTAGTTACCACCAGAGTCCCGACTACTGAAATATCACTTGTCGGCTAATCAGAGCGCTGATGCAGAGAGCCCCCCCCCCGTTTGAAGCAAACCACGAAAATATTTTGGATGAAGAACATAAGAGAAAATATTGAGTATATATATATATTAGTGCTGGGCAATATGACAATATATATCGTGGGGACAATATAAAAGTGTGTATCGTGCCATTTCTCTTCTATCGTCTCTATCGTTTCTATCGTTTCTAACCTAATTTTATCAGTTATTACAGCAAATATGTAATTAAATAACCTGCAATGATAAATTTGATAGAATCATATCTACTTCTACAAAGTAGCCTTTTATGTTTGCACTTTTATTCATGGTTAATGCCTTAAACAGAGTTCTCTTCAACCCTGATGTTTACTTTAGACACTTTATATTGGTTTGCAAACTTTGCACTACAAGGTTACAGATTTCAGAAAGTTGAAAAAGAATTTGTTTAATTTTTATAGCTGAACTTCAGTGCAAAAATGTGTTTTTCCTCTCAGAAACAGTTGTGCACTTTAAAAAAATGTGAAAGCTACTGTACCTCTGTACCTACCTGTTTTTGCTGCACTAAAATGTATGTTTGTGACAGTTCAGCTAAATGTCCTTTCAAAATAAAGTTGAAAAGTAAGCAATGAAATTTTTGTCAAACTTTTCAGAGAATAACTGAAAACATACTTTATTATGGTATATCGTGATATATATCGTTATCGTGATATAAAATAGTCCATATCGTGATATATGATTTTTTCCATATCGCCCAGCACTAATATATATAATATATAATGGATTTGGCATTGTAGCAATAAATAAACATGCATTTGTTTTGCATAAAGCAAGCATTTGTGTACTCTCATATTAGGCATGTAGAGCACAATTCGTACACAAGGCAATTCAAAGTGCTTTACAGATGCATAAAGTCACAAGAAGGCAAATAGAATCATTCAATACAAGCATAAAAATAATCAATAATAAATAAAATTAATTAATAAAAAAAAAAAATTAATTCAATTAAAAATTAAAGTGCAGATAAAATACTTCCAGTCATCATCTTCACATCTAAACAGAACTGTTTTCAGTCTGGATCTGAACATTGTCAGAGTTCAGGTCTGTCTCACATCTTCTAGAAGACTGGTCCAGATTTTAGAAGCATAAAACTGAAATGCAGCTTCACCGTGTTTAGTCCTGACTCTGGACACCAGCAGGAGACCATTACCTGAGGTTCTCAGAGTCCAGGTTGGTTCATATGGATCTAACATGTCAGAGACTTTGGGGCCATGAAGAGACTTGAACACAAGTAGAGCTGTTTTAAAGTCTATTCTCTGAGTGACAGGAAGCCAGAGACCTCAGGACTGGACTAATATGGTCATATTTCCTGGTTCTAGTCAGGACTCGTATTAATAAGAGTAATACAACTTGAAAAAGATCTGTATAATGTAGATTTAGAACAGATAAAAATATGCGATTAATTTGTGATTAATCATGATTAACTATTGACAGTCATGCGATTAATCTGATTAATTATTTTGAGAAATTGACAGCCCTAATATATATATATATATATATATATATATATATATATATATATATATATATATATATATATCATGAAATAGTAAGAGCAGATAATAGCTGTACTAAAGCTTCAATCATAAATTGAAAAAATATTTGATTATTTGATTCACCCAACTATTTTGATAATCATTCAGTAAAATCATTCAGTAAAAAAACAGTAAAAATTGAGTAAAATTGTCAAATTTCAGCTTCTTAAATGTGAATATTTTCTGGTTACTTTCCTCCTATAAGACAGTAAACTGAATGTATTCAGTGAGTGTGTAGAACAGAATATTTATGTCATGATTGGTTTCAGGAAACACTGAAAATTTTTCTGATATCTTAAAACAATTGAATTTAAAAATATTAATTCGCATAATATCACAAATTAATTGACAATGAAATTAATTGCAAGTTTATCATATTAGGGACAGAAATATCTCCCCTACCTGATTCTTTGAATGTCCTGCTGGAACTGCTGGATGCATCCTTTGATATGGACCGAATCCACATCCTTCTTCTGGAGTTTGGCGTAGAGAAGGTCCACATGTGGCATGATTAGGTGAAAGAGGGTCAGGAAGAACTTGAAATCCTGATCATCAAGAAGCATTGCAAAAGCACCTGCTAAAAACGACTGTGGCAGGGTCAAAGTCACCTGAGTCTCAAATGGTCTCAAAAGAGTGGATAAGGTCCTCTCTGTGCTCAAACACAGTGTTGATGACACGGCTGTGAAAGTTCCACCTGATGTTCCTGGATGTTGGCAGTCGATGGGCCACCACTTCATCAAGGACAGAGGTCCGCTTGGGTGACTTGGAGAAGAAGCTGGCAAATCCACCAAGGTCAGAAAAAAAAATTCTCACCTTGGATAGGTGAGAGGTGGCCTGTCGCATGATCAGATTGAGCTGATGTGCGTAGCAGTGGATGTAATGGGCATAAGGGTACTCATCCTGTATCTTCTTCTGTACACCTGCAGTGGCACCTCTCATCACACCGGCTCCATCATATGCCTGGCAGATGAGCTTACTTTTTTGGTCCTCTGGAAGGATGGCAGCAAGTCGTTCTCCTAGTGCTGCAGCAATAGACTCAGCTGTAGCTGACGTCAGAGGGATAAACTCAAAAAATCTCCTGCACAGTGTTTTTCCCGTCGATGTAACACAGCACGAGCACAAGTTGGCACTGTGTGGAAATATCCATGGTCTCGTCTGCTTGTATTGCTATGAAATCGCTACTCTGGGCTTCTGTGATGATGTGCTCCCTCACAACAGACAACATACAGTCCAGCAGTTCGTTCTGCACTGTTTTAGAAGTCCCCTTAAAAACTGTGGCGTTCTCAATGTGCTCTTTCAACACACCATCAAGGGACGAAACAAAATCAACCAACCCACGAAATACTCCAGGATTGTCTGAACTCTCACTCTCATCATGGCCTCGCAGAGCTAGCTCAAAGGCGCCGCAAAATTTCACACAGTCTACGATTCTTGACAGGATGTGCCGATTTTTGCTCACCTCTTTATTGTGCCTTCGGATGCCGATCCTGTAGCCCTCATCCAGCTGTTCAGCGATGCTTAGTCTACTGAAAAAGTTTAGCTTCATGCTGCTATCCAGGTGGCTGCGGCTCTTTTCGTGTCGTTTACATTTTTCCGACAGATGTTTAAGGTCCCTTACCCCCGTAGTTGTCCATAATGTATCCGACTGTTCCCTGCCTACTTTGAAAAAGCAGGCAGGGAAAACAATAAAAGGCATTGCTAACGCCACATCCAGTTAGCCATCCCCTTTATCATAGCAGGTACGGGAGAAGCCCCGAGTGTAAGCCTGTCCGCGGTCACTTGCCTACTGCTGAATTTTTTTAAGTCAGGTCGGTCGGGCCCAAGCTCCTTTACCTCCCGTTTTTTCCTCCACTGAACGCCTCGAGAATGGGTGGTTGAGTAAAGAATAAACAACCGAAGTTTTTCTTGGCTTCCTCAAATACACTTGCGTCTGCCATTTTGCTCAGCTACTAAGAAAAAGACCGGGAAAGAATTGCCCTTTACATTAGATTAAAAAAAAAAAAAAAAAAAAAACACATGACATGAATCTGATTCGCTGATTGGCTGCTGATAAACGTGTCATTTGCTGGGAGGCACCAGGGATGCAGACTGCTGCGCCCCGTGAAGAATCTGACTCAAACCAATTAAAACTCAGCCTCATGTCAGCTGATCATCAAATGTTCGAGGGCTTACATTGGAATCTGTTTTACCGGTGCCCCACACCTCCGGAAGTAGATTAAAAAAAGAGTAAAAAAACATATTGAAACCAAATCAATTTTTAAACATTTAATTACTATTGACAGGCATCCACAGACTGAAATAACACCTTCATTTCGTTCTTTTTTAAAAAAATTTTTTTTTAAATCTCTTAATTTGATGGGGGCGGCGCCCCAGCGCCCTCTACTAACCAGCCGCCACTGGTTAGGCATATATCATCAGTACAACTAAATCTTTTTAGTTGCACTGTTTTTAATTGCACTCAATGCGGTCACCCTCCACTTCTTCTCTTTTTCCCACCTTTTTCCTCTTTCAAACAAACATATTTACAGTCTGATCAACACCATCCACACCCAATCCACCATTCCCAGTAGAGCCAGATAGGGACAGGGGTGACTTAAAGCAAATATGTTCCCTCATCCAGTGAGCAGAGCAGTTTCTGTGACACTAGTTTTCTGGATGTATAGTGGTAGGGGGTTGACTTATTTTGTACTTCTTTTCTCACTTTGAAAACCTGTCGTTGCGGTTTATATGTATTAGTATTGGCTTACCATTTTCTAACAGGATCTACAAATAATCAAAATAGTGGAACTGCACAACAACATAACCTCTTCAAACTTGTCCTGAATGGCACAGGGGTAATAATCAAGACTGATTGTTTTTTAATCTAATTACATTTAATGAATTTAATTAGGTATAAACATAATTTGAGAAAATATAAAAGGTTTCAATAGTTACTTTTCAGCTACTAACAGTGCTTTCATACCCTCGTTTATCACTGTGTATGTTAGTTTGATTTTTTTGCGTTCAAATAAAGTCCAAAGTGCAGGTGAGTCAAGAATCCAAATATTGGCTAAACAAAGATGAAATTAATCGTTGAAGAAAATAAAATCAGTATTGTTTTACTTTGAAGTATTAATGTTTAACTAATTAATCTACAATAATAGTACTCTATACTGTTAATTTAAACCAGGGGTGTCAAACTCAATTGCACAGGGGGCCAAAATTCAAAACACGCTTTAGGTCGCTGGCCGAACAGGATAAACATTTATTGAACACACTAAAACCAAATGTTTTTTGGAACATAAATATGAATAAAAACAGACAGAAATATTATTCTGTACTAAACTTAAACCCTAAATAACTTATATTTAATATTTTCTCTTCATAAAAATATTTTGTTAAATGATACAAGTTAGAAATATGAGCAACTTAACATTAAAATAACATTAATATTATTTTGCTCCTATGTCAATGTAAATAAAAAATAAACTTTTAAATATCCCAAAAGATTTTTCTCTCCTTAAAAATATCTCCCGTCAAAATTATACAATTTAGAAATATAAACTTGTTAGAAAACCTGGAAATATACATAAAATGTGTGCTTTTCAGCAATAACAATTCAAATCATTCAGTTTTCTTTGCTCTTATGACATCTGATCAAATTTTTTCTCCCGTAAAAGCAGCTTCACTGCGTCATACATGTCAGTGATCATGTGGTGACGTCCCTGGAGCTGCACATTTAAGACGTTAAGAAGAGCTGTTATGTCAGCCAGGAACACCAACTCTCACTTCCATTTTTCATCCCTCAAAACGGTGGTCTTTTCCTTTACTGTCCATGAACTGACAGATTTTGTTGCTGAGCTCAAAAACTCTGTTGAGAACTTTCTCCCGACTGAGCCAACGCACCTCTGTATGATAAGGAATGTCGGCAAACTCTGAATCTATCTCCCGCATAAAGGAACTAAACCGCTGGTGATTTAACGCTTTAGCTCGGATAAAGTTTACGGTTTGTGTTACAGTGCTAATTACATGGTCAATTTTTAGGACTTTGCCACATAGAGCTTCCTGGTGTCTGATGCAGTGATGTGTTGTTAACCCACCAGGACAGTTCTCCTCCCGCATCTTTAGTTGCATCTCTCCCACTAGTTCACTTTTTTACTGCACATAGCCGCTGCTCTATCTGTTGTAAGTCCAATAAGTTTGTCCCAGGGCAGTTTCATGTCTGTTACACTTTGACATACATTTTCAAAAATGTCTTTTCCAGTCGTTGTCCCGTGCATTGATTTAATGTCCATTAGTTCTTTTTTTACGCGCAAATTGGAGTCCACTCTGCGGATGAAGCTTAAAACTAGACTTGATTGACGCGGGAAGTGTGCGCAAGGCCACTGAAGCGTTGCATTTTGGGATATGTAGTTCTGTGCAGTATTGTTTTAATCAGCGCTTCATATCAACGGACATGTAAAATGATCTTGCAGGCTGGATATGATTACACGGCAGGCCGGATGTGGCCCGCGGGCCTTGAGTTTGACACATGTGATTTAAACCATTAGAAACTATGTGCTCACTTGACAAAGTATTTTCTGCCAGAAGGCTCTCCCCTTCATTCAGGGGTTTACACAATAGTTGCTCAGCTGTAGTTTCCCTCTACAACTAGAGAATGAACTATTAGATTTTAATTTGATATCTCCTGGTACCATCTGTGAGAGGTTGAAAGGCCAAGGTGAGAGAGAGATGGAGGGTGATTCATTAATTAGAGGTGGTTGTGGTAGTTTGAGGCTCAGTTGGTCGATGTTGGAGAGAAGCAGAGTGAGAGGAGGATGAGGAAACGCAGTATTCAGTGAGGGCACGGATTATGGATAAGAGAAGATCCATAGTATAAAATCCAGAAAACAGGTCTTAGAAATGTGTCATACTTGTGAAGGATGGTAAAATTGCTTCTCTTTCTGCCCTCCCTCCTCCATCATCCACCGATACTAAGCCCCCCGCCACTGCACCCACCGCACCACTTTCCGTCACTCACAGATACTTCGAATTACTGGCTCCTGTCTTCACTTAACTCTTCAACAGATCTCTGGAGCTGGGTGAAGTCTCCTCCTGCTTCAAACGCTCCACCATCATTCCAGCTTCCAGGAAACACCACCGGACTGAATGACTACAGACCCGTTGTTCTGACATCTGTAGTTATGAAGTCCATCGAATGGCTGGTGTTGGCTCACCTGAAGTCGCTCACAAGCAACCTGCTGGATCCCCTGCAGTTTGCCTATTGGGCAAACAGATCAATGGACAGTGCAGTTAACATGGCACTGTATTACATCCTACAGCACCTGGATCGTCATTGGACCTATGCACAGACCCTGCTTGGCGTTCAACACCATCACCCCCCACACCCTCTTCTCCAAACTGTCCCAGCTCACTGTACCACCTGGCCTCTGAAAATAGATCTGTTGCTTCCTGACTGATAGGAGCCAGCAGGTGAGGCTGGGACAGTTCACCTCAGGCACTCAGACCATTAGCACTGGCACCCTCCAGGGATGTGTCCTCTCTCCACTGCTATTCTCTCTGATTGTACAAATGATTCTACCGCCACAGACCCCACTGTGAAGCTGCTGAAGTTTGCAGCCGACACCCTCCACCCCGTAGCACTCAGCAGCTCTCTATCCACAATGGAGAGCTTCTGATTCCTGGGCAGGATCATCTCTCTGGATCTGAAGTGGAAGCAGAGCATCAGCTCCATCCTCAAGAAGGCCCAGCAGCAGATGTACTTCCTGTGGTCTTAAGAAACATGGTCTGTGCCGGGAGCTGCTACTGCAGTTCTACACTGCAGTCATCGTGTCAATCTTGTACACCTCCGTCACTGTTTGGCTTGGAGCTGCCACCAAACACGACAAAACCAGATTGCAGCGCACTGTGAGGACTGCTGAGCATATCAATTGTGAACAATTTCACTTCTTTATATGCATATAATCAGTTTATATGTATATACAGGGGTTGGACAATGAAACTGAAACGCCTGTAATTTTAGTGTGGGAGGTTTCATGGCTAGATTGGACCAGGCTGGTGTCCAATCTGTCAGAGTGCAGAGGAGATGGAGGATCCAAACGCAGGAGTTCACAAAAAAATAATGTATTTATTTTGCAAAACAGAATCAAAAGTCCAAGTAAACTAAACAATTCACAAAAGTAATCCAGGCAAGGGAACATGGAGGAAAAACAAGAGACCAAAAACCAACAGAGTACTTACAGGACACGAGACAACGGACCAGCACAGACAGGGGTGATGACAAGACTTTAAATACACAGGAAACCCAACGAGAGGCAGGTGCAGACAATTAGGATAACGAGAAGGAAGGAGGCAAAACTGAAAACAATGGAGACAAGACAGACCTTCAATGTAAACAGGAAACAGGTAACACAAAAGACAGGGATTGACGCCAATTTAACACAGAACATAAAAGAACCCAAAATGGCTGTCATGGCCGCCCCAGACCATGACACAATCCTCATTAATTGCACATAGCACCAGTAAGAGCAGAGTGAAGGTTCAGTTAACAGGGTAAGTGCACAGTTTTGCTTAAAATATTGCAATGCACCCAACATCATGGGTGACATATCAGAGTTCAAAAGAGGACAAATTGTTGGTGCATGTCTTGCGTGCACATGTATTGTTCTCTGATGAGTCCACCTTTACTGTTTTCCTCACATCTGGAAGAGTTACAGTGTGGAGAAGCCCCAAAGAAGTGGACCCACCCAGACTGTTGCATGCTCAGAGTGCAGCATGGGGGTGGATCAGTGATGGTTTGGGCTGCCATATCATGGCATTCCCTTGTTCCGATACTTGTGGTGGATGGGCGCGTCACTGCCAGAGACTACCGAACCATTCTGGAGGACCATGTGCATCCAGTGGTTCAAACATTGCGTCCTGAAGGTGGTCTCAAACCAGGCGTTTCAGTTTAATTGTCCAACCCCTGTATATATATTTTTTTACTTTTACGTTTCTTATTATTTATCATATAACATACCAGAGGGACAACGACTGCCGGCAAAGAATCCCTTGTACATGTTTGCATACTTGGCAAATAAAGCTGATTCTGATTCTAGTAAGAACTGAGCCCAGCTTTCCATGTAGTTTTGAGAAAGTGAGGAAAGAGTCTCCATTTGCTGTGATTGGATTGTTGTACTAGCTCTCCTAGTTTGCAACAGCTGTTTTATTAATGAGGATTTTGCTCTCCTACCCACCCCTACACTCATATACACAAGGACATGAGGGAAGAGTGTCTGTGAGTTGTTCTAACTGACACAGTGACCCACTCTGGAAGATGTAGGTTACCTTTTCTTTCAGCCCTTGGGCTTCTGCTCGGGTTCACAGGAGCTGACTGGCTATTGACTGTTGCTGACATACAGATATTCCAGTGTATCTTTGAAAGAAGGAAAAATAACTGTTTTTGCTCAGTACTTGAAACAAATGTTGAATGTTCCACTCCTCTTAGTGCCTACAGTGACCTGTGGAGTGTCAGCTGTACACAGTTCAGCCGCAGCATTAAAAGCACCTGTCTATTATTGTAACTACCAAAAAAGTTCTGACTTGACAAGACATGGGCACGAGGTATTTCAGGATATCCTGGTTGATCGACAGGCTTGTTTTTAGTTTGGACATAAAACACAGCACACCGGAGGCAAAACCTGATAATTAAAAGGTTTATTATTACAAAGTCTTTCTCAGAGTCTAAAACAGGAGGTGAAGCTGTCTCAGCAGTTCTGAAGGGTGGTATTCCAGAGAAGCCGACAGGGGAGTACGTGGGCTGTGTGGAGATATCCATGGATCTTTCCTCAACACTCTGCCCTGGCAAGAAATCTGAGCAGAGAGGAGAGTAAGAATAATAATTAGACGAGTAAAAAGTGAAACAAAATTTTATGACCTAACTGTGACTAATGTTTAATGGTACCATCTGGTACCATTGAGTGTCACATATTTTGGCACTGGTGAGAAGACGGGTGGGGGGGGTGCTCAGAAGCAGCCATTCACGCATGTGCTCACACACAGAATGGAGGCAAAGAGAGACAGCCAGTCAGGAATTTATCAGACATTATAAGCAGATCCTTTGAGTCCTGTCAACCACAATATGGTGCTTCTGTGGATCGGGCTTGTTTTGACTCATCCTCTGAATGCTGGATTGGACTCTGAGGCCTGGGGAATTTGGTGCCTAGGTTAAAGCGTTCGTCTCTGTCGTATTGCTAAAGCTTTTCCTGAACAGTTGGAATGACGTAATCAGTGACACTGTCTTTGCATTTAATGATGCCCCGTGTGTAGCAAAACATACATAATCTTAGCTGTGTTCAATAAATGTACCGTTTTATAGCCAAGTGGAATATTTTCTCTGAGTTGTGTATCTTCTGACCCTTAGGCAGTGACTCACTGTCATGTCCGTAACATTGTCTTCTACAAACTTCTCACACTTACTTACATTTTCAATTTCCATTTATTCTATTCTAAATGGAGTATTAATGATTTCTGATATAATTATATACGATACTCCCCAGTGACTCGATCATTATTGGGTGATCCAAAGGTAGCTGCCATAGATCTCGATTTAATTTAATTCATGTAAGGGCCTCATTTTTATTCTTGTGTTTTCAGGCTCTACAGAAATTAGCAAGTCAGTACTTGAAGAGAGACTGGCCTGGAATCAGCCCTGATGACCAGAGAACAGACTATAGGTGGGTTTGTGATTATGTTGATTTATATGACACACACACAAAAGCAATCGTTACCATTTTCCATACATCAGAAGCTAAATCCTATTTTTGGTTGCTTCATTTGTATTATTAAAAATCATCATCTGTAAATTACATAATTTAAAAAGAAAATGCTATGCAAATGCTCCAAAATGCTAGAAAAAATATGATCTGCAGCACAATTGTGAGTCACTGTAACAGAAGCAGTGCAATATAGAAAATAAAAAATATTGAATACAGCTCATTATGACAACCAGCAATAAGTTCCAGCAACCACTGTGTTGCTTCACTCTTCCTTGTGCTTGCCCACACAGTTTTTAATACCCACAGACACAACCACACAGTGAAGAAGGGAGATGCACAATGCCTGGTCTTCTTAACTATTGCTTCTGGGATTGTAAATTATTTTACATCAGAATCCATTCTCAATTTTTATGTTTTTTTTTTCTGTCCAACTAGGAATGTTTATGCAGTGTGGAGAGCCTACTTAGAGGGTACAGTTCAGGTGAGCCAGTCCAGGCTTAATGTATGTGACAACTACAAGAGTCAAGTATCAGATCCTGCAAAGACTGTTAGATTTTATAAGGAACAGCAGCTCAAAAAGGTGAGTGGATTTGTTGGCCGTGTGAAAGTAACTCACAATTTACTAAATCACTCTTTGTTCTTAGTCCCCACCTCTACAGCCGTCTCATTCCACGTACTCGCACTTGAATTAACATGAATCATGTTATTATGTTTTTATTAACAACTCACCTGCTTCCTCTTCCCCCTTCACAGACCATTGATCAGTTGAGTGGCATTCAAGCAGAGCTGCAGGAGTCCGTGAAGGAGTTGGCAAAAGCCAAGAAAAAATACTATGAGTGTGAGCAGGTTGCCCAAGCTGTACGAGAGAAGGCTGACATCGAGGCCAAGTAAGTGCTAGGGTCTTTGGACTCGATGTTGGGAATGCGTGAATCAATAAAATACTGTGACTAAACGGATGATATTTACTGTCAGATGGAATACACTTAAGAAAAAAAAAGTTAGCCAATCTAACACAAAAAATGTGCGTGGTAAAGAATATCGATTTTATATGTTGCACATACTGAAGGAAATAAACCATAAGTGCAAAACTATTACATATTAGTTTGGTTAATGTAGCTATACAGTATAAAGAAATTAATAATTAGGTCTCTGTTGTAAGAACTCAACATCTCACAATTAGTTTCTAGATGCTAATTTAGCTGCCACCTCCAGGTCGTAGTAGCTGTGCTGATATTTTTTTCTCTGAATCCTCTCCTCTCATTTGTCCTCACATTGATTGGCCAGTCAACTGTTTCCTGTTCTTTATCACTAAGATAAAAATCACAACCACAGAAAGTTTGGCTCTGTACTGCTATGATAGATGCCAGGTGGATAACTAAGCTCAGACATACAACTCAACACAAGCAGCTCAAGGCAAAAGCTTTTAATAAATCAGTGACCAAATCCAGAGGGGCAGACAGAGTTTGAGTCAAAGACAGGCATGATCAAAACAAACAAACAAAAAAAACAAAACAGAAAGAAGACACACACACAGGAGCGGATAACTGAAATATCCTTTTCCAGGGTAACTGCTAAACTTGCAGGCTAGTGTGGGGAAACGAGAGCTTAAATACAGGAGGGGAGGGGCCACAACCAGACACAGGTGCAACACATGAGAGCAGGTAATCAGCGGCAGCTGAGGACACACAAAGGAAGGAAAGGCCTGGAAATGAGAGGAGGAGAGAGGGGAGAGAAATAGGAAAGAAAACCAAAGGCACAAAGCAACTAAAACCTGTCAGGGGTTGTGGTAATAGATGTGTGACTTTGTGTTTTAGGAATCATTAATAATTTACAAGCACAATGAAATGTGTGAATGCAGCAACAGACCACACACACACTTGGTGTTTTTAAACTACACTTGGCTTGTAACGTGAAGAACCATGGGTAGAAAGCATGTTGTCCCATGTGCTCACACATAGACAGGCGACAGAGTTTCTAAATAAAACTCTGAAATGTTGAGGAAATGTTTCCGTGTGTGGGAGTTTTGAAAGATAAACAAGGCCTTTTTTTCTCTTTTTTCAGAAAAGCAGAATACATAAAAGTAGACACATACATTTTATAACTAAGGTTTCTCAAATCTCCCCACTGATCTTAATCTTAGTGGCTGGATCTGGCTGAGATTTATTGCTGTTGAGCCTCTATGTGCTCAAGCTGGGGTCAGAAATGACTCCCTGAGAGGTTAGAGGGATCAGACTTACAGTGGAGCAGAAGCGCTTATTTTTTTCTTTTTTAAGTCTTCTTTAAGTTAATGTTAAAATGTGTGATTAAATCTATCCATGTGAATGTGTTAAATATGGGTTTCAAAAACAGAAAGGAGGCCTTACTAGTGCACGCTTTTTGTATTAACTGTTTTTTTAATGAGAAAAATTAGAAATTTTGATGTTTACATGTCAATCAGATGCAACTCCTCTGTTTTGTTGTTGCAGGTCAAAACTGGGACTTTTTCAGTCAAGAATTAGTTTACAGAAAGCAAGTGTAAAGGTAAGAGCCCCTTGCTGATAGTCATCTCCCCTCAAGGCAGAGCTTTCAAGTGGACTATTTTAAACCATCTGACAATGACGCACTTAGATGTTTCACTAGGTGTCTTTATGAGCTCAGACTTAAACTTGGATTATTGCAATAATGTCTCTTTCTGTTTTTTTTTTCCAGTTGAAAGCTAAAAGAAATGACTGTAACTCTAAGGCAACGCAAGCCAGGAATGACTACTTGCTAACGCTAGCTGCTGCCAATGCTCACCACGATCGCTACTACCACACAGATCTACCCCACTGCATACAGGTATTTACAGAAACTAAAATGCTAATTAAGTTGAATGTTGGGAGGGAATCTACAGTTCCTTCCCTAGATTTTAGAGTTAGTGTCAGCATAGGGAAGAAAGGTATTGTAAGCAACTTAATTTCTTATTATTTCATAAACTGCTCCACTGAGATTTTTACACATGACCATTTCTAAGGTTTAAAGAGAATGGGCCAATAAAGAGGAGAATATCCACTGAGCTTTTTTGGGCCGCCAGATTAATGGAGAGCAAGTTGTGACTTAAAGACACTTATGAGAGACCGTATTTCTTACTTGGTGTGTTACATTTGACATTCAGTAAACATTTTTCCTAGAATTTTCAAAGAGAAAGGTGGCAGTGCAAAACTTCTGAGTCCAAAATGATAGTTTACAAACTAGTAGTTGACTTCAAGGTGGTTAGACAGATCTTGCACACAACGCCAAATCAGAAAGTTGGGACGATGTTTAAAATGCTAAGTAAACTAGGAAATATCAGAAGAAACTTTGAAGTGGTGCCAATGAAACTATCTGTTACATGATAACCTTAAACCTCATGAAATGAGGGGAGCAGCCAGGAGACCGTCGATGGCCATTCGATGGCCATCGCCACGGCTTGATGGCCAACACAAAGAGAAACAAAAGGACGGGTATAAAGAAAGGCAGGCATGTCTGAGGACATGTTCTCATATCCTCATGAGAATAAATGATCATAAATGACCAAAAATCATATTGTAGTTAACCTGAGAAGGGCCTGCATGAAGAGACTCGGGGCCCGATCCCCTGCCAGATATTGCTATTAAGGGATAGTGGGTAGCGGGAGGGGCGTTTCCCCGCAAAAAAGGCAATCTTCCACTTTGCTAAACCCGCTATCCCACCTACGCTACCCACTACATTATGCATAGGAGTGGTCAGGGCGTTTTACCTGTTAAACCAATCAGTAGGTCAGTAGCCATTGCCTTTAAGAGCAGTTTGCGCTACCCGCAAACCGCTATGGAGCGTCTTTTCATCCAGATCAGAGCAGCTCTCATGCGCAGCTCGTCTGGGACTCTGCTGTAGAGCTTCCTCCAAATCATGCTTTTTATACAAGAGTTAATTCGGGAGGTAGAGTTTTTTGTGCATGTCCACATGTGACCACGTGGACGCGCGTTGATGCCATTTGGATGCGCTCTTGTATGCACCGACATGCGGGTAGCGGGTGGTCAGACCACTCGCTACCCGCAACCCAGGTTCGCAAGATACCGAGTTTGCGGACACGCCCATTGCCACTCCTACAAAGTGTGTAAGGGAGTCGGTATAATGGGTAGCGCCTTTAGCGAGCGGAAGATTGCGTTAGCGGTTAGCGGAGGTTCAATTTGCGGGTAGCAGCTGCTGTTAACGGGTAAGGGGAAGTGTACGATCGGTGCCTTGATGTATAGATAAAAGCAGCGGTGTGTGAGAGACTGTCACATCACTGAGAGACAGAGGGAGAGCAGTTGCTCTCTCTACTTTAAAAATTTGCATTTTTTAAATTTGGAGGGACTTATTGAAAAAATATTTCACCATGAGGGTCACACACACATATCTTTAGTGTTGGAACATCTTTTGAGTTGTTGTGAGATGGAATGGGACCAGCACAGTGGTGTGGTGGGGAGCACTGGTCTCTCACAGCTGGAGCCTTTTTATGTACACTATGCATGTTCTTCCTGTGGCCATGTGGGTTTTTCTCCAGGCTTTCCAGCTTCCTCCCACAGTTTAAAGACATGTTACACTGATTAGTGATTCTAAACCAGAGTGATTGAGTGATTGTGTACATGGGTGTTTTCTTTGTTTGTTTGTTTTTCGACTTTCATTTATGTAATTTTTACTACTCTAAAGGTTTGCATGAGTATTTTTATCCTTGTGGGGCTTTTTCCTAATTTGTTAAAACGGAGCATCAGACGGAATAGAAACATGAATATAGAAAATTAATTAGCAAGCCTGCAGCTTACATGACCAATCACGACAAATGGATCAGTTACAACATTCCCAACCAAAAAGATTTTCCTGAGGACCTTCTTTCTCTGGCTGAGGCAAGATTGTTGATTCCGGTTACCTTTCTAGTCTGCCTTAGGCCTCCATGAGCATCTATACTATGAGGCCATTCTGAATAATAGATCCTTTGCCTCTCTTGACAGAAGGATGGAACTGCAGGGAAATATGCATGTACACAAATATGTGCATGCAAACACAGGGAGAATGAGGGACACTGCTAGAGGGAGGCAAGCTGTTCATCCCCTCTCCCTTTCTGCAGTTTTTTTTTTTTTGTGTGTGTGTTTACAGGTCTTCCCATGAAAATTGCTCATGACATCATGAAGAAGATGCTGGATTTTATGTGGAAGAGATTACTTGATGATTATAGGAGGGTTTCCTAAGAATGATAGAGGAGTGGAGTTAAGCCAGATAATTTTGTTTAGCTCAGATGTTTACTTCATGACTGCTGACTTTACTGGGAATTGCACTAATCTGCAGTAATAATTTGTATCTTATATGTGACTGCTCCTGTCCTTGTCAGTGCGACAGTTGTAGTAGAAAGACAGGCGCTATTCCACATCTCCCTCTGCTGTTTGAAGACGATATTATTTTCTGTGTCTAAACACACAATCCACTCTCTTACATTTACACCACTGCCGCCCTTCACTGTTCTGTACTTATTGTTTAGATTAATGAAGTCATTCAACATTAAAGCATACGAACAAACACACACACACACACACAAATGCACAAATAAACAAACATGCACACACACACTGGCCATGGTTCAGGGACAGGGTTTTTTCTGGAAGTCGACTCACTTCATTTCAACACTACCGTAAATGGATAAAAAGAGGAGGGCAGAAAGAGAAGAAAGGGGGAGGAGGAAATTACCAGAATTATAAAGGAACATGTTGAGAGAGGTCAGCCAAAAGCCCACCCTTACTGACATAATGTCCTTCTTAATACCGCATTGTTTTATATGGCTGTGTTGTACGTATAAGAATGTCACATTTGTGGAGTTGATGTGTGTATTTTAAAGTCATGTTTGTGTCTAAGAGATCACCTGTTGGATTCTGAGAGCTTTTGTGACCACTTTGGCCAGAAGAGCATATTTTTTCCTGAATATTTGAGAGTTGAAGTGTGCAAGTCTGTGGTCTCTGTTTTGTTGAATTGGAATCTGAACCCCTTCACCTTCCCCTGCAGCTGTGAGAACTCCATCCAAAGAACTGTTTTGGGAACATGCACACATTTTTTTTTTTTTTCAGTCAGTCTTTTTTGCTCTCACCAGCTAAAGCTGTTAATATTTTTCAAAAGAGCTTTCTTCCTCTTCCTCCCCATTTTCTCCTTTTAGACTGACGTTCCCATTTTTTTCTGTCTGATTTGTTTGTTTGGCATATTGGCCAGAAGCTTGGCATCACTATCCAAGCTCACCCTGGAAAAGCTGTTTATTTGGCCTCAATACTTCATTAAATTGATTTTATATCAGTGCATCAGAACTTCTAATCGCAGCTGTTTAAAGAAAACAGCTGCTTGGTTTTAATCCCATCTTTGACCTTCTGCCCCTTCATTCTTAGCCTTCCCATCTTTCTCTCTACTGTTTTCTTGTCTCTTTTGAGCATACACCATATTTACTTTAGAGCTTATTTCTCAGATATCAGTATTTCTGGGCCATTTCTGATGTGTAAATTTGTGTACAGCAAAAATGGTTTTCACCTTTGTTTACAAAGAAAGTCATATCATGATTTTTCCTTTGAAATGTGATTATTATGACTCTTATCTACCCATCAACCCCCTTATTATCTTGTCTTGTTCACCCCAGATTCGCTCACTTCTTCCTACTGTACTGTTAAGGATGAAGGGATTATACTGAATGATTCTTTCTTACTTTGACCCCCTGGTCCTTCTCTTTGTCTGTCCTCAAGGCCTTAGATGGGAGAATCTACGAGCATGTGAAAGACTACCTGGTAGCACTTTGTCGTACTGAGCTTGAGGCCTCCCAAGCCACACACAGCACTTTCCAGTTCCTCTTGGAGAAATCAACCAGGGTGAGTCAGATGTGCGGAGGAACCATCTATGCTCATTTGCAATTGAGTAGAATCATAATGGGTACTTTTAACCTAGTCATACAGCTTATTTATATCCTGCACTTTAAAAAAAAAAAAAAACATCTGATGTTATGCCGTTAAACCAGACTAATCAAAAAGGATACAAACACAAAGTTTACCATGTTTCTTTAGTCACAAATTTTAGCAGCATTACCTGATGTATTTAAGCACAGTCTCATTTTCTGGACATGCAGCCCCTTTTATACACATTTTTTTTTTTTTCACTTTTTATTTTGACCATTCAGCTTGCAACCTCTTCCAACTCCACGTGGATGCCGTTGAAGTGATCTAACTGAAGTCCATGGATGGAATCACACTGAATTACTTTTGTTAGCTTGAATTTTCAAAGCAGAAAGCTGGTGTCCAGGAATAATTATCTTCTTCTATTTCTCTCTCAGATAATACAAGAGTTCAACCAGCAGCTGTTCATGCAAGAGAACCCTGTGTTTCACAAAGCAGAGGACTTCCAGTTCCAACCCAGTGAATGTGACACGGTGAGACTCAAAGAGCTGTTCTGTAATAATGTCAATGAACATATAGGATTTTTACAGTGGTGTTTAAAGTTCTTGTTTACGAACCTGTTCACAGCAGGGCAATAATTCGTTTTTTTGTCTGACACACAAATTCAGACACTGTAGAATGTAGAATATGGGCTTTTTCTGTGTTCTATTTCATTCTCTATTTTATTTTATATCCATGGATAAATTTCTTAACTCATTTTATCAGCTGAATAGCTGAAACCAAGTTATTTTCCCTTCTAATCTTATAATTTTGGAGAAGTGCAGTCATGATCAGGACTTGAGAGGCTTTCCAAGCTGAGCTAAAGCTCTGATTGTTCTGACTCTTTAGAAGGATCTTTGGATCTTTTATTTGTAGCTTTGGAGACTTCTTTATGTTAACAATTCAAGATGGAATAGCCCAGTTAACTAATGTCTGGTGACAACTTGACTGAAGCATGAATCCAGTTTGTGTTCTAATTTTGATCAGCAGCACCAAATGATGTGTCCACTGGGTACATGTCTTTCTAGTTTTTGCCTCTTTTATCATTCACTTAGGCTCATTCAAAGTCTTTTAAATTCACTTGGTAGCTGAATGCTACAAATATTTAAGATTTTCAAATGATTACAGCCTGTGTGATCACAGTGGAGCACTTGGAATCACTCTGTCTCACTCCTCTCGGGACTTGTTAAGTATTTCTGGCGAAGAAAGAAATTGCTTTCAGTGGGCACAGCTCTTGATTTGTCTGTAGAGTAGCGCTAAGCCTTTCTCCTGTGTATGAGTCCTGTTCTGCTCTTTTTATCCTCAGCTACTTCTTAACTCTGTCTCTCTATTGCTGTGTTTTGCCAGTTTCTCTTTCCCTTATCTTTTTACTACTTCTATGACTTTTAACATTTTTCTCTTACATTTGAGGGTGGCTGTCCTTTCTTGTGTCTTCGTCTTCAGCCTTTGCTAACAATTTTCTCTAAACCTTTTTCCATTAATACTTCTTTGTCTTTGTGTGCCTGTGTTCTTGCGCTGGTCTTCATGGGTGAATGGGTACGCGGCTGCCTCCCGCCTCTCTGAATGTGTGTGTGGCAGACTCTGAGCTCGGTGCAGCAGTTGGTGGATATTGAGCCTTCGCCCGTCAGTGCCATGCGAATGACCCTGGCACAGGTAGTCTTAACTGTTGTTAGCACTCCATATTCATTTAAACCATGGTTCATCTGCTCCATCAATGTTCTGATATCATGTCCAAGGATAGGAACTGTTCCTTTTGGAAAAACAGATAAAAAATTCTTTGGTTGTTCACATTGTGATACTTAAACAGCCTTTTAAGTTAACAGAGGGTAATAACTATTCTTTTTTCAAGGTCACTGAAATTACAAAGCAGTATACACAACTACTCTGTGACTAAGTATATATTTGCTGGGTTGAGTAGCTGCTTTCTCCATGATTTAAATCCAGCTGGGACTGTTTTCCTGTCCCACTTCTTAAACCCAGAGTCAAGTAGCTTTTACAGCATGTTTGCCAACGTCGGTACAAAGGAGGAATGTCAGCATTAGCCTTTGGTGTCAATAAGATGAAAGATTAAGAATGACCTCTTCTCTTGTAGATTTTTAACCTTTGTTGTACACCCAGGGTCATTTTGTGATTACTGGGCAAAGATATTGTCATATCAAAAGCTACTGACAAATCTATGTGCTCTACAAGGCCTTTGTTTGAAAATGACTCTCCACAATGTGACTTTAAGGAGGATATTGTCGATGTTATCAGATATTGGTGCACATTTTCTGTCATGGTTGAGTTTTCCCTTTAACCTACTTGAGTTATTGTTAGGAGCTTAATCAGACTGTTCTATGCTTGATCAAAACTCAGAGATTACATTAATATAGGTCATGACATCATTACCTTTCAGTGTAAAAATTAAGAATCAACAGGACATTTGAGGTGAATGAACAAGTTTAAACTATAGCTTTGGTTGTCACATCACTTGGACTTTTTCTTTTATGCAATGGAGCCTTGAATCTCCTACCCAGATGGTTTTACAACCATTCCCACCTTTATTCCAAAACCAGGTACACAACTTGCAGCGGACAAGAGTCTAATGACTCACGGGAGTGATGGAGACGGTCACTGATTTGCATACGACCTCACAGCTTTTAAACTTAAAACTCCCCAGCAGTTAGTTGGAATTGACAAAGTCTTCTTAAAGGAAGGTGAAATGTCTTAAAGAACAAGGAAAGTCAAATGACTCTTTCAAATAAGAGTTTATTTAATTATTTTAAAAGACTTTTCCTACCTAACCTACCCTGTCTTCTCCACCTTTATCACTCATTACTCTTCTGCATCTGGATACAATGTAAGACAACTTGAACATGTAGAGTAAATCACAATACTTTTTTTTTTTAAGACCTTCTGTGTTTCTTAACAATGAAATGAGATCCTCACTGGCTCAGTTAGTATATACATGGCAGTGGCTTCTCATCACTGTGATGCTGTCATATGTATTTTGGCAAGTAACACTGTCTCAAACCCAGATGATTCATCAAATGATGTAATCCTGTTACAGTAAAAAATGATCAAATATTTATGTAAAGAAAAAAGAACTGGGCTAAACGGCAAATCTAAAATAGAAATTCCACAACAGGATAAAAGGGGTTATTAGTTAAAAGCCAAATTAAAAAGGTGGGTATTCTTTTAAAAAAAAAAAATCAACCTTCTCTGCGGGCCTCAGCTTCTCTGGCAGGCTGTTCCTTAACTTTGAAGGTTCATGAGGTAAAAGAAAATCTATAAGATACAGTTTGACGGATATTCCGTCAGATCCAGATAGTGATGTATATGAACACCTTGTTCAGCATCAGCGGGGTATCTGACAAGCAGCTACAGACATCCCCCTGTTTACGTATGGGACTCTACCGAGAATATCTACTGATATGATGCTAACTATCACACATTGTCTTTTCACTGAAAGTACGTGGACATTAATCTAACTTTTGTGAGCTCCTGAGAGTGCAATTATTTGTTTTTGTTTAGTCTTTGACTGCAGGATCCAAATGTTTGTAGGTCACATCACTGAAACTTGCTGACATTCTCAAATGACTGGTGCCATTCAAGATTAGTCTGTTAAAACCACAGAAAAAAGACTTTGTGACACTCTGTGTTACGGTTACGTCTAGTAAGAACTAGCTAAGTTAATTCTCCCACCAATACTCCTTTTGGTGTTCAATTCACCATTATTTTATATAGCATCAAGTATGCAGAGTCAAATATGAGGGCATCTGTTCAAGAATCTAACTAAAGCTTGACTTAGTTTGGGTCCTGCATCAGGAAAATGATTCCAGGATCACCATTTTCTGGCCTGTGAATGCTGGTGATCTTGGGATTGTTGAGTGGTTGAAAAGTAAGTTGTTGCAATGGCCCAGTAAAGAGCTGAGCTCATCATGATTGAAATGCTGTACTGAGATCTCACAAGATCCGTGCATAAATGAATGTCTGCAAATCTTAATGGTCTAAAAATATGTTGTACAAACAAAGTTTGGGACAAAATACATCCACAGCAGTGAGAGAGACTTATTGCATCCTACATCAATGAAGCATTTTTCTTTAAGTGTCTACATCTAGTAGTAAACAACAAGAGGAAAAAACATTAGCTGCAATTTATGCAAAATTTCTAAGTAAAATCATATTTAGTTACAAGTACTGTGTTCCAGTTTAGACTCTACTTTTAGAAATCCTTTAAACTTGTGTTCTTTTAATAAAAACTATCTCAACTAAAGTCTGATATGGGTCCTGTTCAGCTCAGTGCTTTATATATTTATCATGACATTGGTTTTTCTCTGCAAACTGAAGTCAGTGAGATGGTTTTTTTTTTTTTTTTTTTTTCCACAAAACAGTGCGAGTCCATATCTAATGTAAAATAAATCAAACATATAGAACACTTGCTTTCTCCTTTAGGAAATCCATCACCTGGTGTTTCAGTTTTTACAAGAATGTGATCTGAAAAAGAAGAAACAAGTTTTCAGAGTGAGGGTTTGGCATGCAGCAAGATATCTTGTACATCATATTACAGTGTGACTTGAGGTTAGACTCCTAAACCCAGACCACAATCAGCATATATCATGCAACCCATTCACATACACATCTATTAAAAAAAAATTGTTCACCTCTCTTGAGCCCCATGGCTTCAGAATAACACAGTTCTATACAGTACTCAAAATGAATTCATCCACCACTTTAAGTTCACTGTAATCACACATCTCTTTTATCTGCTATCATTCATTGTCTATAATTTTGAAAGTCATCCAACTTACTTTTATTTGTCCTATTGTACAACCAAAAAAAAGTAAAAATGAATAACATTTTACACTGACACACACATTCCCTAAGAAACCAGATTGCTTACTCTTCACATATTTCCTGCATGCTTGAGGAGTGAACATGGGAGCTGATGTATTTTTAAAACGGCAAAATCACAATTATGGAGAGGACTTATTGTCTGCCAGCATTCACGTTTTCACTACATTCAGAGGCTGGTAAGCCAACTGACATCATGTCAATAATATTAGTGAACTATCAAGACACAGATGAACTGAGCTCTTCCCAGGACATGTCATCTTGCAGCCAGCTTTAATCTACTGTTCTGCCTCGCTCCCTTAACTCCCTGCAATTCTCCTGTGCCCAAATGTAATTAAGCTGCAAATCTCTGGTGTAATGCTTTTCATTTCACACCTATACTTAGCCAGATTTATGCTGTAGTGTCATTGAATCAGCACATAATTAATAGGTTTGATTTGCATGAAAAGGTGCTGTTAAACTGGGGTGTACATTTGTCTGACTAACACGTTTATTATCAGATTATGACTATTAAAACCCATAGCTATTAAAGTGAATACCTGTGGGTCGTGAGGCTCAGTTTACTTTTGTTTGTTGTGGATTTTCTGTCATCAGAGAAGATATGATCTTAGAATTTGTATTTGAATTAAATGAGACAACAGTGTTGTTTTGTCACTATTTGGTGTCCAAATCATACAGCCTGTCAAGTAACCGGTGTCATTGCTGAATATGAGAGGTGATAACTGTAACAAATTAAATGAGAAAAAAGTAGGTGATAAAAATGCATGTAAAATAAAAATGGAATCGTTGAAATGGAGGTCAACTGAAAAGAGGAATGATAAATTAAGTGCTTTGATTAAATTTAAGTGTGATTTGATTAAAACAATGATGATGTCATTAAAACAAAGCTTACAACACAAAGTTGCCATTTATCATTTCAAGGAAGAGACCCCAAGGATAAAAGTAAGAAAAATGACAAAACAAAGACACAGTAGCAGCTGAGTCCCACAGTTTCTAATTTTCATTATTCCTGTGGAGTGCCTGAAGCCTTTGGTTTTACCACTCTTCAAAGAAGTAAAACAAAATGCAAACTGTTTTTTAAATCATTTGATGAGCAAAATGCTACTTGTCAACTTTTAGGTATGACACCGCTCCAAGTTCCAACTTGCTACCAGTAGTGTTGCGTTGTTTTCACTTCAAAGGGAGCGTGGTCTTCCTGAGGAGAAGGACGTGGCTATAACCATTTCTCATCTGTTGCAAAAGTACCTTGAGTCAAATTTGTTATGTGATACTGGGTCACTGGCTTAAGGTTTTTTAAAAAAAAAAAAGAAATCAATATTAAGAGGGGCTTTTGGGATTACTAAAAATGTATAAATTCTGAGTCACAGTTTTAAACATACAGACACATCAAATGTGGCACAATTCAAGACTAAAACTCTTGTTTCTGCACGCATTTTCCTGGAAGTCTGGTTGTAACCACCAGATTTCCTAGAATCATTTCAGCCAGATTCATGTGACTTCATCTTTTCCCAACTAAGACCTGCTCAATTCAAACTTGAGAAAAAACGTGCAGAGAAAAAAGAAATACTAAAGTGTTTTCACTTTGGCCAAAGCAAATATGCATTCCAGTGTAATCCCAGTTTCCATAACAAAGAATAAGACCAAAGAATTTAGGTTTCGAGGCCTTAAAGTATAAGTATTCCAGATTGTGCCAGTGGTATAATGGATGCACACCGAGGCAGTTTGAACACAATGGCCTTTTTGAAGAACATTTGCCACATGGCTATAATTGATGTTGAATGTTTTACTGGAAAGCCATGTAGATTCTTTGACAGGCTCGCATATTTTCTTCTTCTGTGTGTTGTAAAGAGAAGGGAGTCACGTGTAACAGAAAGGGCTGTTGCCATGCACCTCCTGCTTTCTTCCCTTGCAGTTTACGCAGATAGACACTCACATTCTCACACAACGTCTTGCACATGTGGTTTTAATAGCAGTTATTTTGTTCCAAGAGGATAACGACTGAGCTTTGCAACACACACTGTATTAATTATGTGAGAAGAAAACGATAGCTCTCACATTTTTATTTGGTCTAATTAACAGCCTCAGCATATCACACACTTTGAACAGTTAACACTATACTTATTTTTGTTTGCCTGTGTGGGGCTGGTGTGCTTACTCATGCTTGTCTCTTTGTGCGCGTGCATGCATGTTTGTGGTTGGGAACATCAGAGTCGTCAGCTGGAGTCGGAGTCGGGGACCACGGAGGAGCACAGCCTGAACAAGGAGGCCAGGAAATGGGCAACCAGAGTGGCCAGAGAGCACAAGAATATCATTCACTGTAAAAGAGTAAGAGCAGAAACACATGTTCAGATTTGTAAAACAGTGCCAAACATAAACCTTATTCAAATTCACTTTGTCACGGGCGTCTGTGTGTGTTTTGCTTTTAGTCTTTAGAGGAGTGTGAGAGTCACGGCTTGCCCCCCACTGACCAGGGCAGACTAGATCTGGAGCTGAAGATTGAAGACACCAAAGAGATGATGCGGAAAGCTGAGGTCTGTGATTCACATTGTCAACGTTTACTGTTGTTTCAACATGTGTGTGTGTGTGTGTGTGTGTCGCTCAGTTCTCCAATTAGATTCATTGTATGATTTTACAAAAATCACATTATATGCACTGGAGGCACCAAGAGTAGTTGTGCGTTATGTGTAAAGCTGGTTATCTGAGATGGGAACTTAATAGGCCACTTACCTATGCCAGACATTGACATTCAACTCACATAGATCTTTTTTTTTTTTTTTTTTAAATTCCACCTGAGCTGCGTTTCTGATTAATACCTTTGTGAGGAACAGGTTATTGTGGCTTCAGAATAATCAAAGTACTGTTATTTTAAGGAGGGGATTAAAATGAAGGCATGCACCTTTTTGGTCTCCTGATTTTGAGGTTATTATCTATTATTGTTATCAAATAATTTATTTCAGTTATGCACTTAAAAGGGAAATATAACTATGAAGCTGTTAGGTTTCAGTCAGTTTAAACAGTGCTCCTGAATTTTGCGCTAGTCTTCCTGAAATGTTTAGGTAGGATTTAACCGGAGCCCTCTTGCATTTAATATTTTCAGGTGGGGTTCTCCTTGTTTGCCTTTTACAGTCTAAATACTTTATACAAGAACAAGTGAGCTGAGAACTTTGAAATAGGATGGTCCCAAGCGTCTGACATCATATGGAGTGTAAAAGAATACACTGCTAAGAACAGATGGACTGATAATTTCCCTTTTAAATAAACCATCTTTAAACTAATTTTGCTCCTGTAACATCAGTGGACCTGCAGTCTTGTAAAAGGTTTTTCTGTTAAATGGATACTACTGCTTGCTACCCAGTCTTTGAACATATATGAATGCATGTATAACTCTGCATGGTAGCATGAAATCTCTGATGCACATGGGCTAGGACTAACGAGTAAACATTTCACATGAGAGAATGTCATAAATTTGCTATCTTATTCACTTGGTCATAGTGACAAAACCCAGTAACCAGTGAGCTATACAATTTAAATATCACACTAAAAATTCACCTTCTAAACTGTTATTCTCCTTTGACACTTTGACACAACTTCTCATGTTGCATGTCGCACATTAAATAAGGATGGTGTGTATCTCTCCCTCTCACCTCTGACAATGTCCAAATCCAGGCTGAAAACAGTTTTGTTTAGCTATACATATGACAACTGAAAGGATTTTATCTGCATTATTTTCAATTCATTTTTAATTTAATTAATTAATGATTATTTTTATGCCTTTATGATTTATGGAATGACTCCTTGTTGTGATTTTATACATCTGTAAAGCACTTTGAATTGCCTTGTGTTCGAATTGTGCTCTACAAATAAACTTAACTTGCCTCTATCTCTATCTCTTTAAATATATATATATATATATATATATATATATATATATATATATATATATATATATATATATATATATATATATATATCCTCATACTCTCTTCCAGCCTCAGTGAGCTCATTCTGTGTTCATCTTTGCTACCTAATGTTCAGGCTTTTTGATATTTGGCACCCTCTGCTGTCAGACTTGGTCAAAACCCATTTAATTCCAAATTAAACCAGTTATTATTACTCAGTATTTCAGTCCACAAATAATAATTTAACAACTGCCAATAATTTAACAACATTCAAGAGCTTGTAATATCTCACTGTACACAAGAGTTAAGGGGGCTTTTCATTGGAAAGGTGAAACCACGTCACCACCATTCCTGCTTTGGCCTTTCTCTCCTCTTTCTTTTCTCCTCTTTCTTCTTCTTCTTTGTTCTCGTTGACCAGAATTAACTTGGCAATGTTGATGCAATTTATGATGTCTTTTACATACCAATGAACTCATCACAAAGCTCTTAATTCATTAATTAGAATGTAAATGAAAGGAGAACAAAAGTCATAATGTAGCTTTATCTCAGTAGTGATGGTTATGCTATGCCCATTTCTATGAGATCATATCTTAATCCCAGATCCTCTTGTTGCAGTATTTCTGCATCTAGTTTGAAACTGAAGCTGAAATCTGTATTTAGGATAGTGAATAAATACCCAGTGAGAACTGATGGATTAAATCCTAAGTATTTTTATTTTTTACTTTAGCCTGATATCAGCCAGTTACTAAATTTATTTCCAGTCAACTCAAGGGAGTGGGTTCCTTCAAATGTAGGAGTGGATCCAGGGATGTTTTTCTCGGTGGCAATTCTAGGATAATTATTTGGATATGGTCAGAAGTTTCCTATCTGACACACAGCTGAATCAAAGTAGACAGCAATCAGCCAGTAAAATAAGATCGATAGCATAGTTGTCCCTGACACCTGTCTTCACTTTTTACTGAACTCCCTGTCTGCTTGTGACAGCATCTTGATGCGTTATGACCGAGGGATAATATTGAAGATAAATATATTGAGTTGATGTGATGTCTTTGCTAAAGCTCTGACAGATACGTTATTTACCCCTGTGTTTAATTTATTATAAATATTTGAGTAAGAGTAATGCCAACACTACTACAGTTTTCCCAAACAGGATTTTTTTTTTCTTTTTAAGGAAAACAGGATGTAGCAAACAGAAATGTCAGTGTAATCATCTGTGGCTTTCAAGTGTCTCCAGACTTGCTTGTCATGTACCTTTCAGTCTAAATGTGACTTGTGCTGTGCTGACTGCTGGCTTCAATTCACTGCTCACTGAGCTTTGTGCAAAGCAAAGCTTTTTAAAACTTGATGCTCATCGTTGTGTTCCTGGCAAGTGGGGAGCTCCCAGATTATTCTCAGATAGTGGTCCTGGAAGTAGAGTTGTTTCAAAGCTTTATCACATAGTTCAGGAATATCGTGCTCACTGTCTATCAGTGTTTGCTCAGAACTTGCCTTCTGTGTCCAACAGAATCAGTGACGCCGTTCTAAATTTTGTGTTTTACAAATGCTGTTTGTTTGGTTTTTATAGTCTCTGATTATATCAAGACTCCTGATACTAAAACAAGAGGCTCTGCGCGTCCTTCTGTGTCAAATCTCAGTAAGATAAGAAATGCTGAATGACTTCAACAATTGTTGAAGTTGAAATAAAATTTGACAGTATGATTAAGTGGTTGCAGAATCAGAAGTGTTACATATTCTTATATAAATAATATATAATCACACTCTTTCCCTACTTCTCCACCACTGGAGCTTATTTCTAAAATGACAAGTTTCCAGATTCAATCAGGGAGGAAGCATAAAGATGGATGGATGGATCTCTTGACAAAAATGAACCTACAGCACAAAGTTAAAAAAAAAAAAAAAGCTTATTTTTTTCCCTCTCTGAAATCTTGGAGAGGTGCATGGTGTACATTGCATATTATTTTGACATGATACAGGTTTACAGCACATAGCAAATAAGGGATCTTCCTGAAATAACTGGATTTGAATTACTCACAATTTATCTGAATTAATATTTTTATTATATGAAAACTTGCTCTGCCAACTACTTAATGCAGAAAGAGATTTTCCTTTATAAAGATGGTCTTGCTATTATGTTTTATTATCTATTGTAATCTTGGGGTATATTTCACCTGAGAAGTTTTATTTTTTTATTGGTGGATGGTTATTTGCGTCTTTGGTGTTCTCCATCTTGAAGGAGCTCTCAGAGGATGAGGGAGTAAGAACAGCTGAGGGAAGATGCTGTTGAAGGCTGTTTCTGCCTCCAAAGAGACAGTCTGTCCTCATTTACACTCTGTATTAAGACGAGCAGCAGGTTTGGCCCTGAAACTCAATTCAGTATAAACAGACAAAGTTGATAAGGATTAGAAAATCAATTTTAAAATATCTTCTGAGAATTGAATGGCATTTTGCCTGCATTGACCTCGAGGCTGTGTTCACCTGTAGTCAAGTTTTTGGTTATTAAAGTTCAGTTCCCATATGGTATTGTCTCTATGAAAAACATTGCCTGGCTCTTAGCTAGCTCAGAGAATTTGTCTCATTGTAACGGGCAATGAGAACCCAGTCTTTATATTGATATTTCAATCCTGTCTCTAAATTATTTGTTTAGATTTTTCTTTTACACAGAGCTTGCATAAATAGTATGGCTTTCTCCTGCAAGTTGATCTTCTGTCAGTTTTTCAGATCACCTTGTTGCAGAGCTTTTTCACTGTCTACTTTTACACAGCAGGTGGCCCGTAACTCAGAATAATTCAATATTATTTACAGCAGCATTATTATTTACAGTTTCTTCCTGCAGCACCCCTCTATCTGTCTTTCTTCCCATCTCATTTTCTGCCTTCCTGTCCTTCCCTGTTAGTTGTATTGATTACAGCTGCTCAGCTGGACTGTCTGTCTGAGCTTGTGTTGTCTGCCCAAAAGCGATCAGTTTTCCCTGCACTGGCTGCTTATTCTGTTGACCTAAACTAATGATGTGGTGCTGCAAATTGATTTTTAAAGAACACGGCCTCGTTTTGTAAGGTCCAATATTTTAACTTCTCCTTTTCAGTCTGGTATGTCAGGGGTCCAGGAGGAACAGCGAAGGTTGGCGGAGCTGTGAGGGGAAAACAGGAAGGCAGGTCTTTATTGATCCAAGTGTGGGAGTCTGACTAGAGTCCTCCGTGGGGGTGGGCTGAGAGTTATCAATCTGCTCCATTAGTGCTTGTGACAGAGGAAAGAGGCAGGTAACGAAAGTGGAAAACTGATGAAAAGAGTGAGAGAAAGCAAGACTGAAGAAAAGGAGAGAGTTGAGGAAGTTATGCTGAATGTAATTATCAGGGTTTCCTAACTGATGGTTATAGTTTTATCACTTTAATAGAAGAAATTACCACACCATTCAGTGTTTTTGAGCTCATTCAAACAGAAAATACAGCAAGTTATCATAATTTCATGCATGACAAAGATCTATCATGTTTTGGGACTAGAGGGTGCTTCTGCAGCTGACAGTATACATGTCCATTTAAATCAAATCTTCTTTTATGCATGAGACCATAATACATGCATACACACGTGGACAAAATTGTTGGTACCCCTCAGTTAAAGAAGGTAAAAACCCACAATTCTCACTGAAATGACTTGAAACTTACAAAAGTAACAATAAAAATTTATTGAAAATCAAATAATCAAAATCAGCCATCACTTTTGAATTGTTGATTAACATAATTATTTAAAAAAACAAACTAATGAAATAGGGCTGGACAAAAATGATGGTACCTCTATAAAAGATTGAAAACTATTTGACCAGAGTGACATGATTAACTCAGGTGTGTCCTTTAATTGACATCACAGGTGTTTCCAAACTCATAATCAGTCAGTCTGCCTATTTAAAGGCAGACAAGTAGTCACTTTGCTGTTTGGTGAAAAGGTGTGTACCACACTGAACATGGACAACAGAAAGCGAAGGAGAGAATTGTCCCAGGACATCCGAAAAAAAATTATAGACAAACATCTTAAAGGTAAAGGCTATAAGACCATCTCTAAACAGCTTGAAGTTCCTGTGACAACAGTGGCTCATATTATTCAGAAGTTCAAGACCGACGGGACAGTAGCCAACCTCCCTGGACGTGGCCACAAGAGGAAAATTAATGACAAATTGAAGAGACGGATCGTTCGAATTGTATCCAAAGAGCCCAGAACAACCTCCAAAGAAATTAAAGGTGAACTCCAAGGCCAAGGTACATCAGTGTCAGATCGCACCATTCGTCGTTGTTTGAGCCAAAGTGGACTTCATGGGAGACGACACCACTGCTGAAAAAAAATCATAAAAAAGCGAGACTGGAATTTGCAAAAATGCATGTTGACAAGCCACAAAGCTTCTGGGAGAATGTCCTTTGGATAGATGAGACCAAACTGGAGCTTTTTGGTAAGGCACATCAACTCTATGTTCATAGACTCAAAAACCAAGCATACGAAGAAAAGAACACTGTCCCTACGGTGAAACATGGAGGAGGCTCAGTAATGTTTTGGGGCTGCTTTGCTGCATCTGGCACAGGGTGTCTTGAATGTGTGCAAGGTAAAAAATGAAATCTGAAGACTATCAAGGCATTCTGGAGAGAAATGTGCTGCCTAGTGTCAGAAAGCTTGGTCTCAGTCGCAGGTCATGGGTCTTCCAACAGGACAACGATCCAAAACACACAGAAAAAAACCCCAAGAATGGCTGAGAGAAAAGCGTTGGACTATTCTAAAGTGGCCTTCCATGAGCCCAGATCTGAATCCCATTGAACATCTGTGGAAGGAGCTGAAACATGCCATTTGGAGAAGACACCCATCAAACCTGAGACAACTGGAGCAGTTTGCTCATGAGGAGTGGGCCAAAATACCTGTTGACAGCTGCAGAACGCTCATTAACAAATACAGAAATCGTTTAATTGCAGTGATTGCCTCAAAAGGTTGTGCAACAAAATATTAAGTTATGGGTACTATAATTTTTGTCCAGCCCTATTTCATTAGTTTGTTTTTTTTAAATAATTATGTTAATCAACAATTCAAAAGTGATGGCTGATTTTGATTATTTGATTTTCAATAAATTTTTATTTATTGTTACTTTTGTAAGTTTCAAGTGATTTCAGTGAGAATTGTGGGTTTTTCCTTCTTTAACTGAGGGGTACCAACAATTTTGTCCACGTGTGTATGTGTATCCCTTTTAAATCGGTGGGAAAATAAAATAAGACTCAAAATGTTAAATGAGTCAAGAGGAAAAACTGTTTAGAGAAAAGTTGTGTGTGATGTGTGTTATTAACGTTCTTAAAATATTTTCTCTCCAAAGACAATAAAGTTGAAAGCTGAAGCTCGCTTGGACCTTCTGCGGCAAGTTGGGGTTGCCGTGGATACTTGGCTGAAGAGCGCCATGAACCAGGTGCATATTGTCTGTGAGAGTTGGAATAAATGCATACTTAATGTGTGTGTCTGTTTGTGTATGTTAGCATCATTTCCTCTCTGCCTGACTAGTTTTGTCCAAAGCATGAAGCACCAGGTGATACATGTGTGTGAAAGAATATCCTCTCATAGATTCATTGTAATTGGTGTAGTGCAGTTTATGTGCAAACATGTCTAAACGCCACACTGTCTGTGCGCACATTAGGTGATGGAGGAGCTGGAGAATGAACGTTGGGCAAACTACACTTCCCACGATCCCTCACTGTCGGTGAGACACGCCTCCCCCTCACACTACCCCTGCTACCTTTACTACCCTTTTTTCTTTTTCTTTTTAGTCAAATTAGCAGAACTGAACCTGTTTTCACAAAAAGCAAAAGTTTATTTAACTTTTTTTTAAAGGAATTTCAGCATAAATTAGTCTGATGAAGAGTATGTCATTAGCAGCAGGTCTCAACACCAGTCAGACCTTCAAAATCTGGAAGACTCTGGATAAGTTGCTTTGAAGACTTTTTTTTTTTGCTGTTATGTACTAAAATGGTCTTAATAAAAGAACGCATTTGCCCAAGTAGTTGGAGTTGGATCACTGCGGACCCATATCACAGCTCAGTGCAAGTGTGGTTGGCTTGTCAATGCAGCACAGATCTCTCTCTAAGTCCGTACTAATTTGTCCTACCACCTTTGAGGTCAAGGAAAGGTGCTTAGGAAAAGATGTGGAAGCTTAAGAAAATATGTTTTAGAGGTTAAAATCTCCCACCTATGAAATGGCACGATTTCATCCTTCAATAGACGTCCTGACTGTCTGTGAAGCATGCGTAGTGGCTGCTTTATCCCTTTCAAAATAAAACTTAGTGAACACTGGTGAACTTGTACGATTGTCCCAAATGCTTTATGGAACTGTCATCCCAGCAAATTTCAGCATTTAAGTCAGTACATTAAAGAATTTAATTTTAATCTCTCACAGCGGCTCATAATCACAGATTCTTTAAGATTTTATTATAAGTGAAAACCACTGAACCTGAAGAGTTCTCTTGACAAATCAGCTCTTGAAGGATGTAAATTGTAACATAATTGACCTCAGCTTCACAGCCTAATCATCTATCATGGTAGTTACAGCTTCCTAAATGGCTAATTTCTCCAGTGGAACACTGATGATGTTGCCCAAGTTGTTGCTTTTATTTTATGCCCCTTATCCTGAGTAATACGATAAACCGAATGCCCAGGTGACATTTTGACATGTGTATGCAAGTCAAGGCTGTAGACGAAGGTCCCAGGTAGCACTGTTATCTCTTTCCAAATTAGCAGTGATAGTAGACTCTTATTTTTCATATCCTTCAAGGTAGGGTAAGTGATTCTACATGATTTATCACCCAGAACACTTTATCACATTCATTGAATATCTGCTCACCATCTGCTTGCTGCCCATCTTGTGAGTACACTGTTGAAAACAAAAACAAGATAAAAGAAACTGGTCTTCATGCACAGCCGGCCCCCAAACCGTAGCTAACATTGTTCCAGCCAAACACCAACAGGGGGTGATTTATGCTTGTGCACAGGTGGGTTCATGTTGGGACATGTTTTCTCAGGAGAGTACTGGAGGGAGAGGAAGGGATGAGCTCCTGGTCTATAGTTTAATTTTTTTTTTTTTTTTACCCCCCCCAAGATATCAACAGACATGTCATTCAGATATCCCCCTACCTGACCTTTATAGTTTTGTGAAAAAAAGACTTGACAGAACTAAAATATCAGACTTGAATGTGCACAACCTAAAGCGCAGCCTTAATTGTTTGTTATAGCGGCTTTACCGGGAGGGAGGGTCTGACCTGATTACAAGAGGAAGAGACATGAGTGTCTGTCAGTAAAGGGTCACAAACACTTTCAGTCTGCTTCATAGGAAGCACTTGATATTCAGCCCACGGGATATTGCAGCTTGCAGCTATCACTAGAGAGGAAGAGGGTGAGATACCCAGTGTGGAAGGAGTGGGAAAAACATGGAGAAGAAATCAAAAACTGGGAGGAGATAAATGGAAAGAAGCAGGAATTGGAGATGGAGTTTGGTACTGCAAGGAGCTGTATGGAGACGATTACTAAAAGATTAGTAAGAGCAGAGAAGCTGAGCAAAGAAAAGGTAGTGTGATGTAATGGAGAGTGGGAGCGGTGAGGAGAGAGTCATGTCAGAGTGATGATGCTAAAGTGAAATTGAATGCAGAGGTGAGAGAAGAGGAGGGGGTGAGAAACGGCAGCTAACATTGTAAGGCCACTATACTGCAGAATCTGTTGGTTAACACTGCACAAACTTATCACCCAAACATTGACATTTCACAATAATTAAGTAGCTGGAAATGAAATGTAATAACCAAAATTATTTTAATTCCGCTCTTTTAATTAGGGATGGACAATAACTGTTTTTCAAAACTGATAACACACACACATATACCTAAGATCATTACGTCAATACTATGAACAAAACCAAAAACGACTTTGACTCTTCAAATGAACAGATATTTTTTTCCAGTAAAAAAAAACTATTAGCAAGCCTCTCAAACATTTTTGTAAAGCTAACAAACAAACCTATTTGATATCTCACATCAACTTAATAAGGTGCATTACTTACTGATATAAAAAAGATAAAGGCTCCTTGAACTGATGGAAATACATGCATAAGAATTACAGACTGAAAAATGCATTCCAGAAGTTTACAAAAAGTAAATATACATAGAAAATTAATGCACTGACACAAGTTAGAATCAAACATTTCTACCTTTTACCTTTTACCCATTACTTTGCCTGTGGGTCATCTTTAGCAAATTTCTTGAATTTTTCAAAAGCCTCACTGATGTGTGTAAGCCCGGTGAATTCTCTGCTGCTGGCTAGCTCGTGTTAACTCACGTTAGCGCGACTTCAAAACTTTCAAAAGTGATGGTTATGTTTCAGGTGGCTTATCGGGTTTGACGTATTGCTATTTTTCCCCTCCTCGTGAAATTTGCTTGGAGCATTTGTCACAAACAACCAGCGAACTATCTTCTTCGGAAACTTTAATGTCTTAAAGTTCCATACAATCGCCGCAATGTTGTTTGTTTTGGCTGCATTCAATATGTAACGTAAATTCCCACATTTCCTTGTTTGCTAATCATTCTTTCGGCCTTTTCAAATTTTTTATATTTATTATGTGTAACATGTGGGAAAATACTGCAAATATCAATTCAAGTCAGCAACTACCAAAATTATCGTTTTTCTGATTTTGCCGACGTCACTTAAACATAACATTCACTGCAGGTTATTCGGTTCTCAGAGGGAGCGAGGCACTGCCATGGTAACAAAAATATATATGTTATCGGGGCTATTCGTCATGATATGGGACTTATCGAAATGACGTCATAATTTCCTGGTATCGGCCCAATAGTTCTTATGCACCACTACTTTTAATGTTTTATTTTTTAAATTTTGGATAAATTTGCTTTTGATTCTCCCACATTTTTCAAATATACTATATATTCAGGTGAAGACATGAATTCTTCCCAATCTGGTGCAGATGCCCTTAAAAGAATAGACCGGAGGTATGTAGTGTTTTCAGGCATATGACAGCAGTTCGATGAGCCTTGATTTTTTATTGGAATTATCTTAATTCCATAAGAGACAGACAGCAACCCTTCTTGTATCAGCACTTATTATAATTACTATTAAGCAGCACCATGCTGGGTTCAAAAAGTGATCGTGCAAAGTGATATCAAAGCATGGATGAATCGTGAAGAACAATCACCCAAAGAGGCATAGAAAAGCAACAGTAGAGGAGAACAGGCTCTCCTTCTTTTTATTTCACTTGCAAGTCTCTGAAGCAGCCACTGCCTTCATTACAAAACCACTTTCACAGTTGTTACCTTCAAGACCAATAAAATATGCCGTTGGTCTGCAACTCAGCTGCACTGATCATCAGCAGAGATGTATCTTTGCTGATTTGATTGGCTTTTTAATGAAATACATGCTGGATATTTTACTAACAGGGATGTAACAGAATATGCCACAGGCTATGTCACAGACTATAGAATCAATGCAGTGAAGTAAATAAGTTATAAAATGCAGCAAACATGCACTCAACAAATATATGGTCTGTCCACTGAGCCCAGACATGTGGAACTGAACTCCGAAGTTTTTCTCCATCACATTCAGTCCATCTCCCACCCTGTGAAATATTCCCAGGCTATGACTGAAATCACTGCCTTCTCAGTTAGCAGCAATAGCCCAGGAGATGAATCATCATCTTTAAATGGTTTGATCCTTAGTTCACATGTCAAAGTGTCCTGGGGCAAAATACTGAAGCCCACATCGTTCCCAATGTGTTCACTGCTTTACAGCAGCTTTACAGTACAGGGAAAAATATAGGGAGCACGAAGATGGTCAAGAAATCATATTGCTAAGCAACAAAACTGATTTATTGTCCGTATAGTAGTTGTTGCTGTTGGGTGGAGTTTATTTTTTTTCTGTTTATTTAAAAAACAAAAAACATATTGCTGGAATAAAAGTAATTTTTTGTCTGTTTAAGCTATTTACTGGCAAGGGTAAACGTTGGCTACAAAGGAAATGGATATTGTAATTTTTTTTGTGTTTGACAAACATTGATATGAAATGTATCATCATGCAACCTTTCTTGGAAATTGCTTTGGAAGTGTCAGTGAAATCAATCTAACAGTGTTTTTTTCCCCCCCAGATTCAAGGGAAATTAATTACCACTAAGTTTTATGTACTATATCATAAACTAGGGCTTGCCAATACAACCTCAAATCAATATCACAATTAATTGGACATTTTACCTTGATTAAGATTACTGAGCAATTATTTTAGTTTTGCTCCATTTTTGTTTTTACTAAAGAAATCACTGACAAGGTCCTTGCTGCATATATGTTGAACAGATACAATTGGTATATTTTAAAAATTAAATTGTAATTTTCCTTTTCAAAAGAAGTGAAGAGAAGTTCAGAGTCTATTTATGGTTATTGAATATTTCAAGCAATTGACATAACTGACATGAGCAAGATGGTGTCAGTTATAGGTTCTGAATGTTGATTTCATTTAATTGCACCTCTTTATTTGGTTGTTCCAATTCTTTAACTTGTTCTATCACTGTCTCTGATTCAGATGGAAATGTCTGAGCTAATATAGTTTAGTTCTGATATTCAGGAGAAACCTACTGGCAATGGTGGTCGTTCTTTGATTTTTTCTTTGGTGCCATCATTTGTACAAGATTTAAATGTTGAACATTCAAATACTTCTACAACCTTAGACGGCTCTATTAGCATTAATATTTGTCACTATTAGTGGAAATGTTGACCGTGAACAATACAGTGCTATGCCTGTTAATAATTTACATATTCTGCACATTTAGATGCTGATAATACTGTTGAACTCACAGGATGGCTGTGCCTAAGCACCATATTAAGATACTTTTAAAATATAGATATTACACACCTGTTAACAAAAAAAACAAGTCAGTAAAAACACCTTCATTGATGCAGTGTTTGTATTTTAGGTGTAGGTTTTTTTTTTAATTAACCATTCCCAGTGGAGAGCTTTGATAAATGAGTTGCTTCATTCGTAACATGTTTGTAGACCACACCTGAAGGCTTGTATTTCTCTTTTAAAACTGATTCTTTTATCAAAGTCGTATACAAAACACACATCTGTTTTGTTCTGCACTGGTGTAGTTTACTGTGTCAACAGTAATTTGATGACTAAACACAAGGATCCAGGAGCAGACGGATACACATGCGCACAAACGCAGAAACACACACTCTGTTGTCATTGGTCGGGTCAGCTTGTGTGTGATGCACCTCTTCCATTAGCTGGACCATGTGATGTTCATATCAGCCAGTAACATTTACACAGAACAACAGGGAGGGTGTGTGCCATGTGAAACACAAGTCACTCTACACCTGTCCTGTGTCTGAAAGCTGCAGATCATGAGAACAGACGGGTAGAAAAGGTGTAGAGCAATCAGTCAGTATCGGTTTGTGAGGCCAGTACAGATGCAGGACAAGGAGACTAGTTTAAACTTAAATGTTAAACAGACCTTTCAGCTGAGTAGGAGTATTAAAAGCAGAGGTGGGCAACAGTGATGTATGTGGAGAAAACACTTCACCAAGCTGAGTGTTACTGAAAGACAGGATTCAACAGACGACAGATGAGCAATTAGACTCTTTTCTTGTCCGAGTTTAATTTAACTTTTGGTGAGTATTTTGGCAGCCTTGTGAAATCCTTGACAAGTCCGCAATTATCTTCTGGTGATATGTGCTAAACAATTCATCACTTTTATCTCCACTTTTTTTTTTTGTACTTGGATAACAGTGTTATTCTGAGGATAACAGTGTTTTCCTTTGAAAAGTGAGTGGGGCTTTTCCTCCAGGTCCTTGCACTCATGACACGATGTAGCTTTCTAACAGACTGTCTCGCTGTGGCTCCATTTGTGTGTCAAAAGGGCACAGTGGACTTGGAGCGTGAAGAGGGTGAAGAGTGTGAAGAGAATATGGAGGTTTTTGACGACAGCAGCTCCAGTCCCTCAGGAACCCTTCGCAACTACCCACTAACCTGCAAAGTGCTGTATTCATACAAGGTATTATGGAACACACGACGGCACGTACACAAAAACGGGTTGCTCTGTTTGTGGTTAAATGGGCACACAGCTTTTCCACAGTAAAGTATAAAAGAAACTACATCTCACAATGGTTTTATGTATCAGGATGTAGTTATATAATCATCTGCTCCTATCATCTCAAACTCAAACTAAATTACATAAATTAAATGCTTAGATGAACCGCAGCACATATGACACCATTTTTTACTTCATCAAAAAAAAGAGCCTTATTGCAGAAGCCTTGTGTGTTTGTATATTCCATGATCCAATAAATTGTTGAGCCTTCAGCCACGATACCTTGAAGCGTTTGTTTTCTGTGTGATGTTATGTCTGTTCAGGAGTCTTGCAGCCATTCTTTTCTGCACAACTCTAATGTATGGGACATTAGAGTTGTGCAGAAAGGAATGGCTGCAAGACTCCACAATATTAAGGCTGAGGGCTGGACTTAGCACCACCTTGACTCTTTACTTTTTCAGTCATTCAGTCATCCATGTAACCATTGGTTCAACATAGGACCATATATCTGTAAGGAATGCTTTGGTACTCAGAGGAGTTTGTAGTCGAATCAGTGTGACTGCAAGAGGCTCTCGTCTCAGTTCAACAAAATCAGCCTACTTCATTGTCTTTCCACCACTTGGTTCAACAATTGATTCCCTAAGATCATTGTTGATGGCTTTCCTCTTTGCCATTGTGTGAACACATCTGAATACTCCAGACCCATAAGCTGCCTCTAATTTTATAGAAGTGATCAGACTTACTGATGATCAATGCATATTCAAGTGTGTTTGATTTGCACCCCTGCTTGGTTCCAAAGGACCCAGATGATTTTCTGCTGTGTCCTGGCATGTAAAACCTTTTTCACTTGACTGTGCACATGTGTCAAATATCTGTTGTTATATTACAACAATGAAACATTAATCAGTTTGACAGCTGTGAAAATCTGAAATATTCAGACCTGTTTTTTCTTTCTGAGTTCTTTCTTCCATCTTGAATTGTTGTTTTGCCTCTACACACAGGCCTCCCAGCCAGACGAGTTAACTATTGATGAACAGGAGATGTTGGAGGTTATCGAGGATGGAGACATGGAGGACTGGGTCAAGGTGCGCAAACACAAGTAGCCACACATATCAGTTGCATAGATGAGTACCTCATTTACACTTTCAACAGGCAGTATGTCACCGCTGTGCAGGCCGAGTCCATGCAGTCTGTCTGCTCTGTTTGGATTTACCACTTGGTTTCTTTTGTTTGTTTTTCTTTTTTTGGATGTACTTTTTTATCCCAGGCACGCAACAAGACAGGTCAAGTGGGATATGTCCCAGAAAAATACCTTCAGTTCCCGACTTCCAACAGCCTGCTGAGCATGCTCCAGTCTCTGGCCACGCTGGACGCTCGCTCACAAACCTCATCCAATTCAACGGAGCCAGAGCTGCACTCCGGCTGCATCAATGGAGACACAAACGGTACGTGTTCTGGAAACCCCAACGTGCTCACTGTCTGTTAGGAGAGTCCATAAATACATTTAATTTCAGTGCAAATTAATTTATTTTCCACAAAACAACGTTAATTTGGGACAGTAATTTGAATTCTGAACAGAGAAAAAGCTGTTCTCTAAACCAAGATAAAACTGAAGATTGAAGCAACTGACAACTTTTTTAAACACATCAATAAAATTAAGGTTTGATAACGATCGTTTGTAGATGTATAAAACTGCAATGCTTGTGGTAATTTGTTGGAATGGAGAGAGACTTTAGTTTTAACAGAACTGTCAACTCTGTCTTCTGCAAAGTGGTGGCTTAGACACAAATAAGGACACAAATGAACTGATTTGTGGCAGAATCATCAGGTAATTTTGAAGTAAACTAAGTTGTTATAGTCTTGGAGTTCATAACAAGACTAATTCTAAAAAATGAGGACCAGGCCATCTGGACCAGACTTATCTGATTGAGAATGCAAATACATCTTCATAAACTTAATTAAATAAACTCAAAATTTCATATAATAAAAGTGTATTTTGATGGTATTGATCATTGCAGCAGTTTTCGAGCATAAAAACAAAAAACAAGGGGAAATGACAACACAGCAGTAGACTGTCATCTTGTCATTGCTGTAGTTAATAATCTTAAACTGTCAGTTTGCTTTATCTCCCTTGCTCAAATTATTTCTTTGTGTGTTTGCTCTTCTAGCTCATTGGCCAGACTCTGTCATTGCCATGATTTTCTACATTTGAATCTTTTTATCATCTCTGTATCTCCCTCATTCCAGCCATGCACACCACTTATTTATGATAATAAGGGCAAGCCAGACTTGAAACCACTTTTCCTGGAGACTAATTATTCCCTCTGCGTAACACTAATTGCTTTCTGTCTGTCTTTGTCTCCCTCTCTTGGCAGCAGTGTATGTTCGTGCACTTTATGACTATGAAGGCCAGGCAGACGAGGAGCTCTCCTTTTCTGAGGGAGCTGTGATCCGTCTGTTGAGTCGCGATACTCAGACAGATGACGGCTTTTGGGAGGGCGAGCTGAATGGACGCGTTGGGGTTTTCCCCTCTGTGCTGGTAGAAGATGTCACTGAGAATGGGGAGGCCTGCAGAGGAGGGCCACGTGACCCACAGGTACAGTAACACCTGCACACGCAGGAAGAAGTCTCGCAGACAACACAAGCAACAGCGTTAAGCTTTATTCCATCTGTCACGACCAATCTGGGTCGCAAAAACTTCGCAAAAAGCGGATTTAAGATGAAGACAAGTCAGTAACTCGCAACCACAGCACTCAGTGCCTTTCTTCTGAGCTAAGCTACATATTTGGTCTTATCAGTCTTTCTGCAGGGCAGAAATACCAGGAACAGAGCGTAGTCTGTGCCACTCTCTGCCACGACTCCCCTCCCTTCCTGTCTGTTGTCTAGCTGATCTATCAGCAGGAGCAGAGTTCACAAACACTGGATCAGAACAGCCGGGTTCCTCCTGCACTGATAAAAGCTGCAATCAGAGAAAAAAAGTCTTATCTGTGGCACAGAGTGCTGCCATATTAGAAGTTTGGCAGGAAGGATACAGCCTCTCCCTTCCTATATGCCTGTAGACATAACACACAAAACGACAACTTTTAGCTTCTTTTAAGAGTTATGAGGGGTAAAGAAACGCTATGATCATCCATATGAGCAGTCTTGTTAGTAGCAGTCTGTTTTATAGAAAGTTCGGGTTGTTTCTTTGTACAGTACTTTAGACTTGTTTTCCTTTTGACATTTTTCATTTTTTTAATGAATTAAGCCTGCTAAGTGTTGCACCAGCCATTGAAAAAAGGTTTTCTTTGTTTTTATTTACAATTAATTGAATTATTCATTAGACTGTCACAACTTTCCAAAATGTCTAGAGTATTCCACAGCATAGCCTGTCATTTTGTTGTCATAATTCCTTTTTATAATCAAAGTGTGATCAGGGATGTGTCGAGCTACAACAGGTAACAGTTTTCAGAGAAAAGCCTTGAAATGGTGATTTTATCCTGCGCACCACCAAACAGATGAAGTTAGTAACTAGATGGTGAAGCCTAGTGTCTTTTTTTATTCTTATGTGGCTGCACAATTGTTTTTTTTTTCCATGAATTGGCAAAAACTTTCATGTTTCCCTTTTGTATCTTTTTAAGATGGTTTTTATGGTCTAATAATTTTTAAAATGATGCAAATGAATCCATCTTGTCAAACCTGAGGTGAATTTCTCTCACTTTTCTGTAGATCTCTCCATCTTTAAAGTTGCCATCTTCTCTGCCACCTCTTCCACTGTACGACCAGCCTCCCATCAGCCCTTTCACCAGCCCGGAGACCTCCACCCCACCTCCTCTGCCACGCTCACCCTCCGCCGCTCTCAATGGGGAGCATAAGCTTCCACTGCCTGTCCTCGTCACACAAAGGACAGTTGTCCTCCCACAGTAAGACGGACACAACATCTTTTATCATTAATCATGTTAGTTGAAAGAGGTTACTCTGGCTCCTTATATTTAGTTTTTGTTTCTCTCACCGTAGATCAAAGCTCTGGCAGGAGTCCAGTGTCTCCAGGATTTGCTCAGACTCAGCCACTGCGGTTCACTCCTGAGGGCGGCCCGGGCAAACTGCGACCTGTTAGTAAAGCTTTGTACTAGTAAAGCTATTATGTTGTGGTCAACATGTTTTTTTTGACGATAAATCTTTACAGATATGGTTTCAGCAGTGTTTTCCTTACAGTTTTGGTTCCACTAATTAAATTATCATTGCAACTGTAAAATGGTCATTAAAGCCAGAGACAACACGAAGACACCGTTTTTATTGGAGATGACGATTTGAATAGAATATGCAACTCTGAATACTGTTTTTATCGCAAAAAAAAAAAAAAAATGTTGCAACTAGAGAAACAAAGCAAACAACTGGGCAAATCATTGCGTTCTGCACATTGATTTGACCCATGTTTTATGTCAGATGCCCCTCCTAAACCCCTAATTTAATATATTTGTTTTGGGTTTTTGTTGCCTGGTGCAGGTGCGAGCTGCTCCTCCTCCACCCAAACAGCATCCCCGTCGACAGCAAGAGAAGAGCGACAAGACAGAGGAGGTGGAGATCACGCTGGTGTGACTGGCAGACGAACTCACAGGCAGTTCAAGGCGCACAAAAGATGAAAACGGATGAAAGACGAGACCTACAGGCAGGAGAACTGAAGTGAGCTTAAATAAACTGATCTGAAGTAAACTGAACCACATCAACGCCTTCAGCCACTCAGCATCCTCTCTCATCCTCAAGTCGAGGAAGAAGAGGAAAGAAACGGGATAAAGGCTGAACTTCCAGTTAAGCAATTTTCATATTAGTTTGCTAATGAATTGCACCCACCTCTCTCCGCACCCCAAATTGTTCTTCCGCTCTGGCCTTAAAACCTCACCACACTGGGCCACAAACCAGAATGTGATGAAGAGGAGCAGGAATGCTTTGGGAACAATTAATCTTGGCTTTGGCAAGTTTTCTTTTGTCTTGTTGAGCTACAAGTTAAGAAGGTTCATCTGCTATATTTAACTTTTCTTTTTATTTCTTTTTTTTTTTTTTTTTTTAACTCTCTTGCCCACAATTATGACACATAAAAAGGTTTTGGAGCCTCAAATTGACAAAATGAACAAAATGCTCTTTATACGATTTGATATTCAGGTAGCTGGATTTGGATCCGAGTAGTTAAGAGTCTGAGGACTAAAGGACTTAAGACTTTAAACAGTGGCAGATGTTCTTTAACAGGCATCTGGGTCCAGAAATATCAGTCGGGTTAACAGATCTATGGACCAAATGTATTCAAATATGAGGGGAATTCAGGCCATCATCTTCCTCTTCAGAGAAGGAAATTGAGGACTTGCAAAGATAAACAGAAAATAAATTAACGGTAAGGTGTGATTAAAATCAGAGTTGGCAGCAGACAACTATTCTCAATTATGTTAAACTTTATCATCAATTATTTTGCAGAAATCTTTCTACATTTTGTGAGTTTTGAGGCTCCATAAAATAGAAGACAAATAAAATAGAAAAAGCAAACAATCTTGCCAAGTGTGTTGTGTTGTGGGTGCAGTGGCGGGGCTCAAGTAAAAGGACAGAGAAACTGGGTGATGTTTGGAAAAGTTTCCCCCCTTCCCCAACCCTTCCCCTGCCATATATAGCCATCGTCATCATACGTATTTAATGTGTATTAGTACAGTACATTACTGTTGTCATAGGAATGTTAATGCACAGCGTTTCATATAGACTAACTCAGCTGAATGGAAACCCCTATCTGATATGTAGTGGAGGTTTTTCCACTTCATTTTATATGGAAGAACATTGTAAATAAAGAAGGAAGGAGGAATGAAAGAGGAAAAGGGGGAGAGGATGGAAGAAAAACAAGAGTCAAAGGAGGCTGGATCCTCCTTTCTGCTCTTATCTTCTCCTCTCCTCCCGTCCCTCCTTTAAATTTCTTTCCAGTGTTTGTTCTGTCCCTGAGCAGTCGGTGTGGGTCAGTGGCTATAATATACACACTTCCGGTCGCATTATATTACAGACACGTTGGTATATCTTCTCTTATTCTGTGCGCTGTGTGTTTTGTATCACTGATTGAAGAAAGCCACTGGTGCTTTAAGAGGCACTGAAATTGTTGGTATTCACTCTATGATGACAAAGAGACCTTTTATTTGAAATGATGTATACATTGACAACTATATGGGGCCAGAAACATTGAATGAAAAATCTCTCATGTGGATTTTTTTTTTTCAGCAATATCCTTCAGCTCAGCTCTAACATACAGTATATCCTTTTTTACTTGACATGCATTTTGTTCTCTGATCTCTGCTAAGCACACTCATCAAATCACTGTGCATGTGAGAGAGAGAAAAGCAGTAAACTTTTCCAATTTAACGTCATCCCCATCATTTCAGCTTTGAGTAGCGATGGAACATAAAACAAAAGAGGTATGTAAAGAAAATCGCTAAATAGATAAAACCAGAAACTGACAACTACAAATCTTTTTTTTCCTCCCCTTCATGTACACTTCAAGCCTTTAAACCTCCTTGCCTAAAGGGCAGCGTAGCACTTTTATTTATTTGTACCTTCCCTGGAAAGTAGCAGTTCCCTCACATGGCATCAGCATCCAAAGAGAAGGCAGATGGACACTGTAGCCACAAATACATAAATACAGAGACACTTTCACTTTTCATCCTGGCTCTATGGACACTCGTTTCAATGCAGCAGAAAACTCAAATAATGTTCACACTTCCAAATGGGTTGAGAGATGGCAGTTAAGGTATTATATGGTGTTTCCTTAATTTATTAAAGCTAAAAAAAATATCAAAGGTATGTTTCATCAGGACATGGACTGTTTGCTTGTGTGCATTTGTTTTGGGGATATTTTTAGTCTTGACGCAGGCTTGGCTATTTGAGAGTGTGCTTGTTCATAAAAAGAGGAGAAATTGGGATGCAGTCTTCCTGGCGCTGCAGATGTGCCTCAGTAATTTATTACACATTACTGACAACTGTTGTTGAGTGTTGCGTTGCTGGATTCTGAAGTTAAATTGAAATTAGCAGAAGAGCTTCACGACGGTGTCCTCCAGTGACTGCAGAAGTGTGGTGCACAATGAAAAAAATGAACCGTTCAAGTGCTAATGATTTATCTTTTATTGAAAATATTATACTTGAGGATCACTGTAAAAATGAAAAAAAAAAAAATCAAAAATTCAGAGTTTTGAGGCCAACTTAAACTTTTAACTTCTTAGACCAACTTTGATTTAATTTTTGAAGAACTCATGTATTGTAGTTTTTCTAAGTATAGACATTGCCTGTCCAAAAAAAAAAAAAAAAGTCACTAGCTGCCTTCAGCTTTGATTACGGCACGTATTTGCTGTGGCATTGTTTCTATAACCTTCTGCAATGTCACAGTTGTTTCCACCCAGAGTTGCATTAATTTTTCCACCGAAATCTTGCATTGATGTGATTTGTGAAGCGCTTTCCAGCACATCCCAAAGATTCTCAGTGGGGTTCAGGTCTGGACTGTGGAAGCCAATCCATGTGTAAAAATGATGTCTCATGCTCCCTGAACCAGTCTCTCATAATTTTGAGCCTGATCAATCCAGGCATTGTCATCTTGGAATATGGCCATGGTATCAGGGAAGAAAAAAATCCATTAATGGAAAAGTCTGGTCATTGAGGTAGTCAGCTGACCTCATTTCTGGTCACGTGACATCGCTGAAACTAGACCTGACCAACTGCAGCAGCCCGCTCAGCCTCTCTGATAAGTGGTTGTGTTTAGACTACACGACTGTTTAATCCCAGTCCCTTGAGTTTCCTTCACATTTACTGTGTGGAACTGCTCTTAGTTTTTACTATGAGCCATGAGTTCTACTGTTGTTTTTTTTATGATTTGATTTCAACAAAAGTTTAAATGATCACCAATCACAACCATTCAAGATTTTTTTCTGACCGCATTTCTTCTTCAAAGATGATTCCCCACTATCCTTCCAGTTTTTAATGATGGTTTTGACAGTTCTGAACCCAATTTTAGTCGTTTCAGCATCCTTAGATGTTTTCTTTGCTAGATGCACAACTACAGTTGTTTAAGAAATGAGAAGCGACTCACTGCAGTGTTGGTGCTGAAACGTATTCAGCCATGTAGGAATTATCCAATAGAAGAATCTAACTTATTTGCTTAGTTAAATCCAGGTGCTGACTTTCTTTCTTTTTTTTTTTTTTTTTTTGGCTGGGCAGTGTATCATTTGTTCAGTTAATTTTTAAAGTTTATACAACTATAAAAGTTTTGCCCACTAGAAACTCTGAAACAACAAAAACGTACAAGCTATTGTACAATAAATGTATCTTGTTAAATGAGATGGAAAAAAAAACTTGAAAACTGTTCATCCATCATATAAACCCACTTCTTCCTATTCAAGATCTCTCTTCAGGGCAGGTGTACACTCCAGAGAGGTTTCCAGTCCATCACAGGGCCACGTAATAGTCGAGCATCCGCTCACGCTTCCTCCTGTGTTCAGTTTAGAACCACCACTCAGCCTAACATACATGTTTTTTGGACTGTGGACTGGAGTACTCGGAGAAAACCCACACCAAATTCCCAGTATGATTCAAACCAGGAACTGTGTAGCTGAGAGCAACGGTGCAAACCATTAAGCCACCGTGCTGCCTCCATACCAGCTATTTACTGTTAAAGATAACAACAAAAAACCTGTCCAGTGTACACATCTACCTTTCACCCGAGCAGAGAGCGCTCCACGAAGTCCCCGATGACTCTGAAAGGGAATAAATGGGCATATATAATGGATGGATAACAAACAACTGTTCAATTATTCATAATTTTGAACATACTGGCTTAAAACTGCTGGGAAAAAAGGCAGCTGCAGTAATGCACACCTTTTGGAAATCAGCCTTTACTTTCACAATGATAGGATTGGTAACTGGGAGGCAGAAATAAGTGAAAACTCCCTGCAGAGTCACTCAGGAGACCCTGTTTAATCAAGCAGTGAAATTGAGCATCAGAGGTTCAACTCTGACTTTTGCAATTTTGCCAAAACAGAAAACACACATTTCTGACACATTTAGACCAACCTTTAATTATAGAGTGAGTTGAAGCAATTACTCTGGTGTAGTGAAGTGAGAGTTGTTTGGTAGTTAATTGTCAAGCAGTCAAATCATTTATGTGCAGCAAAATTAAAAATCTCATTCAATTAGCGATTTCCAGTTTTTGTTTTTACAGTGCACCTGGTAGCGCAGCTGTGAAGTGTATCCTAACTGCAGAAACAGAATGGAGACTATAAAGAGTATTACTGTACAGTAAGTTCTCTTGTTTTATGGCACTGAGGCACAGCTTCAGGCTTCTTGAGACTTTTAAGATTTGTAAGTTGAGATTTGTTCAATTAATTAAAATCCCTGTATAGGTTTGAATTAAGTGAAATAATTTTGGTGAAGCTGTGGAAAGTGACGTCTCACCAGACAGCGTCTAGTCCAGTGGAGTTGGTCACACTCTCAGATACGCACCTCTGCTCTTCTGCTGTTGATGGAGCTCACGTTGGACTGTAGCCGTGTGGTAAAGGTGACTTTAGCTGCAGCCTCTCCTTGATTTCTGCAGTATTTTTTATAATAGTTTTAAAGTTTATGGTTTGAAAACTGCGTCAGCAGAACATCTCATAATTGATCAGTATGTCAGCTATAACATTACTTTTTTTTTCTTTTTGCCAGTTGCCACTTTGAACTCGTCTATTTCCATTTCCATCACTCTCTTTGACCCACAACATTTTTAATAACTTCTGTTTTTATATTTTCTATAATTCTGTATTTTTCATGCATGGATTCAGAGCAGCACAGCTGCAGCTCTTAATGCGGTGGAACATTTGGCCTTCTCTCTCTTTACAGACTGTTGCTATGGTGAGAACAATGAGAACAGGTGCATCTTTTCAGCATATTATTATTATTGGCTGTACAAAAATTAAAGTTTGTATTTATTGTGTACAAATGTTAATTAATAAAACATATTAAAAAGTAGTTTGCCACTTTTTTTTGTTTTTGCACTCTGCATGTGTATATTGATAAACATCAATCCTGATGATGTGATTAAACTAAATCAGTGGATGTGATGTGTGTGTTTTGCGTCAACGTTTCAGTCAGTAAAAAGGGGTGTGTTCATGATGACACACTGTATAAACACCCTGCAGCCAGAGTTTCCTGAGTGGAGGGAAGAGAGAAACAACAGCACAGAGAAGCCTTTTAGCTCTTATAAGATATCATTTACAGTATGTTTCTGCAGAAGTTTTCCTCATTTTTTTTCTAATATAGCTATTTATCAGACATGCACACCGAAGGAGAAGACTGCAACTCATCCTGTGTGAAAATTTACCTCTGCTCCAACCCAGAAGGTACAGCATGTTAAAAATACTTGATACTAAACTGTCGGCTGAATTTCCTGAACGCATCAAATAAGTGGTATTTAGTATGAATGCATGTTATTTTATCTGCTCTTGATACAGTCTGAGTCACTTTCTTGCTTTGCTGTTCTGTATAGACAGTGTGGTTGAGCGTCGCGCTCTCAGAGAGACTGTGTTCCCCAGGTTTGGAGAGTACTGCAGACGCTCGCTGGGACTGGATGTCAGGGTGGGAACACACTGAGAACACTTTAGTACTGCTCTGCATGTGTGTGTTGAGATCTGCAGCTGGGAAGTTAAATCTTAAGAGTTTTGGATCCTCTCTGTCCTATTAATTACCACCAAGTATGCAAGTATGGTTGCTCGTGTATTAGAGCACTTTTAAGAACTCCTGGTTGTCATCTTGGGTTGTCATGATACAAAAGTTTCAATGTGTTTACCCTTAGCTGTAACGCTCAATACTTGATACCATTTTCAATACTGCAGGGGAGAAAAATTACAAAAAATTGAGAGGCTTTTTTCCCCCTTTTAATATATATATATAATCTGAACAATACAAATCATAACAAGAGACCCCCAGAAAACAAATATTTGTCTCACTAAATCAGCAAGTGAGCTAAAAAAAAAAAAAAAAAAAAAAAGAACTGATGAATAGATTTACTTAAAAGTGGAGTAGCTATCACTCTCAAAACTTACAAACCTCAACATCACTGTAAAATAGTATTTAGGCTCCAAAAAGCCTGAGGCTGAAAAGTGGATAGAGTGTCTGTTCTCACTCCATGCAAAGGTGTAAAACCATTTGTGGCCTCACTGCACTAAATATGCTTTGCAATTCATAAAATTGTTGCCAAAAACAAGCTTATTGGTGGCTTCTCAGTAAGTCTGGTGCCTCTGAGTTTAAGTAAATGCTCTCAGAGGCACAGCTGGAACTCTGCCTTTCAACTGGAGAAGCCAATGTGGTCTAGCTGGTATTGATAGTGAACAATTAGTATCTACTTTGATCATTTGTATTTATATATAACCCTAATCTTGACAAGGGAACTTATCTGCTGTTCACTGGTGGAAAAACTTCAAACTGCTTTATTTTAAAAAGTAGTATCTGAAACAAAGCAATCTCTTTACGCTGTCACACCTGATGGTTTTGTCTTACATGTTCATCTAAATTTATATATAATTTTGAAATCAAACATTTTAGTGGTTGCCAGAAAATGAATGGTTAGTTCACTTGAAAAATGAATAATAGTTTCAGTTCAAAACATTTTGATCCGTCAGCTCCATCAGGGAAGATGTGGAGGCTGTAACTTCCTCCAGACACGTGTGCATGTGTTCCTGCCTGAGGCCATGCCTGTAAATGTGCAGTCACTTCTCCTCAACAATGCTTAATTTGATCGGACAACAAAGAGGATGAGCAGCTGTAACGTGGCTGCATTGTGTGTTTTATGATTTTTGCTCATAAATGTGTGTGTGTGCGTTTTAATTCACCTCAGGTTATTTCAGTCATCACACTGAATGGTATGTGTTTATCCTGCAACATATGGAGTTAGTCGGAGAAAGAACATGACATATCGTTCAGCAACAACAGGGACAGTTGTTATTTTGTGTTGTCCTGCCTCGATTCTCACGTTTATTGTTTGTCTAAATCATTTCTGTGTGGATTTTTGCAGGTGATAGACCCGTTTGAGTCCAACGATCCAAGTCGTTGGCCTGATGAAACTCACCAGACAACAGCTGATTAAGGAATGCAGAGAGTGCTCAGCTGGACCGTTTTTACTGGTAAATGACCCCTCCTGCAGATACCAATGGACTGGCTGTTATACTTAACAAAACCAAACCAATACATCTTTTTTTTTGCTTCATAAATGAATAAAATGAAGAAAAAGCATGTACTCATCAGCATCAACCATAATATCATATGCCGCTGTTCCTTCTGTGTCCACTTGGTGGTGCTGCAGGCTCTGGTAGGACATCAGTATGGTACTGCCAGTCTGCCCACCCAGGTGGAGGTGTCAGAGTTCCAGCTGCTGCTGCAGGTGTGCCAGCAGGTGGGCATCAGCACCCAGGAGCTGGAGAGGGTGTACCTGAGGGATGAGAATGCCGTCCCGGCCTCCTACTGCCTGAGACCTTCTCTGAAACTCACCTGCAGTCCTCTGGAGGTAACGGTCAACCTTGATCTTTAGGTGTCAACTACATGTCAAAGCTGTAATGTTTTAGCTGCAAATATCCTGGGTACATAATGTCTTTAAACTATATGAATATGGTGCTGGTTTCTTTAAAGTATGTTTTTTTTTTTTTTTTTTGGTCAATAGGCAAATGTGAAGGAGGAAGAGGAGAGCAATATGAAGAATAAAGACGAGGAGCTGAGGGAGGTGTTTCAGACTGCTGTGAGTCTGTGTGTCCAGAACGGTCTCATGACCTCAGAGAGGGCTCAGGGCTTCTACAGATCAGGTGAAGCATATGCTTTGTGTGCACGTGTGTCATATTGTATCATTATCAGCTGCTACTGGAGCACACGCAGTCTTGGCCGTGTGGCCCAGATGACTGATCCCTGGTCAAGATTTTCTTGAGCCTTCTATCATTCCTGTGTAATATCCTCCCACTTGCTCACCTGAGATGGAGGGAGATGTTTGAAACCCCTAAGAAGACTGACTGAGGTGTAATTTAACACACATTTTGCTGTTTGTCTACAGCCCTTGATGCAGATGTACGTTTTGCCCTGGACAACCGTCCTGCTAAGGACATCGTCAACCGCTCTGTGGTCTACGTCCACAAGGTCCTCAATGCAAGAGCAAACGCCCCAAAAAGACCAGTGAATACACAACTGGAGTCAGAGGTATAATTCATATGATCTGATGTGATATGAGTCAATGTTCTATAATCATTTTTTTTAGTTTGATATAAAACAGGACAATTACTAACGACTTGAAATATTTCTATTTCCCCCCCTTTTTTTTTTAAATGTATTTTCAGACTGAGATCCCTGATTTCACCAGTTTAAGTACAGCACCAACTCATGGCAGATTATTATCAGAGCTGTGTGACAACTTCCTGTCTGGTCTCATCACTTCCTGCAAACTTCTAGTTTACACTACAACCACTGAGTGTGACCATCGCCATGGTTACACTACAACCAGGAGGCGGGGCTACGCCCACTCTCTGTGCCAGCAGGTGTATTCAGACCTCCTGCTGTTGACTGACAGCTTGAACATGTCAGTGCCTGGAGGAGACGCTCACCTGACTGATGCCACATCCAGAGAGCGGACCGAGCAGGAGCAGCTGTGCAATATCTTGTCTCGGTTTTATGATGTTATTCAGCCAGAGGAGGGAAAGGTCAGAATTGAATTCCTTCCCCTTAATTAATTTGTAACAATCTGCATTAAAATACCTGATTTCTTTTTTTTTTTCTTACTGACATGGTACAAATATAGCCTCTTCTGTTTTACACTGAGAAGATCTAAACACTAGATTTGCTTTAAATGCAACCTAATTTCTGTAGCAGCTAAGTGGATCATATTTTACCGGTTTGCCTTTTTTTTTTTTTTTTTTAAATTTTGTAGATACTTTGACATTTTTTTTTTTTTTTTTTGTAAATCTCTGATGCAACTCGGATTTGACTTTTTTCTTGCAGATTAGAGCCTATGTGGAGCAGAATGACCAACAGTGTCCTCTAGTGGTGACAGGAGGTCCGTGCACAGGAAAGACAGTGTTTCTGGCACACTACACTCAACAAGTAGGTGGATTAAAGTGAAATGTGAAACCATGGAGTGCTGATTTGATCTTTTTTTAAAGGTATACATACACACATTTTACTTAATTTACTTATATTTAGATCAATAACAGCAGTTCGATAAATAAAATGTTGTTAAAAATAGAGTACACCCTTTTTCATTTCAAGGTTGATGTATCAGGACATAATTAAAAAAGAAAAAATGTCAATCAGAGGTTGATGAGACCAAAGTGGAGAAGTTGGGTATAATATAGTGCCATGCTTGGTGAACAGCAAACATACCAAATCAGCAAAAAAAAAAAAAAAAAAAAAAAAACAGCATACCAAATGTGGAGCAGAGTGGTGAGGTGATGATATGGGCTTGGTGATGTGAGCACCATACAGTCAGTGAAATTACCATGATCCATCCATCAATGGAGCCTGTCTCAGCAGGATCAACGTCAGCCATGACAACGTAACAAACTTATAACATCACACACAAAGCGGTTATGTCATATTATTGCTTCTATAGGCTAAGGTCATAGTTTGCATGTGCATGACTTTGTACATCAAACACACACTTCCTGCAACCCTGAATGGTGTGAAACAGGTATATAAAGTCAATAGATGATGAAATAGATACAGTGCCTTGCAAAAGTATTCGGCCCCCTTGAACTTTTCAACCTTTTGCCACATTTCAGGCTTCAAACATAAAGATATAAAATTTACATTTTTTGTCAAGAATCAACAACATGTGGGACAAAATCGTGAAGTGGAATGAAATGTATTGGATATTTTAAACTTTAACAAATAAAAAACTGAAAAGTGGGACGTGCAATATTATTTGGCCCCTTTGCTTTAATACTTTGTAGCGCCACCTTTTGCTGCAGTTCCAGCTGCAAGTCTCTTGGGGTTTGTCTCTATCAGTTTTGCACATCAATAATGAAATTCTTGTCCATTCTTCCTGTAAAACAGCTGGAGCTCAGTGAGGTTGGATGGAGAGCGTTTGTGAACAGCAGTCTTCAGCTCTTTCCACAGATTCTGGATTGGATTCAGGTCTGGACTTTGACTTGGCCGTTCTAACACCTGGATACGTTTATTTGTGAACCATTCCATTGTAGATTTGTCTTTATGTTTTGGATCATTGTCCTGTTGGAAGATAAATCTCCGTCCCAGTCTCAGGTCTTCTGCAGACTCCAACAGGTTTTCTTCCAGAATGGTTCTGAATTTGGCTCCATCCATCTTCCCATCAATTTTAACCATCTTCCCTGTCCCTGCTGAAGAAAAGCAGGCCCAGACCATGATGCTGCCACCACCATGTTTGACAGTGGGGATGGTGTGTTCAGAGTGATGAGCTGTGTTGCTTTTATGCCAAACATATCGTTTTGCATTGTGGCCAAAAAGTTCTATTTTGGTTTCATCTGATCAGAGCACCTTCTTCCACATGTTTGGTGTGTCTCCCAGGTGGCTTGTGGCAAACTTTAAATGAGACTTTTTATGGATATCTTTGAGAAATGGCTTTCTTCTTGCCACTCTTCCATAAAGGCCAGATTTGTCCAGTGTAGACTGATTGTTGTCCTCTGGACAGACTCTCCCACCTCAGCTGTAGATCAGTTCATCCAGAGTGATCATGGGCCTCTTGGCTGCATCTCTGATCAGTCTTCTCCTTGTTCCAGATGAAAGTTTAGAGGGACGGCCGGGTCTTGGTAGATATGCAGTGGTCTGATACTCCTTCCATTTCAGTATGATTGCTTGCACAATGCTCCTTGAGATGTTTAAAGCTTGGGAAATCTTTTTATATCCAAATCCAGCTTTAAACTTCTCCACAACAGTATCTGGGACCTGCCTGGTGTGTTCCTTGGTCTTCATGATGCTCTTTTAACAGAATCCTGAGACTATCACAGAGCAGTTGCATTTATACGGTTGAAAAGTTCAAGGGGGCCAAATACATTTGCAAGGCTCTGTATGTATATGATGTAATATGTTGTTGTACATTTGAGTTGTATTTAACTTAATCTTAAGACCTAGCAAGATCCAGTTAACTTATTCACTATCTCCTGATACACAAAACCTTGGAACTGAAAGAAGGCAGACTTTCTTTTTCAAATCACTCTATTTGTATTTAACAGAAGTTATTAATGGGCTGAAGCTCTTTAATTGATTTACAGATCATGCAGTATGACCAAGTTCAGTCTTTGAGCATCACCAGATCAACTAAAACATGACAAATAAAAAGGTTAAATAACCAGAAACAGGTGGAACAAACAGGAAGACAAATGTGTATTTACGCTGTCCAACATGATTTTTATACAGAAAAGTTCTCTGTCTCTCTCCACAGATGCAGTCTTGGCTACCAGACAGGGATCCTGTGGTGATCAGTTATTACTGCAACCTGTCAATCAACGCTTCTCCAAAGCGTCTACTTTCCAGCCTGTGTTGTCAAATAGCTGGCCGATATATCCACCAGTCGTCCTCTAAGCAGGATCCCAATTTAAGCCTCAAGAATGACGCAGATGATCCCAGCTGCAGCCCAAAATCCAGAGAGTACATATCCCACTGCTCCCTGACATCCCTTTTGGATTTTGTGAAGGAACACAACACCACAGAGAATCTTTCTGATAGTAACCTAAATCTCATTAATTTACCATATTCAGGTCCAGGAGGACCTGTTTCAGGCATCATGATGGCTGATCTTTGTCTGTCTGAACTTGAAGAGCATCTTGTATCCCTTCTCAATCTACTTCCTTCCCCCAAACAGCCTCTTGTTCTGATATTTGATGGCTTGGATCAACTTGAGAGCAACTTTGGTCTTCAGATAATCAGAAGCCTCCCCTCCCCCCTCCCTCCCAGCGTCAAACTCATCCTCGCAGTCTCCTCCAACCATACACGCCTCCTACAAGCTATCAAACTACATTACTCAGGAGGCGGTCTTCCTCAGTGTGTATCAGAGCGCAGCAAAAACGAGTCAGGATATGTGTGTGTGCAGCTGCAACCGATGGACAGGAAAGAGTGTGTGAGCATGTTGGCATCACTGCTGAGAAGTTCAGGGAGGAGGGTAACATCTGGGCAACAGTCGCTGGTGAACCAGGCACTAACCTCCTGTTGTCTGCCTCTCTACGCTCGACTCCTGCATGCACACACTTCGCTGTGGCACTCTGGTATGACTGAGCATGAAAAAGCAGCTGATCCCCAAGTACTTTTCTTTTGGCATGTGTAAACTGGAAAAAAAAAAAAAAAAAAAAAGATTTGTCCAAATTATATCACAGTTATGTAAAAATCTGACAAGTTCTGAACACTTTTCGTCAACACCGTACATCTAAAGCTTTAAGACATTCTGACACAATGACAGAAAACATATATTGAACAGATATTTGTTCATTGTCGGTTTTGGTCATTTACAATACCAAACCAAGACATGTTATTAACATTTTAATTTTATAAAATCTATCTCATTCTCTTTCTTGTTCTCATCAGATTCAGACGTGTCTGAGGCATCTCTCCCAGATGGTGTCCATTCATCCATTTCTGCCCTCCTGGATCACCTGGAGCAGAAACACAGCTCCTCCTTTGTAGCTTGTGCAGTGTCTTACCTCACCGTCTCCAGGACTGGGCTCTTGGAGGCTGAACTTGCCGACCTGCTGTCAAACGCTGATGACGTTCTTGCTGAGTACGTCTGTCACACCAAGGACCCTACCTGCACGATGATGGTCCCGCAAGCCGACGTGGAGAGACTGCTTTTGGATTTAAAACACTTTCTCATCAAAAGGACAGTTGCAGACTCACAGGTTTTGTTCTGGGTGAGCAGGCATTTCAAGCTGGTTGTATCTAAAAAGTATCTCGGCACTCATGAGGCGAGGAGAAGGACTCATTCAGAGATGGCAGACTATTTTAGTGGTCAGTCGACCTTATGAAAGGGGACAACCACTTCTTCATCACACAGCCAGAAATGTTGGTTGCGTTAACATGAGAAAAATAGTAGAATTGCCACACCACTTGCAACATAGTGGTAGACTGGAAGAGTTGGAATGTGGGTTGTTAATGTCTCCAGCTTTTCACCAGGCTATGGTGCAAGCTGGTCTTCTAGGAGATCTGGTAGACATGTTGGAGACCAACAAAGACTCATTAAAGTTTCAGTTTCTAAGAGAGAGATTGCTCTTAGCAAGCACATTGAAGTCTTGTTCCTGCTTCCTGCTGAGCTCACCCCAGGAGCTCCCCACAGTCATGGAGAACAGCCTCCTGTCTTTTCTAGAGGTCTTTCCTGCTCTTGAGAGTTATGTCAAAGACATTAGACAAGACAGGGGGAAAAGGGGAAGAAGATTAGGAGCAGATCTTTGTCCCAGTCCCACTTCTGTGCCTCCCATTCATCGTTTAAAGTACGATTGCAAAACCAGGGATATTTGTGTTACAGAATCTGCTTCCATAGAGTGTGGGATTGTTGCAGAGGCCATGGATAATGGTTCTGTTTTGATTTGGAAAGGCTCTGGATGTGGTCTAGTCAAACTGTCACTGAGCTTTGAGCAGAAGCTGCAGTTCACTGGAGTGAAGAGTAGCGGCCAGTTCCTGATGCTGTCGACACAATGCAACAAGCTTTTTGTGTGGGATGTGACAGGCCCAGAGAGGTTTGTAGAGGTTAAGGACCCTTTGAGAAAAGACTTTGAGTCAAGCCAAACACTCAACAAGATTGAGGGATTTGTTGCATGCCAGAAAAAGTTAGGCATGTGGTGGAAAAATGAGAGTTTTGCCAGTGTATTTGACATTTCCAGTGAGAGTTTGACTCATTTCCAGTGTCAGAGCCCTGTGACCTGTTTGGTTTTCTCCTTTGATAGTCTTTGTATTTTCTGTGGCCAAGAGGAAGGTTCAGTATCCATATTTGAAATCGACACCAGAAGTCTGCTTGGCACCTATTCAAACTCAAACCACAATGCAGTTATACTGATGATTCTCTGTGAAGACGAGCAGGAAATGGGGTGTATTGACAGGACTGGGAATGTATCCTTATGGGATGTGGAAGACAAAACACAACCCACTCTTGTTGGAGAAAACTCTGACCAGGATGATTCAAAAAACATCCTCAACACAGATTTTATCGATGAAATCAATACTCTTTTGGTTTGCCACACCCACCGGGTAACAGTGTGGGATACATGTAACTGGGACACGTGGGGCCAGTTATTTGCTCCAAAGGGACGAGCCTTCACTCAAGCTGTGCTTGCCCAGGAGGGACACCTTTTCTTGGCCTTGTTAGACACTAGCACCCTTGTTTTGGTGTGGAGGATCAGCTCTGGGGAGTGTGTCCTGTCTTTAGAAACGAATGAGCAGCCCCACACACTCATCAAAACAGCCTCAGATATCATTTGTGTCTCCCAGGATGGCTCATTGACAGTCTGGGACTCTGGGATGATTAACGCTGCAGGAACAGCTCCAAAAATGAGGTGTGGAGTGAAAGAAGTTGTTGTTGAACAAACAGGAAAACAATTTTATACAACTGATGGCTCAGAGAAAGTGTGGATGTGGAGTTTAGATACAGGACTTCCACATACTAACTTCCTACATGATGGCCCTGTGGAAAAACTACTGCTTTCTCCAAACTGTATGTACCTTGTGTCTCTCTCAGCGGGGGATATTTACGTCTGGCATACTGAAACAGGTGAGAACATTGTGCGTATAGGTGGCAGCAAAGCTACGGATATCCTGATCACCCCGAACTGTAACTTTGGAGTGAGCATATCAAGGCGAGGCCTCTCTCGTGTTTGGAAGATGGTGAATGGAGGTGTTGTGTGCAGAATACATGTGCACCTTACTGATGCCCAGGTGTCACCTGAAAGCACGTTCCTCATTGGCCTCTGCCGTGGAGATTTGCTGGCTGCCAGCCTGTGGTCGGGAACAATCAGCAAACGTTTCTCCTGCGTGGGGTGCTCAGAGCAAGTTGTCTCTTTCCGCACACTTTCAAAGTACCCAGACTTTGTGGTTGTGATGGTTGCCTCAGGGTCAATGTACACCTGGAAAGTTGCAGAGGAGACAATATGCCAACACTTTCAGCTTCCAAATATGTTTCACTGTCAACCAGAAGACTTTCAAATGTCTTCTAATGGGAGCTATGCTCTGTTGTCCACTTCTAATGGCTCCATCAACCTCTTAGATCTTTCTCATGTCAGGTTGTGCTCATTCAAAGTTGAGGGTCTTGTCACTAAAGCTTGTTTGGACAAATCTGGATGCTATGTAGCATACATATTCCATCCCACTGGTCTGAACAACAGCTGTGCCTGTGACCTGCACACGAGGCCTGTCCTTGAAGTTGCGCAGCTTTCTGATGGGGACAGGATAGGACGTGTGCGTCTGTCTAAGCATCCATCAACTATGATTATGTGTGATCGGTGTAGTATCTTTGTGGGTTTTGAAGACGGGTCTGTAGGTGTGTACTCTGTTTCAGATGGCATAATTAATGAGGAAAACTTGGTCAGGGGAAGGGAAAAAGGTCAGGAGAAGGAGTGCCCCTCTGGACAGGTACCTTTTACCTGGTTTCCTCAAGACAAACCCAATATTACATGGGTTTAAGGATATTATATATAGCTGAACAATAGCAAAGTATGAATGCAAGTGAAGAGAAACTAAAGTCTGTGCTGGATGTGTATTGTAAATTTTGAAATATGGAAAAAAAAAATCTTATTGAGAAAACACGGACTGTATTCTGACAGTCAGCACTTCTGTCTACAGCTGGACTATCATCTTTTGAATTTATGAAGATTATCAGTTTATGAAGATGTTATGAATCTGACAGGATTTTGTCACATCTTTTTCAAATAAAACAATATGGAATGAGTTCCTTATTTATATGTATGTCTCTGTACTAAACTGTGACTCTCTGAATTGCCTGATTAAAAATACTGGTATATCAATTGATTGTGTTCATTCGGGTGTCATCTTTAGTCAGAATAACTTCAGGTCAAGAAATAAGCTTCCAGTTCTGTTTTGTCACTGGCTTCTCATTCAGCATGGACCCCCACAACCGAGCAGAGGTCACTGCTGATAAGGAGCACCTTTGGCCAGAGTATAAACACCAGGAGTGTCCCCTCCCTCTCACTCTCTCTGACCTCCTCCAGCAAAGGTGCAACATCTCCCTGCTTCTTGTAACCTGGAAGGACCACAGCTCTCAGGCTGACTGCCTGAACTACAAAGCATGGCCAACAGTGACCAAGTTCTCGGCCTTCTGTGAGCTGTGGAGGTACAGCAACTCTGACATCTCCACAGTTCCAGTCCCTTCTCAGTAACCAGGCAAGGGCATTCCCCAACACCCAGTCTGAAGGAGGCCTCTTCGTTGCCAAGTACAACCACATGTCTTGTTGTACTTGACCAACGGAGTGACCTACCGACGCGCAGAAAAGGCACCCACGCGCACCTCGAATGGCTTCAGACCTACCGGGAAGGATGACAGTCCAGCTGGTGTTGCTGCATAAATGCCACATCTCTTCATCAACCGGATGGAGAGAAAAGAGAGAGAGAGGGTGGGAGCCGCTCCTGGCTATCAGCGGAGAGTATGTTTCAACCCTGCCCTGTCCAACCGAGCTTGGATCATCAACTCAGATTTCCACGGACATCCCAACACCGCCGATCACATCTGGAGTGATCCACGTAAGAGGCTTTTATGTCTGGACAGAGCTCAGTTTATTGTTGTTTGCAAATTTCCTTTTCTTTTGTATTGCACAAGTTTAGAGTCAGACCATCGGTCCTGCTGTAACTGTGAATTGCGTTGATGTATTTTTTTCTAATTCTGGAAAGCAACTAGAATCTCCGTTTCCCAGTTCAATGATCAGAGCAGCTTTGTGAAGTTGGCTTCACATCAGTGCGTGTAAAATATATTTATGGAAGCTGGTGTACAGAAGTCTGACTTTAGTCTTTTGTCAGAAAGACTGCAGCTACTCCTTGGATGGATTGAACTCGGTTTATGTTTCCACTTAAAGAACAGGGTACAGGAGGGGTTGTCTCATGTTGTGGTTCTTCTGCAGTATACAAATAAACAATATGCAAGTGATGAGGAAGTCATAAACATGCATGTAACATAAAGATTGATATCCAAAGTAACTAATTACTCAGATTGGTCAGAGGGCGCCCAAGACCACACAATTACTTAAAAAAAAAAAAGTGGAAGACGGTAACCGTCATTTGGGTTAACATTGTGGGATAAACAAACCATCTGTGACATTCAAAATGATATTTCAACATCATTATATGCTGGGGTGTATATCAGAACATGAAATAATGTTTTAAGCTTATATGTTAGAATATATCAAACATATCATCGAGGATGTTAAAATTTACTAACCACTATCAACTTAAAAACCAAGGTCTTATCTTTAAAAACAAACACATTTAATGTCCCTAAATGATTCCTTTTTATTTTTTTTTTAATTTAGGATTCAAGTGGTGATTTCAACCTCGTCTCTCTCTGCCACATTTCAAATGTTTTAACTATTTGTCTACTGCTCCACCTGAGAGAATAAAATTGGATTTGTTTTATGCAAAGGATATGCATACAACTCCTCTGCACAACCTGGTCTTTCTTTCCTCCATGTATAAACCCATCGAACAGAGGCAACCTGTGACCAAAAGGACTGTGAGGAGGTGGTCACAGGGAGTTAAAGACAGGCGAGGTGTTTTTAGGCTACAAACTGGGATCCACTCTGTGAGCTACATGGATGATATCAATGGCATGACTGACTATCTTAACTTATGTGTGGACAACACCATCCCCACCAGAACAGTGAGGTGCTTCCCCAATAAGAAACCCTGAATCACCAGTGACCAGAAAGAGCTCCTGAATTATTGAGGTCTTCAAAAAAACAACTGAAAGTCAAGATTAGAGACAGCAAGGTGGGGTACAGGAGAAATGGTAAATGACAACAAGCTTCACCTGAACAACGTAAGAGATATGTGGTCAAGAACAAGGAAGATCACAGGATTCAAGCAGAAGGAGGATCAGATACACTATATTGCCAAAAGTATTTGCTCATCCATCCAAATGATCAGAATCAGGTGTTCCAATCACTTCCATGGCCACAGGTGTATTAAATTAAGCATCTAGGCATGCAGACTGTTTCTACGAACATTAGTGAAAGAATGGGTCGCTCTCAGGAGCTCAGTGAATTCCAGCGTGGAACTGTGATAGGATGCTACCTGTGCAACAAATCCAGTTGTGAAATTTCCTTGCTCCTAAATATTCCACAGTCAACTGTCAGCTGTATTATAAGGAAATGGAAGTGTTTGGGAATGACAGCAACTCAGCCATGAAGTGGTAGGACACGTAAACTGACGGAGCGGGATCAGCGGATGCTGAAGTGTATAGTGTGAAGAGGTCACCAACTTTCTGCAGAGTCAATCACTACAAACCTCCAAACTCCATGTAGCCTTCAGATTAACTCAACAACAGTGCAGAGAGCTTCATGAATGGGTTTCCATAGTGGAGCAGCTGCATCCAAGCCATACATCACCAAGTGCAATGCAAAGCGTTGAATGCAGTGGTGTAAAGCAGCCACCACTGGACTCTAGAGCAGTGGAGGAAAGTCTCTGGAGTAAAGAATCACGCTGGTGATCTGATGGAAGAGTCTGGGTTTGGTGGTTGCCAGGAGAACGGTACTTGTCTGACTGCATTGTGCCAAGCGTAAAATTTGGTGGAGGGGGGATTATGGTGTGGGGCAGTGGTGGCTGGTGAAAAAAAATCTTGGTGGGGCTGGTGTGCCAACATTTTTCCCTGCCTAATCTAGTATAAGCATTAAAATGAACAGTTGGAAAATGACTACAGGTCCACAATAATAATTTAATTTCAGTTTCCAGTTTCACATAAGAAGTAACAATTTACAGCTATATTAGACTTTATGCTATCAAACACTATACAATCAAGGGGTAAATTGTCCCTCAGAAAGGATGCTGTGAAGCCTCTCCTATAAGGCTCCAGCTATTGAATCCGCACAGCAGTTGGGTAGCTTGATGAGTCCATAGAACCGCTCCTGTATGTTGTTGCGTCCATCAATGTACCTCAGTACCAGGACTAGCTGACATCATATCCCCACACTGCTAATTCAAAAAAGCACCACAAAATTTAACACAACTGATTATCTTGGATAAAATATTACATTTTCTATCTACCTCTTCATTGTGCCTTCTTTCAGTAATGTGGTGCCCATCATCTAGCTGCGTTGCTATGGTAATCTTTCTGAGCACAGCTAGCTTTACGCAGTTTTCCATGTGAACTTTGGATCTCTCATGTTTCTTGATGCGTTTAGAGGTGTTTTAAGTCAGTTAGTCCAGTCTTTGTCCAAGTCGAATCACACAGTACATTAGCTGCTCCACAACCTGCCAGCCACGTCTCAGGGTTTAACCAGCTCCAACAAAAACTCAGTTTGTATGATTTACCTTTCTCCTTCGTTTACTGGTAAATGTTAATTTCAGGCTTGTCGGGTCACAGTTCCTTAACAAGAAGTTTTTCCTCCGTCGTCCGTCTCACAAAAGAATACATTAATAATGATTTCACCGAATTTGGTGGATGCTGCTCTTGAACTCCAGTTGTCACCGCCGTCGCCATCTCTCTTCCTTGTCGCCGTATTTTTTTTTTTCTCCCGACGTAGGACAGAGTCTGGGAGTCGCTCTACGAAATAAAACTACCGCTGGCCCTTCACGTAGTTCTAGCTCATAAACCTTCACGCATTTTACATAGCTGTTGGGGCGACATTTCCAGCGCCCCATCGGCGTTAAATTTGGTGACGTTGATAGGCCAATTATCAATCATTTTTACCTAGCAACCATAACCGGATTGGCTATTTAGCTGCAGGTCAGGGGCGCTTTGCCGAGCGCCCCGTGAGAGAATGATGCACTGTAGGTCGGTGGAAATTCACTGTTTAATGAGTGTCAGTTGGTGGAAATGTTGTTTAAATTATTTAAATCGCATGTAGGCACACACATACTATTAAGTAAATCTGATGCTGATCAAAAAAATAAATAAAAATAAAATAGAATAAATATTTTTCCCCTCCACAGCAGTGGCGCCAGCAGAAAAAAAATCTGATGGTGGCTAGTGGGTGGTAAGGCAAATTCTTAGGGTGGCATACCCAACCCCAAAAAAACAAACAAACAAAAAAAAACAAACATATATATATATATATATATATATATATATATATATATATATATATATATATATATATATATACACATACTTTTTTTTTAAAACTTTTATATATTTTATATTATATATAATATATATATATATAAATATATATAATATATTTATATATTTTAACAGTATTTTATTATCACTTTACTTATATTAACTTGTATATTTATGTTATTAAACTATTCATGACAATAAAATGGCCAACACACAACTAATTCTGAAAAGGACTTTTGTGGCTATGTATGTTATACAGAGTTTTGCAGTGTTTGTGTAGTATATTTATTTGACTGGAAATACGTGGATATACTTTATACATGTGCATACTGTATGAGTGAGACTTTTGCTTGCTCTATGAAGTTAGCATGCTAAGCCGAAAAGTTAGCATAGCTAACTAACCACTTTGATGAATTGCTTTCAATCTACAGAGGTTAGAGGATGAAACGAAAACACGATTCAGGAATTCTTGATTCATCGTCTGCACCTTCTGTCCCTGTTCTCACCTGGACTCATCCTCACTGCATACCGGTACTTCTTCTACATCAGGGTTCTGCTTCTCAACATTCTCACTTTTCTTCTCACTAGTACTTCCACTCTTGCCAAAAAAATGTGATATATCATGTTTTCGTTTCATCCTCTAACCTCTGTAGATTGAAAGCAATTCAGCAAAGTGGTTAGTTAGCTATGCTAACTTTTCCACTTAGCATGCTAACTTCATAGAGCAAGCAAAAGTCTCACTCATTCAGTATGCACATGTATAAAGTATATCCACGTATTTCCAGTCAAATAAATATACTACACAAACACTGCAAACTCTGTTTAACATACATACCCACAAAAGTCCTTTTCAGAATTCGTTGTAGCATTGGTTTTGCTGCTTGAATGCACTGCATGCTTTCTTCAGTTTCCAAACTGACTTCAGCAGCACCTCCGAACATTGGGTCGAGGAGAGGCGAGGGGGAGGGGGAGGGGGGGGGTGGAGGGGGGATTGGGGGTTGGGGGAAACAGAGCAATGGATCTACTGCATGTAACATTGGGCGTAGGGATCCCGTTGTGGTCTGATTCTTATTCTTACTAATATATATTATTGTTGTTGCTATTTCTGTTAAAAAAAATAGAAGCCTATGTTTAAAATATATTTCCTAGATCTACATAAATCCAATGCGCCTCCTTGGGGTGGCTAAGGGGTGGCTCAGAGTAATCCAATGGTGGCTGTAGCCACCCCTAGCCACCACATGGTGGCGCCACTGCTCCACAGCTGGTGGGGCGGAGCCCCAGCGCCCCCTATGGGCCAGCCGCCTCTGGTGTGGGGTTGTTTTTCAGCAGCTGGGCTTGGCCCCTTAGTTCCAGTGAAAGGAACTCTGAATGCTTCAGCAGACCAAGACATTTTGGACAATTCCATGCTCCCAACTTTGTGGGAACAATTTGGAGCTGGTCCCTTCCTCTTCCAACATGACTGTGCACCAGTGCACGAAGCAAGGTCCATAAAGACATGGATGGAAGAGTCTGGTGTGGATGAACTTGACTGGCCTCCACAGAGTCCTGACCTCAACCTGATAGAAGACCTTTGGGATGAATTAGAGCAGAGACTGAGAGCCAGGCCTTCTTAGCCAACATCAGTGTTTGACCTCAGAAAAGTTCTTCTGGAAGAATGGTCAAAAATCCCCATAAACACACTCCGAAACCTTGTGGACAGCCTTCCCAGAAGATTTGAAGTTGTTCTAGCTGCAAAGGGTGGACCCACGTCATATTGATTAGGAATGGGATGAACTAAAACTCATGTGAGTCAAGGCAGGTGAGCGGATACTTTTTGGCAAATACAGTGTAGATGGAAGTCTGGACTGAGCCAATGAACTGAACTCATTCTTCAACAGGTTCAGTTCAGAAACAAGTTCAGAGGGCTGGTATAGGCTCCAGCAGTTCCATGTGACCTTGAATAAGAAGAAACTGGTGGATGGATATCAAATATTGCTTTTTAAAAGAAACACAAACAAAGTTAAAGTTGTTTCTGAAATGTAAGAACAACTCAAAACCATTTATTTAAATAAATGTAACTCTTTAAATAACAGAAACAAGTACAATGAAATTGTTTTCAATGTTGTTCCTTCTCAACTTTATTTATATTGGTAAATACAGTATATTGAAATCTAGAAATATAACAAAATATAGAATTTCATTCCACTAATTAAAAAAATGTTTCAAAATGGTTTGTAACTGGTCCATGGTTCATATCTGTATGTTGCCGCCCATCTACTATTCAAATATATTTTCAACAGCACTTTCATGTTACCAACATTGCTACTGTTTTACATGCATCTTTTTTTTTTTTTTTTGGGGGGGGGGGGGGGGGGGGGGGGGGGCTCCACCTTTAACACTGAAAATTATTTAATAGACTTTCTTGCAATTTATATGGTAGGAGGAATGATAATGTTGGCAGAAACAAATAAGATGGAATATGAGTATACTCAGCAAGGGATTTGTAAGTTTTAACACTGTTCTCCTTTTTCACTTACACCCACGTACAGATGGGAAGTCAACAAGATAAAAGCTCTTTGTTCACTTTAGGAACAACAAAGATGACACCACTCCTCAAACGGACTTCTGGATAGAGTGAGAAAGAAAAAAAAAATGCAGCAGTGGCTGGGTCCAAAGGTTATACACTAATGTTTGTTATCACCATGGCTGGGAGCAATGATACAGACTACCAACTTTTCATACCTGCCATGTAGAGCATGTAATTCCTGAACGGTGTGTCCACTTAAATCCTTTTTTTGGTTGTTGTTGTTGTTGCTTGGTTATACGTAGATTTAATAAAGGGAATTTCATGTCAGGAATTACAAAATGATGTCAGACAGTTTGGAGTACAGTATAACCTTCATAGACATCTTTATCCACAACACATTTAAATGAAGCATTGGTTTTTTATAGTCTCTCATAAACTGCTGTATCTGTCAGTTTACATCAACAATTCATTAACATGGACATATGAGCTGGAAGAATGGACTCATTTATTAAACTGAACCCCCCATGCTCGATTTGGATCCCAGTTATGGGTTGTGCTTGTTACTTTATAGAGACAGAAATCACCACAGAAAGAAGATTTGGGGGGATGAATGGGTTGATTAAAAAGCTGGACTTGAACAAATTTGCTCCATTAGTTTGTTGTACCTCTTCATTATAATCTTGTATTTTTTTTTTTAATTCAAACCAACCCTACAACATGATATTACATGTTATGTGGCTACATCTCACCATTATTAGAGATAATATACTGTCATTCTATTACTCAGACTCCTGGAAATTTAAGAAAAGCATCCAGTTGGAATAAAAAAAAGGCATTGTATGTTTTCGTGATATAATTTGCTTCTGATTACCCTGTGAGATAATATTTAAATTCACTACTGTAGAAATGCATTGATATTTTATTAAGACTGATTTAATCAGGAAGTGTCATTGAGATCAACACGTATTTCATGAGAACCCTGAAAATAAATTATTAAATGTAATCATTTTTCTTATTAAACATCAACACTTAAAAAAATAAAATAAAATAAAATAAAAGGTACAGCAGCTATTGTGGTAAACTGAAGACAGCGTAAGACTTGTTAAGCCATGTTGTCCACGGTAAAATGCTGCAAGGAGCTAGTCCAGTCTCTGTGGAGGAGAATAGGACAAACATTAGAGGGTCTGCCCAGAGTAAGGGATGGATCTTGTTTTTGAATTGAAATATGCTGTTTTGAAATTATTTCAGTGTTTTATCAGACATTTTTTCAGTCAGTCAGAAGACAATGAGATCTTCAGGGAAGTTACAGGTAAGTCTAGTATTGTTTAAATTTGGGGCTAGTCTTACTGCGAGTACTCAGCTGTGGTTAATGTTTATCCAGTGATAAGAAAATTATACTGCCACATAGTTTGAGGAAGTTCTTTTAGATTCACATTTGAACCACATCAGACAGAGCTCAGTGTCATACAAATGTATGTAGTATGTCCTCAAAAATATATTTTTTTGGTATTATGTAGTATTCTAATTAAAATATACCATGAAATAAAGCTAATACATATATGACCGAATTCATGCACCTTATCCAAAATTTAAATTTAACTTGCCTCTAAACATTTATGATTCCATTTTTGCCATTTAATTTTACATGAAATGCAGTTTAATATTTATCCAATGTAGAATATAAAATTACAATAGAGAAGGGTGTTTATTTGATAAAACATATTAATCAAGCATTGGTTTTATAAAGTCTGAATGTTATATTTTTTTATATAATTTTCATCAGTGTTTGACAGCCTTGTGGGTTCTGTTAAAACCTGAATTAATTTCAGGTAGTCACTAGCTGTGCAATTCTTTACTTTTTCTGATGGGTGGCTGTGCTGTACATCTTTAAAAGTTATGGTTTATCTGTTTATCCTACTTTTGTTTATTTGGCGTACTGAAACTTGAATTTCCCCCTTGGGGGATTCATAAAGTATTTTGAATAAAAGTTATCACACCAAAGATTACGTTGGGTTAATACATTTCATTCTTTTTTTTTTTTTAACGTATAGCAGGGGTTGGTAAAGAAGTCATGCCAGTGAGACAGTGATGTTTGTAAGAAAGTCTATCTTCAGTGCACTGCTTCTTTTGGATAAGACTCACCTGTTTGCCTGTTATGTAGCTGAAGTCTCCGTGTTTGTATGCGGAACCTGAACGTCACAGCCCGCCACTGGGGTAACGGCAATGTATGGGGCGCTTTCTTGCTGCGTCACCGTTTCTAAGGCAACCGTGACTTGTCCAGTCTGTGGGGACACCTGTCGCCCAGCAGTTGACCTCTGTGAGCGACTTGTCTGGGTATCGGTGGGCTCTCTGTTCCTGCGGAATGAGTTCCTGATGCCATGAGACATGCGGCCCGAGAGGCGGGTGACTGCGCCTCTGATTGCGATCAAACTGCCCTTTTTCTTCTTGAGGAGCCCGACATCATCCTCCAACTCCGCGGGCGGTACCTCAATGTTCCCGGAGTACCAGAACACCCACCAGATGAGGCTGAGGAAGATGACAATGGCGCCCGCGTAGATGAGCAAGTCATAGAAAAACACGTTCACAAACACTCCAATGAGCAGGATAACTAACCCCACAATGTCAAACACTATAGCAAGCCAGAAACAGCACGCGCAGCGACCCAGACCCCGATACGTTGGCTCCATGTTTATATTGATCAGGTCTAAATCATATATGTTTATTTCCCTGTGCTTCGGTTTCAGTGGTGTGCCATTTCAGGGTCTCCGTGCTCAGGTGCCTCTGCTGAGCGTGGAGGAGGGGCTGAAGCACCTGTCCAGTAAGGTAGTGTGTTCCTCTCGTCACCTGAGTGTAATGGCCTGTAGCCTCTATGGCAAGCCGTTTTAGCATTTATTCCATATCCTTGATATCAGATCTCAGTTCTCTTTACTAGTTTGCACTTTGCCTAAACTAGTTGAACATTTTTAGCACTAGTTCAGTATTGTGTTGCACTAGTTGAACAAAAGGTTATAGTCACAATTTTCAAGGAACTTGTAACACTTTTGTTCAGCTAATTTAAGCAGAGGCTGTACTAGTGAAGCCATGTCTTGTACTAGTAGTGTCATTTATGACATTTATGCAATTATTTTTTTGTCCATAAGCATAACTACGAAATCCTATAATCTAGTTGTGACAAGTCAAGCTGATGTAACCAACCAAAGGGAACACTGATAAACTACCAAAAAAAAAAAGAAAAGAAAATCCAGTTAGTCCTTAACCAAAAAATTAACAGAAGAATAGAAAAATAAACTTTACACACAGCTAAAAAAAAAAAAACAATATACATATATGTATATATATATATATATATATATATATATATATATATATATATATATATATATATATATATATATATATATAAACACAGGGCTCGACAATAGCATTTGCCCGATGGCCCGAGCGTTTTTTTCGCCTGTCTCGGGCCAGTACGGGCCAGTAAACTTTATTAAACACTGGCCCATCCGGGCCACCACATTTTGAGGCAATTTCAGATTTTTTCTTATGTATATATTCGTCATAATCGCCAAGAAATGACTTGTATTTTATTGGAACATGAAGATGGTCCGCCATGTGAAGAACGTAATTTCGCTGCAGTAGTGTGTCGCGTCTTCGAGCATTTCCGGAACTGTTCGGGAATGTTCGGCAGCAGCATCTTTAAATGCGCGCGAAAAGATACAAGACGGAGAACAATCGAAACAACGAAAGTACACAACGGTATTGCTATAGACCTTTTCGGGCCGGCCCCCCGGAAGTACCCCGTCCGCTTTGCTGGAGTGTGCTACAGAGCGATTCTTTCACCGGCTCGCAGATTAACCAGTGTTTTTCTCTTTCTACAAATATATATTTTTATAATGTCGAGTCGGTCGAGTGGGAATACATGTTCCGTCATAAACTGTGCCAACAATGGCGTGAAAATTCAACAATGGAAGAAGAAAGTATGTGAAATACACAAGCCTTTACTGCACGAAGACTGCCTTGTTTGCAGAACAAGAAGTTAGGAAGACGTGGGTGAAAAATATCAACAGAAAGGACTTTGTTCCAAATGAATACAGCCGGGTGAGTTTTCGTTAACATTTAATCTCGTACTATTCATAGTCTCGCTGAGAGTCCCGGACGATTCTGGCCGAAAGAACAGCAGTATGAGGCTACTGTAGCCCTCGGCACTAGCACAAGCCTATAAATGAATGAATGAATGAATAAATGAATGAATTAGGAGAATGATAAAATAAATTAAATATAACATTAACACATAGCCTAATTTACCGCTAGCGTTAACGTTACAGTAGCATAATCTTTATGGTTTGTTGACGTTAGTTATAGCCAGCGTTGCAGCGTTCCACAGTTTTTAGTGTTTGATTATGGGAATAGATCATGTTATTTCCATAACCAATCATTAAAAACAGCGATAAAATACCTTCATCTGTAACTGAAGGCCACTGCCTAACATCATCAATCCAAGACATGTCTGCGTTATCCGTAAATAATGCTCCACGCTGCTGTGTTTGGGTTAGTTGGTGGAACACCGCACACTCCAGTTACGGCGGGGCCACTAGGGGGCGCATGTCCACAATTTTCAAGTCGAAAAGGTGTATACAGATGCAGAGTTGGAAGAAGAGTTGCTGCAGTTGGAGGAAGAACTGACTACAGACTGCTTTAGCACCTCCTATGGGTCTGAGGAGATAATGGTTTCTTTAGGCTGTGACAGGGTGGAGAAGGAAACTGATGGCTGTGACAGGGTGGAGGAGGAAACTGATGGCTATGAAGTGGTGGCACAGGAAACACAAATTACAAAACTATAAACAGTTAAACATGAAATAAATACTGAACAAAATGTACCTAGTCAAATATATCAGGAAGATGCCATGTGATAAATACCAATTTGAAAAAGTCTCATAAAGCATCTGTGATGAGAATTTATTTAGTCAATGCCAAATATAGCATAAAATCAAAATAATTACTTCAAAGGAAGGACTTGTGATGTCAGAGACTGTCAAACACTTAATATGTGTAAGTTTTTCATACATGATGGTTATTGCTTGATAGAAAGTATCAAGACATGAGTAAGTATTATGTGCTTTTCAGATATCATCTAATATCACATTGTGAAAACAGTGAATACAATTTCTACTTTGATATGTAAAATGCAGTTTGATTATTTTAGTGCCAAAAACAACTTACCACATACTCACCTGCTGCCTCCCTCACACTTTTATCCCAGACTTGGGACTGGGCTTGTGTGTTGTATGTTAGGTGTGTAATCATTTCATTAATTAAAGATTATATAAAAGTATATTATAAGATTGGAGGAGTGCATAATATATTAAACCATCACCAAAGCATGAATGATTAATTTTGATAAATCTAACAGGTTATGGACCAAAAAGCTCCATGCTACAAACAAGGTATTTTAGAAGTTTATACTAAAAGCAACAAAGCATCACACCACATTAACAACACAGAAGGTGTTTTACGACAGTAACACTATGTGCATCTACAATGCAGGCAGGAAAATCTACGGGGTTATTCTTCAAGATTATATGTGCATGCTACCTGCAAACAGAAAAAAAGTTATTCAACAAAAATGTTGTGTCAGATAACATAATATTGCTAAAATATGTGGGACATTTTATTTCTTCATTTCAGTGTCAGAATGCACCAGAATGCACCAAATTACATCATTTTTTCAAAATTCCTTCGGCGGCCGCTGTTCCGCGCGCCTGCAAATAGTTGGGCCACTGATTTATGAATCAGGGCCAGTACATTCCAAATTTTACTGGCCCTGTGGGCCAGTGCTCTAAAATGCTTATTGTCAAGCCCTGAAACATGCAAGTCTTTCAACCCTGTGCTGACCATGGTGATGTGAAGAATTCTTTTTTTTTCTGATGTTTCAAAATTGCTATAATAATAATAATTAATTATCATGTACGAGAAGCAGGATTTGTGAAATCTTATGAATCCCAAGTTACAGAAATTTTGGAAGCTCACTGGCCCTTTTTTTGTAGATGGAATTTTTTTTTTGTTTCTTTTCATAAGCTCCAGAACCTGACAGATTTTTTGCAGATTTCTACAAACATATTTGGAATATTATCTCCCTGTTATTTTTCAGAGTGATACTCTAAACTAAGCAGTTCCAACACATATAAACACAATTCTTATTTCAGCACTACCAAAGCCCACCCTCTTCTTTTCCTGTCAGCTGTTCCCTTCAGGGGTAGCCACACTGAGTCATCCGCCTCCAACTCATCTGTCAGTCTGTTCATCACCATAGCAAACAAGAAGGGGCTCAGAGCTGATCCTTGATGGAGTCCCACCTCCACTTTGAACTCCTCTGTCACACCTACAGCACATCTCTTTAAATATTTAGCCATGCCTGGGACTAGTCGGAATTATTCTTGTTAATTTAGTAGCGTATTTTTGTTGTTGCTGTGAGTTGGTCCTTTGCAGTCATGTTAAAGCTAAAGCTACCCAGCCCTTCACATTATGTTGCTCGGTGTAAAACTCTGTATGTATGGATGTTATAACATTTAGGGATAACTGGAGTGTCAGCTTTTGTGATTTACTAATGACCTATTCGCAATCAGAACACTTTTAGTGGTGTCTGCTGTCTTTCAAAAGGATTCGGTCACAGTTCTGTAGCTTCCTTTTTTACTGATAAAATTCAGAAAATCAGGCAGTCAGTGTGTGCTTCCATGGCAGGGGCAGCACATATGTCACCACTGTGACCACCTAAAAGCATAAACACCATAACATACTTTTCTCCAGTCAGCCCAAAAACCACCACTTGCTGTGATACCCTGCCAACAGGGTTTTTCAAGACTGTTTTAGAATGCATGGCCCCAGAGATTTTGCTGTTTGTAAACACCTCCCTGCTCTCAGGAGTCTTCCCACAGACCCCAAAACAGCCGTCCTCAAGCCACTCCTGAAAAAGACCAGCTTAGACTCATGAGGCAAGGCAAGGCAAGTTTGTTTGTACAGTAATCCCCCTCACTTCGTGGTTAATGGGGGCTGTGACCCCCCCCCGCGACAGGTGAAAACCATGTATACGCGCGTACGCAAAATCTACAGAAGGTACACTCACTTTGATGATCTCTCCTCTCTGTGTAGCTGATGAGCAGTGTTGCCAGGTGGGAAATGTGGGATTATCGTACCATAGAGTCAAAATTATTGTATTTTAAGGAAAATTATGGTCATAGTCAAAATAACAAGCCCAATGATGCGCTATAGTCAAGTATAATCACTCTAGTGTTAAATTGCGTCCCACAGGCACTCACAGCTTCGTGGCGTAAGTACGGAATGGGTTAACGGGACCACATCAGCCCCAATTTACAATTGCGTTGGACTAATGTGTCCCCCAAAAACAAATGAGAGGTGGGAACTAAGAGCCAAATAAAGAGACCTGGGGGCGATTTTGGAGACTAATTTTTTTTTCCCTTGGTTTTTCTCTTCTGCTTAAAGTCTGTTTAAATCTCGCTTGCTCGACTTCCTGACTGTGAGCGCGTGCAACTGACCATTCAATCTATCATGCTCGTTGTTCTGAGACAGACACTCGTATCTCACGCTCAGCAAAGCACAACTGGCTGGAAACATGTCACATCGGAACAGATGCCTTCAGGGTTCACAAAAAAAACTAAACAAAACAAAAAAAAAACCACAGACACACTCTCCGGCAAACAGTTGCGGCAGGCAATAATTTGAAAAAGTCAAATTATAATACATTTGGCCCTTTTTTGGATTATTGATCGTACATCGTACAGAGGGCCAAATTATCGTACAAATACGATAATTATCGTACACCTGGCAACGCTGCTGACGAGAGCAAGAGATGGGAGACGCCTGTCAGCCAATCAGTAATGCCCGTTGTAGCAGCCAATCACAGGCCTCGATATTCCTTCATGGGGTCTCCCTTGTCGGCTCTTGTTGCTTCCCGAGACTCGTTCTTAATGTGATGGGTTTCGCTTCAGCCTCACGCGCTTCGTTTGATTTTTTTTTTCAATTTTTTTTTTCAATTTTTTTTCTATTTTTGAAACTTCCATGATGTACTGAGACCGCGATTGCTGAGACCGCTAAGTGTGGGGGATTACTGTATAGCACATTTCCTGTTTAAGACAATTGAAGGTGCTTTACATTAAACATGTGAAGCATTACAGAGCATTAACAAAACCCTTCAAGACAACAACCTGAAACGTCCTGCCTGGGGATCGTCCCATGTCGGCGGCCGTTATTACTATTTTTTTTATTTTATGTTTTTTTTTTTTTTTGTCTTTTGTTTACTTTATAATGCTCCGTGATCAGTAAATCCCAAAACCAGTGGCTACGAAGCTTTGAATTATCTGTTTACCCCAGTCGTCACCAGGACGGTTTTACTGCTCTTTCATCTCTTTTTCTTGAATAATTAAATAATAATACATCTTATATATATATATTTTTTTTCTTTTTTAAACTTTTTATTTTACTTGTCAACCAGGCGATGCAACCTGCCAAACTGTATTGATACGTGTCGATACTGTGTCACTGAGTACTGACACCTGCTGGACATTAAAAATCCCTACAGGCAACCGAGTTGCCAGACTCAACTGACACCAATTTGATGACTTAGTATGCAATAATAAAATATAAGTCATCGTATTGTATATGGCATCATTGCATATCTTCATTTAAATTTAAAATATCTGTGATATCTTCAGATACAGATACATGTATCATAACTTGAAAATCTAAGTGACCGTGTTGTGAATGAAGATGCTTGTGGACTGATTTTTTTATTCAAAAAATAAGTTTTTCCAATGTATTGAACTTCAGTCTATTTCGCTTTTCAAACAAAAGTTCTCCAGCCTCGGAAAAGACCCACTCACAAGGCACAGATGATGCTGGTGTGCAAAGAAACTGCAAAACAAGCTGGGAGAGGTGTGGATACATTGGCTTTTGGTTGTCCCAGTATCTCAAAGGATCCTGGGACCTGGACCAGTTCCCTGAACCCTTCACTCTCCACAATGCTGAGGGGCTGGCAGTCCTTCAGGATGAAATTTAGCAGAGCTTCATCCAGCATCTGCTTCCTGGAAGGTTAAAAAATAAGAATAAATTCATATGAGTTCATTATCAATAAAGCAACTGTGAATAAGTTGTAGAATGGCTGTGTACCTGAGTTCATCCTGGGTGTATCTGGGACTTCATTTTCATGCCTGGCCCTGTAATGTCTCAGCACTGAGGTGGACTTGATCAAATATGACAGCTCTGTCGAGCAAATTTGACATTTAACCTACAGAAAATAATATGAATAGTAAACTAAGTCACTTTGAAATGAATTTGTATTCAGATAGATCAAGTGGAAACTTTCAAAGGAACAGGATGAAACAACAAGGAAATTAAAACAAATACCTTATTTTCCGATATGAGATCAAAATGGTGCCATACGGTGGAAACCTTTCTTTTGTCCAGAATTATTGCTGATTTTTACAACGTGTTACAAAAGATTAGAGATTATTTTGGCAGATGCATCCCGTCGACAGATGTGCTTCCTTATAAACACAGTTTGGCGCGTCACTGTCAGTTCGATACAGTACCTGTATCGGTCATGTGACTTTCTTAAAGCGAATCGCGCACCGACACACACCGACACAGGTTTTGCTCTCTGAGCTCGACGCATGCGCCGACGCATCGGTGTTGGTGGACCCATCACTAGGTCAAGCCCTTTGTCTCCACCTCATGTTTTTTTTTTTAAACAACTACAACTAGGCTAATTTGCAACATTTCTAATATAGGCATGCCAGCAGAATCTGATGTAAAATGGAAGATCACGCGACCCACTCGAGGAAAGGGGTTTGAAAGTTGCGGTCCAGAATTTGTTTCTTTTACAGACTGAATTATTAATGTTGTTCTTGAAACCGAATAAAACTTGATTTTGATGGTTATGCAGTTATTTACATAATTGATGCAGTTATTAAACTACATAGCTGTTGCTTATTCACTGAATCATAGTCTCAGATTTTAAGAGAATAAAGTTTATTAAAATGATGTAGAGCCTACCTGTAGCTCTACTGGTGGGAGCAACGGGCCTTTTATAGCTTTGACGTGTGCGTGTTCGTAACAAAACATTTCAATGTCCAGAGTCTTGGACATGCCAATCTATTTATTGCATATCAGTCCAATAAAATAGAAATCGATCACACTCAAAAATCAAACAAATATTAAATTCCAACCCAGGGATAACAAAACCCCAAACACGTCTTCGCGATCGAAAACTTATTGCTCTCTTCCTAATTGCTCACCTGGCGTCAATCACGTCTAGGTTTAAAAAACAAATTACCCAAACTTGTCCAAACAAACCTTATCCATACTATCACCTAAGAGGGATTACTTTTTTTGAGTTTAGCCAGAGGCTCAAAATAACCATTTATTTTAACATATTCATTTTGACTCCAAGTTACTAGCATTAATTGCCATTTTGCTGCAAACACACACTGTGTTCTAATAAAAACTGCTTTGATTCATGTTTGGCTTGAGATTATTGGGTATGTCTTCCCCTCTTGGACTTTTGTTGACACACCTGAACGCCCCAGACCACCGAAACTGCCAAAATGTCTGCTTTTATGGAGGCCTGCCCACTTTTCTGATGATAATGTATAGCACCTGGAGGTAGTAAGAGAGTACTTAGTATTGCCCATTTTGATATTTTGTTTCTGCACTGTTGTTAAATAAAGAATAGCATGGTGAAAAAAAGTTATGTTGTCGCTCATCTGAGGTTGAAGAGGGGATAGTAACTTTTGCACATAGTACATCAATCAGCCACGACATTGTGACCATCTGTTTAGCAGGTCCTCCTTATGCTCCCACAAGAGCTTTGATCAGTCAGAGTTTCGACAAATAACATCTGAGGTAGGGTGAGGGGGGTACTGGAGTGTCTGATGCCAGGATGTTAGCTGTGGGATATCTTCCCATAGATCCCATCAGAATGATATCTGGGGAGTCTGGAGAACAAATGAAAACCTCAGACTCTTTCTGAGCACTTCTTAAAAAATGTGTCTATAGGTCCATTAATGACCTGCTGGGTGATTTGAGGAGCCATGAAAGCTCATAATGCTTTGGCTGATCAGTGTATATATCTATGGAAAACCTAAATCTAAATTAAGCAAAAAAAACAAAAAAAACATCACAATTTGCTTTTGTCCTAACTGCAGTTATGAGCCGCCTGTTTTCATTGTAATGCAATTGTCAGACTTAAAATAATACTAATGATAATAATTGAATCCTAACAATAGTCAGATTTTATTTTTAAACATGAATCAAAGATATTGATTTTAAATGTAGACATGCATTAAAAAGTAGAATGGGTGTGGCTTTGGAATTCAAACCTCAAAGGAACATTCTAGAAGATGATGTAACAGGACATCATTATGATGTCACAGGACATCATTATGATGTCATCGGGGGGGTATAAAGCACCAGAGCAAAACATTCCATCATTTCAGTTCGATCGCTCCAAACGTTCATACGTGACGGATCACTGCTAGCAAGACAGGCAAACGGATCACTGAAAGTATTGACGGATTGACGTCTATCGTTCGGATAAAGACAAAAGAACTGGAAATGGCTTCTCAAACATGGAGGTTCCCCGACGGGAGGCACGTTGGTCAGGCGAGGAGAGCGGGAAACCATGAAAACCAGATGGGCCGCCGCATGCTTGTTGAAGAAATCGACAGGCTGACTTACCTGCTAAACGTGGAGACGGGTAAATTCATGGACGCCAACTCCAAAGTATTTCAACTGTCGAAAGATTTGGATGAAACACGACTCCAGTTGAAAAAAGCGAAACAAACGACCGAAACACTTCAGAGCAAATTAAGTTTCACGTGGACAAGACGGAGCATATCATGGTTGACCTGAGAGCTGACCTGGACTCTCTCAACCATAAGAGGGAGCAGGAGAGGGCCTCCCTGCAACAAGCCAAAGACTCATTTCAAGAGCTCAGCTGTAAATATGAAGCCGATATTACAGCACAAAGAAAGGAGGTGGAAACACTTCACCAGGTAAAGTTACATTTCAGTTTTATGCTCCTAAAATCTGGAACAGTCTTCCAGAAGTTGTGAGACAGGCCTCAAGTCTGACAATGTTCAGATCCAGGCTGAAAACAGTTCTGTTTAGATGTGCATATAACAACTGAAAGGATTTTATCTGCATTCTTCATTTTTAATTTAATTGATAATTTTTTAATTAATTTTTAATATAATTTAATTAATTAATGATTATTTTCATGCTTGTATGATTCTATTTGCCTTCTTGTGATTTTATGCATCTGCAAAGCACTTTGAATTGCCTTGTGTACGAATTGTACTCTACAACTAAACTTGCCTTGTCTTCACCAGGAGCTCAAAACTGAAGTTAAGGCTCATCAGGAAACAGAGATGAAGAACCATCAGCTCATCAAGAATCTGAGAGCTGAGCTGGACTCTCTCCGCTATCAGACGGAGCAGGAGAAGGCCTCCCTGCAACAAATTTCCAAAGAAACTGAAATTCGTTTGCAGTTGGAGCTGGAACACCTGAAGGACTCGAGCCAAGAGCTCAGGGGAAGACTGCGACCTGAACGCAGCGCCTTAAACCACTCGGCCATCCTGACTGGTGTGTGTTTGTGTGTGTGTGAGTCCACACATTGGTAGATAGACGTACAGACGAACAGCCAGTTGGTCAGACAGATAGATAGATGAATAAAGAGTTGGATAGATGGACAGACAGAAATCCAGTTGGTTAGATGGACAGACGGATAGCCAGTTGGATAGATGGACAGACGGATAGCCACTTGGATAGATGGACAGATGGATAGCCAGTTGGATAGATGGTCAGACGAATAGCCAGTTGGATAGATGGACAGACAGAAATCCAGTTGGTTAGATGGACAGACGGATAGCCAGTTGGAAAGATGGACAGACGGATAGCCACTTGGATAGATGGACAGACGGATAGCCACTTGGATAGATGGTCAGACGAATAGCCAGTTGGATAGATGGACAGACGGAGAGACGAATCGCCAGTTGGATAGATGGATAGACGAACAGCCACTTGGACAGATAGATAGATGAATAGACAGTTGGATAGGTGGACAGACGGATAGCCAGTTGGATAGAGGAAAAGACAAATCGCCATTTGGATAGACGGACAGACGAATAGCCAATTGGATAGATGGACAGATGAATCGCCATTTGGATAGATGGACAGACGGATAGACTGCGATCTTAACGCAGCGCCTTAGACCACTCGGCCATCCTGACTGGTGTGTGTGTGTTTGTGAGTGTACACATTGGTAGATAGACATACAGACGAATAGCCACTTGGTCAGACAGATAGATAGATGAATAGACAGTTGGATAAATGGACAGAGAGAAATCCAGTTGGTTAGATAGAAAGACCACTAACCAGTTGGATAGATGGATAGACGGACAGACGGATATCGAGTTGGATAGATGGACAGACGGAGAGACGAATCGCCAGTTGGATAGATGGACAGACAAACAGCCACTTGGACAGATAGATAGATGAATAGACAGTTGGATAGATGGACAGAGGGATAGCCAGTTGGATAGAGGAACAGACAAATCGCCATTTGGATAGACGGACAGACGAATAGCCAATTGGATAGATGGATAGCCGGATAGCCAGTTGGATATTCTATTTCAGTCTTCACAGCAAAGTGATTCACACAATTGATTTGGGTCAGGTTTTACATTGGATGTTGAAGCAACTGGGACTCAAAGCCAAACCTGATGATAAAGAGCTGTCAGAAGTGGGATTCGAACCCACGCCTCAAGGGGAGACTGCGACCTGAACGCAGCGCCTTAGAGCCATCCTGACTGGTATGTGTTTGTGTACGCATTGGTAGATAGACGTACAGACGAATAGCCAGTTGGTCAGACAGATAGATAGATGAATAGACAGTTGGATAGATGGACAGACAGAAATCCAGTTGGTTAGATGGACAGACGGATAGCCAGTTGGATAGATGGACAGACGGATAGCCACTTGGATAGATGGACAGATGGATAGCCAGTTGGATAGATGGTCAGACGAATAGCCAGTTGGATAGATGGACAGACGGAGAGACGAATCGCCAGTTGGATAGATGGACAGACAGATAGCCAGTTGGATAGATGGATAGACGAACAGCCACTTGGACAGATAGATAGATGAATAGACAGTTGGATAGATGGACAGATAGATAGCCAGTTGGATAGATGGATAGACGAACAGCCAGTTGGTTAGATGGACTGACGAATAGCCAGTTGGATAGATGGACAGACGGATAGACGTATAGCTGGAGAGCCAGTTGGCTATTCTATTTAAGTCTCCACAGTGAAGTGATTCACACGATTGATTCGGCTCAGGTTTTACATTGGATGTTGAAGCAACTGGAAATCAAGGCCAAACATGACGATAAAAAGCTGTCAGAAGTGGGATTCGAACCAATGCCTCAAGGGGAGACTGCGACCTGACTGGTGTGTGTACGCATTGGCAGATAGACGTACAGACTAATAGCCAGTTGGTCAGACAGATAGATAGATGAATAAATAGTTGGATAGATGGACAGAGAGAAATCCAGTTGGTTAGATGGACAGACCACTAACCAGTTGGATAGATGGATAGACAGACAGACGGATATCCAGTTGGATAGATGGACAGACGTATAGACAGTTGGATAGATGGTCAGACGAATAGCCAGTTGGATAGATGGACAGACGAACAGCCACTTGGACAGATAGATAGATGAATAGACAGTTGGATAGATGGACAGACGGATAGCCAGTTGGATAGAGGAACAGACAATTTGCCATTTCGATAGACGGACAGACGAATAGCCAATTGGATAGATGGATAGCTGGATAGCCAGTTGGATATTCTATTTCAGTCTTTACAGCAAAGTGATTCACACGATTGATTCGGCTCAGGTTTTACATTGGATGTTGAAGCAACTGGGACTCAAGGCCAAACCTGATGATAAAGAGCTGTCAGAAGTGGGATTCGAACCCACGCCTCAAGGGGAGACTGCGACCTGAACGCAGCGCCTTAGAGCCATCCTGACTGGTGTGTGTTTGTGTACGCATTGGTAGATAGACGTACAGACGAATAGCCAGTTGGTCAGACAGATAGATAGATGAATAGACAGTTGGATAGATGGACAGACAGAAATCCAGTTGGTTAGATGGACAGACGGATAGCCAGTTGGATAGATGGACAGACGGATAGCCACTTGGATAGATGGACAGATGGATAGCCAGTTGGATAGATGGTCAGACGAATAGCCAGTTGGATAGATGGACAGACGGAGAGACGAATCGCCAGTTGGATAGATGGACAGACAGATAGCCAGTTGGATAGATGGATAGACGAACAGCCACTTGGACAGATAGATAGATGAATAGCCAGTTGGATAGATGGACAGACGGATAGACGTATAGCTGGAGAGCCAGTTGGCTATTCTATTTAAGTCTCCACAGTGAAGTGATTCACACGATTGATTCGGCTCAGGTTTTACATTGGATGTTGAAGCAACTGGGAATCAAGGCCAAACATGACGATAAAAAGCTGTCAGAAGTGGGATTCGAACCATTGCCTCAAGGGGAGACTGCGACCTGACTGGTGTGTGTACGCATTGGCAGATAGACGTACAGACTAATAGCCAGTTGGTCAGACAGATAGATAGATGAATAGACAGAAATCCAGTTGGTTAGATGGACAGATGGATAGATGAATCGCCATTTGGATATTCTATTTCAGTCTTCACAGCAAAGTGATTCGGCACAGGTTTTACATTGGATGTTGAAGCAACTGGGACTCAAGGCCAAACCTGACGATAAAGAGCTGTCAGAAGTGGGATTTGAACCCACACCTCAAGGGGAGACTGCAACCTGAAGGCAGCGCCTTAGACCACTGGGCCATCCTGACTGGTGTGTGTTTGAGTGTACACATTGGTAGATAGATGTACAAACGAATAGCCACTTGGTCAGACAGATAGATAGATGGACAGAGAGAAATCCAGTTGGTTAGATGGACAGACCACTAACCAGTTGGATAGATGGATAGACGAACAGCCAGTTGGATAGATGGATAGATGAATAGACGGACAGACAGTTGGATAGAGGAACAGACAAATTGCCATTTGGATAGACAGACAGACAAATAGCCAGTTGGATGGTTGGACAGATGAATCGCCATTTGGATAGATGGATAGCCAGTTGGATATTCTATTTCAGTCTTCACAGCAAAGTGATTTGGCACAGGTTTTACATTGGATGTTGAAGCAACTGGGACTCAAGGCCAAACCTGACGATAAAGAGCTGTCAGAAGTGGGATTCGAACCCACACCTCAAGGAGAGACTGCAACCTGAAGGCAGCACCTTAGACCACTGGGCCATCCTGACTGGTGTGTGTACACATTGGTAGATAGATGTACAGACGAATAGCCACTTGGTCAGACAGATAGATAGACAGTTGGATAGATGGACAGAGAGAAATCCAGTTGGTTAGATGGACAGACCACTAACCAGTTGGATAGATGGATAGACGGACAGACGGATATCCAGTTGGATAGATGGTCAGACGGATAGCCAGATGGATAGAGGAACAGACAAATCGCCATTTGGATAGACAGACAGACGAATAGCCAATTGGATCGATGGACAGATGAATCGCCATTTGGATAGATGGACAGACGGACAGACTGCGACCTTAACGCAGCGCCTTAGACCACTCGGCCATCCTGACTGGTGTGTGTGTTTGTGTGTGTGAGTGTACACATTGGGAGATAGACAAACAGACGAAAAGTTACTTGGTCAGACAGATAAATAGATGAATAGACAGTTGGATAGATGGACAGAGAGAAATCCAGTTGGTTAGATGGACAGACCACTAACCAGTTGGATAGATGGATAGACAAACAGCCAGTTGGAATAGATGAATAGACGACAGACATTGGATAGAGGAACAGACAAATCGCCATTTGGATAGACGGACAGACAAATAGCCAGTTGGATGGTTGGACAGATGAATCGCCATTTGGATAGATGGATAGCTGGATAGCCAGTTGGATATTCTATTTCAGTCTTCACAGCAAAGTGATTCGGCACAGGTTTTACATTGGATGTTGAAGCAACTGGGACTCAAGGCCAAACCTGACGATAAAGAGCTGTCAGAAGTGGGATTTGAACCCACACCTCAAGGGGAGACTGCAACCTGAAGGCAGCGCCTTAGACCACTGGGCCATCCTGACTGGTGTGTGTTTGAGTGTACACATGGTAGATAGATGTACAGACGAATAGCCACTTGGTCAGACAGATAGATAGATGAATAGACAGTTGGATAGATGGACAGAGAGAAATCCAGTTGGTTAGATGGACAGACCACTAACCAGTTGGATAGATGGATAGACGAACAGCCAGTTGGATAGATGGATAGATGAATAGACGGACAGACAGTTGGATAGAGGAACAGACAAATTGCCATTTGGATAGACAGACAGACAAATAGCCAGTTGGATGGTTGGACAGAAGAATCGCCATTTGGATAGATGGATAGCCAGTTGGATATTCTATTTCAGTCTTCACAGCAAAGTGATTCGGCACAGGTTTTACATTGGATGTTGAAGCAACTGGGACTCAAGGCCAAACCTGACGATAAAGAGCTGTCAGAAGTGGGATTCGAACCCACACCTCAAGGGGAGACTGCAACCTGAAGGCAGCGCCTTAGACCACTGGGCCATCCTGACTGGTGTGTGTGTACACATTGGTAGATAGATGTACAGACGAATAGCCACTTGGTCAGACAGATAGATAGATGAATAGACAGTTGGATAGATGGACAGAGAGAAATCCAGTTGGTTAGATGGACAGACCACTAACCAGTTGGATAGACGAACAGCCAGTTGGATAGATGGATAGATGAATAGACGGACAGACAGTTGGATAGAGGAACAGACAAATTGCCATTTGGATAGACAGACAGACAAATAGCCAGTTGGATGGTTGGACAGATGAATCGCCATTTGGATAGATGGATAGCCAGTTGGATATTCTATTTCAGTCTTCACAGCAAAGTGATTCACACGATTGGCTCAGGTTTTACATTGGATGTTGAAGCAACTGGGACTCAAGGCCAAACCTGACGATAAAGAGCTGTCAGAAGTGGGATTCGAACCCACACCTCAAGGAGAGACTGCAACCTGAAGGCAGCGCCTTAGACCACTGGGCCATCCTGACTGGTGTGTGTACACATTGGTAGATAGATGTACAGACGAATAGCCACTTGGTCAGACAGATAGATAGATGAATAGACAGTTGGATAGATGGACAGAGAGAAATCCAGTTGGTTAGATGGACAGACCACTAACCAGTTGGATAGACGAACAGCCAGTTGGATAGATGGATAGACGGACAGACAGTTGGATAGAGGAACAGACAAATTGCCATTTGGATAGACAGACAGACAAATAGCCAGTTGGACAGATGAATCGCCATTTGGATAGATGGATAGCCAGTTGGATATTCTATTTCAGTCTCCACAGCAAAGTGATTCACACGTTGGCTCAGGTTTTACATTGGATGTTGAAGCAAACTGGGACTCAAGGCCAAACCTGACGATAAAGAGCTGTCAGAAGTGGGATTCGAACCCACGCCTCAAGGGGAGACTGCGAACCTGAACGCAGCGCCTTAGACCGCTCGGCCATCCTGACTGGTGTGTGTGTACATTGGTAGATAGATGTACAGACGAATAGCCACTTGGTCAGACAGATAGATAGATGAATAGACAGTTGGACAGAGAGAAATCCAGTTGGTTAGATGGACAGACCACTAACCAGTTGGATAGACGAACAGCCAGTTGGATAGATGAATAGACGGACAGACAGTTGGATAGAGGACAGACAGACAAATTGCCATTTGGATAGACAGACAGACAAATAGCCAGTTGGATGGTTGGACAGATGAATCGCCATTTGGATAGATGGATAGCCAGTTGGATATTCTATTTCAGTCTCCACAGCAAAGTGATTTGGCTCAGGTTTTACATTGGATGTTGAAGCAACTGGGACTCAAGGCCAAACCTGACGATAAAGAGCTGTCAGAAGTGGGATTCGAACCCAACCTCAAGGGGAGACTGCGACCTGAACGCAGCGCCTTAGACCGCTGGGCCATCCTGACTGGTGTGTGTACACATTGGTAGATAGATGTACAGACGAATAGCCACTTGGTCAGACAGATAGATAGATGAATAGACAGTTGGATAGATGGACAGAGAGAAATCCAGTTGGTTAGATGGACAGACCAACCAGTATAGACGAACAGCCAGTTGGATAGATGGATAGACGGACAGACCAGTTGGATAGAGGAACAGACAAATTGCCATTGGATAGACAGACAGACAAATAGCCAGTTGGATGGTTGGACAGATGAATCGCCATTTGGATAGATGGATAGCCAGTTGGATATTCTATTTCAGTCTTCCACAGCAAAGTGATTTTGGCTCAGGTTTTACATTGGATGTTGAAGCAACTGGGACTCAAGGCCAAACCTGACGATAAAGAGCTGTCAGAAGTGGGATTCGAACCCACGCCTCAAGGGGAGACTGCAACCTGAACGCAGCGCCTTAGACCGCTCGGCCATCCTGACTGGTGTGTGTACACACATGGTAGATAGATGTACAGACGAATAGCCACTTGGTCAGACAGATAGATAGATGAATAGACAGTTGGATAGATGGACAGAGAGAAATCCAGTTGGTTAGATGGACAGACCACTAACCAGTTGGATAGACGAACAGCCAGTTGGATAGATGGATAGACGGACAGACAGTTGGATAGAGGAACAGACAAATTGCCATTTGGATAGACAGACAGACAAATAGCCAGTTGGATGGTTGGACAGATGAATCGCCATTTGGATAGATGGATAGCCAGTTGGATATTCTATTTCAGTCTTCACAGCAAAGTGATTCGGCACAGGTTTTACATTGGATGTTGAAGCAACTGGGACTCAAGGCCAAACCTGACGATAAAGAGCTGTCAGAAGTGGGATTCGAACCCACGCCTCAAGGGGAGACTGCGACCTGAACGCAGCGCCTTAGACCACTGGGCCATCCTGACTGGTGTGTGTACACATTGGTAGATAGATGTACAGACGAATAGCCACTTGGTCAGACAGATAGATAGATGAATAGACAGTTGGATAGATGGACAGAGAGAAATCCAGTTGGTTAGATGGACAGACCACTAACCAGTTGGATAGATGGATAGACGAACAGCCAGTTGGATAGATGGATAGACGGACAGACAGTTGGATAGAGGAACAGACAAATTGCCATTTGGATAGACAGACAGACAAATAGCCAGTTGGATGGTTGGACAGATGAATCGCCATTTGGATAGATGGATAGCCAGTTGGATATTCTATTTCAGTCTTCACAGCAAAGTGATTTGGCACAGGTTTTACATTGGATGTTGAAGCAACTGGGACTCAAGGCCAAACCTGACGATAAAGAGCTGTCAGAAGTGGGATTCGAACCCACACCTCAAGGAGAGACTGCAACCTGAAGGCAGCGCCTTAGACCACTGGGCCATCCTGACTGGTGTGTGTACACATTGGTAGATAGATGTACAGACGAATAGCCACTTGGTCAGACAGATAGATAGATGAATAGACAGTTGGATAGATGGACAGAGAGAAATCCAGTTGGTTAGATGGACAGACCACTAACCAGTTGGATAGATGGATAGACGGACAGACAGTTGGATAGAGGAACAGACAAATTGCCATTTGGATAGACAGACAGACAAATAGCCAGTTGGATGGTTGGACAGATGAATCGCCATTTGGATAGATGGATAGCCAGTTGGATATTCTATTTCAGTCTTCCACAGCAAAGTGATTTTGGCTCAGGTTTTACATTGGATGTTGAAGCAACTGGGACTCAAGGCCAAACCTGACGATAAAGAGCTGTCAGAAGTGGGATTCGAACCCACACCTCAAGGAGAGACTGCAACCTGAAGGCAGCGCCTTAGACCACTGGGCCATCCTGACTGGTGTGTGTACACATTGGTAGATAGATGTACAGACGAATAGCCACTTGGTCAGACAGATAGATAGATGAATAGACAGTTGGATAGATGGACAGAGAGAAATCCAGTTGGTTAGATGGACAGACCACTAACCAGTTGGATAGACGAACAGCCAGTTGGATAGATGGATAGACGGACAGACAGTTGGATAGAGGAACAGACAAATTGCCATTTGGATAGACAGACAGACAAATTGCCAGTTGGATGGTTGGACAGATGAATCGCCATTTGGATAGATGGATAGCCAGTTGGATATTCTATTTCAGTCTTCACAGCAAAGTGATTTGGCACAGGTTTTACATTGGATGTTGAAGCAACTGGGACTCAAGGCCAAACCTGACGATAAAGAGCTGTCAGAAGTGGGATTCGAACCCACACCTCAAGGAGAGACTGCAACCTGAAGGCAGCGCCTTAGACCACTGGGCCATCCTGACTGGTGTGTGTACACATTGGTAGATAGATGTACAGACGAATAGCCACTTGGTCAGACAGATAGATAGATGAATAGACAGTTGGATAGATGGACAGAGAGAAATCCAGTTGGTTAGATGGACAGACCACTAACCAGTTGGATAGATGGATAGACGAACAGCCAGTTGGATAGATGGATAGATGAATAGACGGACAGACAGTTGGATAGAGGAACAGACAAATTGCCATTTGGATAGACAGACAGACAAATAGCCAGTTGGATGGTTGGACAGATGAATCGCCATTTGGATAGATGGATAGCCAGTTGGATATTCTATTTCAGTCTTCACAGCAAAGTGATTTGGCACAGGTTTTACATTGGATGTTGAAGCAACTGGGACTCAAGGCCAAACCTGACGATAAAGAGCTGTCAGAAGTGGGATTCGAACCCACACCTCAAGGAGAGACTGCAACCTGAAGGCAGCGCCTTAGACCACTGGGCCATCCTGACTGGTGTGTGTACACATTGGTAGATAGATGTACAGACGAATAGCCACTTGGTCAGACAGATAGATAGATGAATAGACAGTTGGATAGATGGACAGAGAGAAATCCAGTTGGTTAGATGGACAGACCACTAACCAGTTGGATAGACGAACAGCCAGTTGGATAGATGGATAGACGGACAGACAGTTGGATAGAGGAACAGACAAATTGCCATTTGGATAGACAGACAGACAAATAGCCAGTTGGATGGTTGGACAGATGAATCGCCATTTGGATAGATGGATAGCCAGTTGGATATTCTATTTCAGTCTTCACAGCAAAGTGATTTGGCACAGGTTTTACATTGGATGTTGAAGCAACTGGGACTCAAGGCCAAACCTGACGATAAAGAGCTGTCAGAAGTGGGATTCGAACCCACACCTCAAGGAGAGACTGCAACCTGAAGGCAGCGCCTTAGACCACTGGGCCATCCTGACTGGTGTGTGTACACATTGGTAGATAGATGTACAGACGAATAGCCACTTGGTCAGACAGATAGATAGATGAATAGACAGTTGGATAGATGGACAGAGAGAAATCCAGTTGGTTAGATGGACAGACCACTAACCAGTTGGATAGATGGATAGACGAACAGCCAGTTGGATAGATGAATAGACGGACAGACAGTTGGATAGAGGAACAGACAAATTGCCATTTGGATAGACAGGACAGACAAATAGCCAGTTGGATGGATGGACAGATGAATCGCCATTTGGATAGATGGATAGCCAGTTGGATATTCTATTTCAGTCTTCACAGCAAAGTGATTTGGCACAGGTTTTACATTGGATGTTGAAGCAACTGGGACTCAAGGCCAAACCTGACGATAAAGAGCTGTCAGAAGTGGGATTCGAACCCACACCTCAAGGAGAGACTGCAACCTGAAGGCAGCGCCTTAGACCACTGGGCCATCCTGACTGGTGTGTGTACACATTGGTAGATAGATGTACAGACGAATAGCCACTTGGTCAGACAGATAGATAGATGAATAGACAGTTGGATAGATGGACAGAGAGAAATCCAGTTGGTTAGATGGACAGACCACTAACCAGTTGGATAGATGGATAGACGGACAGACAGTTGGATAGAGGAACAGACAAATTGCCATTTGGATAGACAGACAGACAAATAGCCAGTTGGATGGTTGGACAGATGAATCGCCATTTGGATAGATGGATAGCCAGTTGGATATTCTATTTCAGTCTTCACAGCAAAGTGATTTGGCACAGGTTTTACATTGGATGTTGAAGCAACTGGGACTCAAGGCCAAACCTGACGATAAAGAGCTGTCAGAAGTGGGATTCGAACCCACACCTCAAGGAGAGACTGCAACCTGAAGGCAGCGCCTTAGACCACTGGGCCATCCTGACTGGTGTGTGTACACATTGGTAGATAGATGTACAGACGAATAGCCACTTGGTCAGACAGATAGATAGATGAATAGACAGTTGGATAGATGGACAGAGAGAAATCCAGTTGGTTAGATGGACAGACCACTAACCAGTTGGATAGACGAACAGCCAGTTGGATAGATGGATAGATGAATAGACGGACAGACAGTTGGATAGAGGAACAGACAAATTGCCATTTGGATAGACAGACAGACAAATAGCCAGTTGGATGGTTGGACAGATGAATCGCCATTTGGATAGATGGATAGCCAGTTGGATATTCTATTTCAGTCTTCACAGCAAAGTGATTTGGCACAGGTTTTACATTGGATGTTGAAGCAACTGGGACTCAAGGCCAAACCTGACGATAAAGAGCTGTCAGAAGTGGGATTCGAACCCACACCTCAAGGAGAGACTGCAACCTGAAGGCAGCGCCTTAGACCACTGGGCCATCCTGACTGGTGTGTGTACACATTGGTAGATAGATGTACAGACGAATAGCCACTTGGTCAGACAGATAGATAGATGAATAGACAGTTGGATAGATGGACAGAGAGAAATCCAGTTGGTTAGATGGACAGACCACTAACCAGTTGGATAGATGGATAGACGAACAGCCAGTTGGATAGATGGATAGATGAATAGACGGACAGACAGTTGGATAGAGGAACAGACAAATTGCCATTTGNCGCGAACCGTACTAATCCAAATGACCCCTGGTAACTAATCTGTCTTCGGCGACGACCTACGCAGACCGTCGGCCCGGCTATTCCCTTCATCCGGTAACCCTGGGCAGGTATTTCTCTAAGCTTCCTCTGGGACCGGGCACCAGCCAGAGACGAAACTGGCGTGCTCACGAGTCCAGACGGAGGCCACGCGTCAGGGACAGACGGCCACAAGCACAACACCGAAGCAGCAGGGGCTACACACTGATAATAACTCCACAGTGCACCGCCACACGTCAGTGAACAAAATATACAATTTTCAAAATCAACTCACAAAGCCAGCGTTCCTTCGGAATTCTGCCAATGTCCGGTCCAGACGCCGAAACCCCTTCACGGGCCGGATTTCCGAAATCCTATGGAACTTGGGCCATGAGAGCTACTCTCCCCCGATCCGGGGACCGCAGGAATGGGCCAGCAGACACAAAACAGAAAACGACGCAAAAAACAACAAGAAAAACACCCAGGGACGTCAATGTTATATTAAAATTCAGGATCTTATTACGTTGAAGGTTTGGTAATACTATGCAGTGGTGTAGATTCAATTCAGCTGTTAATTAAGCAAGAAAAACTGACGCAGGTGCACAGGATTTATTAAGATGTTCCGAGAGCCAATCAGAACAGAATGCCAAATCACTCAGGCAGGCAGTAACTTAAGAAAACGTTGCATCAATATCTGAAGGCTAAGTGGTAAACAGCACAACCTTGATCTTATTGAGACACACGTCAAATGCAGACAAGTTGACGCCTAATATCATAACAACACAGTGGCCTCGTCTGAGACGAGGTTAATCACGGTTAACAAATGTCATCCAGCCCTGTCAGTGATTTTACTCCAGGGTTTAGAGTCGGAAGGTTCAGAAAGCCTGAAATAAATTTTAATACACAGCATTGGGAGATAGACGTACAGATGAATAGCAGTGGTCAGACAGATAGATCGATGAATAGACAGTGGATAGATGGAAGACAGAAATCCAGTTGGTTAGATGGACAGACGGATAGCCAGTTGGATAGATGGACAGACGGATAGCCACTTGGATAGATGGCAGATGAAGCAGTTGGAAAGATGGTACAGACGAATAGCCAGTTGGATAGATGGACAGACGGAGAGATGAATCGCCAGTTGGATAGATGGACAGACGAACAGCCACTTGGACAGATAGATAGATGAATAGACAGTTGGAGATGGACAGACGGATAGCCGTGGATAGAGAAACAGACAAATCGCCATTTGGATAGACGGACAGACGAATAGCCAATTGGATAGATGGACAGATGAATCGCCATTTGGATAGATGGACAGACGGATAGACTGCGACCTTAATGCAGCGCCTTAGACCACTCGGCCATCCTGACTGGTGTGTGTGTTTGTGAGTGTACACATTGGTAGATAGACGTACAGACGAATAGCCACTTGGTCAGACAGATAGATAGATGAATAGACAGTTGGATAGATGGACAGAGAGAAATCCAGTTGGTTAGATTGAAAGACCACTAACCAGTTGGATAGATGGATAGACAAACAGCCAGTTGGATAGATGGATAGACGGACAGACGAATAGCCAGTTGGATAGATGTACAGACCACTAGCCAGTTGGATAGATGGACAGACGGATAGCCAGTAGGATAGATGTACAGACACTAGCCAGTTGGTTAGATGACAGACCACAACCATTGGATAGATGGCATAGACGGACAGACGGATATCCAGTGGATAGATGGACAGACACTAGCCAGTTGGTAGATGACAGATAGTATAGACAGTTGGATAGATGGTCAGACGAATAGCCAGTTGGATAGATGGACAGACAGAGAGACGAATCGCAAGTTGGATAGATGGACAGACGAACAGCCACTTGGACAGATAAATAGATTAATAGACAGTTGGATAGATGGACAGACGGATAGCCAGTTGGATAGACGGACAGACGAATAGCCATTGGATATTCTATTTCAGTCTTCACAGCAAAGTGATTCACACGATTGATTCAGCTCAGGTTTTACATTGGATGTTGAAGCAAATGGGACTCAAGGCCAAACCTGATGATAAAGAGCTGTCAGAAGTGGGATTCGAACCCACGCCTCAAGGGAGACTGCACCTGAACGCAGCGCCTTAGAGCCATCCTGACTGGTGTGTGTTTGTACGCATTGGTAGATAGACGTACAGACGAATAGCCAGTTAGTCAGACAGATGGAGATAGATGAATAGACAGTTGGATAGATGGACAGGACAGAAATCCAGTTGGTTAGACAGACGGTAGCCAGTTGGATAGATGGACAGAGCAGACGATAGCCCTTGGATAGATGGACAGATGGATAGACCAGTTGGGATAGATGGTCAGACGAATAGCCAGTTGGATAGATGGACGACGGAGAGACGAATCGCCAGTTGGATAGATGGACAGACGGATAGCCAGTTGGATAGATGGGATAGCCGAACAGCAAGGACAGATATAGATGAATAGACAGTTGGATAGATGGACAGAAGGACAGCCAGATGGATAGAGGAACAGACAAATCGCCATTTGGATAGAGAGGACAGACGAATAGCCATTGGATAGAACCTGGGACAGACGGAGAGACTGCGAACCTAACGCAGCGCCTTAGACCACTCGGCCATCCTGACTGGTGTGTGTGTTTGTGTGTGTTAGTGTACACATTGGTAGATAGACGTACAGACGAATAGCCACTTGGTCAGACAGATAGATAGATGAATAGACAGTTGGATAGATGGACAGAGAGAAATCCAGTTGGTTAGATGGACAGACCACTAACCAGTTGGATAGATGGATAGACGAACAGCCAGTTGGATAGATGGATAGATGGATAGACGGACAGACAGTTGGATAGATGTACAGACCACTAGCCAGTTGGATAGATGGACAGACGGATAGCCAGTAGGATAGATGGATAGACGGACAGACGGATAGCCAGTTGGATAGATGTACAGACCACAAACCAGTTGGATAGATGGATATCCAGTTGGATAGATGGACAGACCACTAGCCAGTTGGATAGATGAACAGACGTATAGACAGTTGGATAGATGGTCAGACGAATAGCCAGTTGGATAGATGGACAACGAGAGAGAGACGAATCACCAGTTGGATAGATGGACAGACGAACAGCCACTTGGACAGATAGATAGATGAATAAGACAGTTGGAGATGGACAGACGGATAGCCAGTTGGATAGAGGAACAGACAAATCGCCATTTGGATAGACGGACAGACGAATAGCCAATTGGATAGATGGATAGCTGGATAGCCAGTTGGATATTCTATTTCAGTCTTCACAGCAAAGTGATTCACACGATTAATTTGGCTCAGGTTTTACATTGGATGTTGAAGCAACTGGGACTCAAGGCCAAACCTGATGATAAAGAGCTGTCAGAAGTGGGATTCGAACCCACGCCTCAAGGGGAGACTGTGACCTGAACGCAGCGCCTTAGAGCCATCCTGACTGGTGTGTGTTTGTGTACGCATTGGTAGATAGACGTACAGACAAATAGCCAGTTGGTCAGACAGATAGATAGATGAATAGACAGTTGGATAGATGGACAGACAGAAATTCAGTTGGTTAGATGGACAGACGGATAGCCAGTTGGATAGATGGACAGACGGATAGCCACTTGGATAGATGGACAGATGGATAGCCAGTTGGATAGATGGTCAGACGAATAGCCAGTTGGATAGATGGACAGACGGAGAGATCAATCGCCAGTTGGATAGATGGACAGACGGATAGCCAGTTGGATAGATGGATAGACGAACAGCCACTTGGACAGATAGATAGATGAATAGACAGTTGGATAGATGGACAGATGGATAGCCAGTTGGATAGAGGAACAGACAAATCGCCATTTGGATAGACGGACAGATGAATAGACAATTGGATAGATGGACAGATGAATCGCCATTTGGATAGATGGACAGACGGATAGACTGCGACCTTAACGCCCACGCTTAGACCACTCGGCCAATCCTGACTGGTGTGTGTGGTTTGTGTGGTGAGTGTACACATTGGTAGATAGACGTACAGACGAATAGCCAGTTGGTCACACAGATAGATAGATGAATAGACAGTTGGATAGATGGACAGAGAGAAATCCAGTTGGTTAGATGGACAGACCACTAACCAGTTGGATAGATGGATAGACGAACAGCCAGTTGGATAGATGGATAGACGGACAGACGGAAAGCCAGTTGGATAGATGGACAGACGGATAGCCAGTTGGATAGATGTACAGACCACTAGCCAGTTGGATAGATGGACAGACGGATAGCCAGTAGGATAGATGGATAGACGGACAGATGTACAGACCACTAGCCAGTTGGTTAGATGGACAGACCACTAACCAGTTGGATAGATGGATAGACGGACAGACGGATATCCAGTTGGATAGATGGACAGACCACTAGCCAGTTGGATAGATGGTCAGACGAATAGCCAGTTGGATAGATGGATAGACGAACAGCCACTTGGACAGATAGATAGATGAATAGACAGTTGGATAGATGGACAGACGGATAGCCAGTTGGATAGAGGAACAGACAAATCGCCATTTGGATAGACGGACAGATGAATAGACAATTGGATAGATGGACAGATGAATCGCCATTTGGATAGATGGACAGACGGATAGACTGCGACCTTAACGCAGCGCCTTAGACCACTCGGCCATCCTGACTGGTGTGTGTGTTTGTGTGTGTGTGAGTGTACACATTGGTAGATAGACGTACAGACGAATAGCCAGTTGGTCAGACAGATAGATAGATGAATAGACAGTTGGATAGATGGACAGAGAGAAATCCAGTTGGTTAGATGGACAGACCACTAACCAGTTGGATAGATGGATAGACGAACAGCCAGTTGGATAGATGGATAGACGGACAGACGGACAGCCAGTTGGATAGATGGACAGACGGATAGCCAGTTGGATAGATGTACAGACCACTAGCCAGTTGGATAGATGGACAGACGGATAGCCAGTAGGATAGATGGATAGACGGACAGATGTACAGACCACTAGCCAGTTGGTTAGATGGACAGACCACTAACCAGTTGGATAGATGGATAGACGGACAGACGGATATCCAGTTGGATAGATGGACAGACCACTAGCCAGTTGGATAGATGGACAGACATATAGACAGTTGGATAGATGGTCAGACGAATAGCCAGTTGGATAGATGGACAGACGGAGAGACGAATCGCCAGTTGGATAGATGGACAGACGAACAGCCACTTGGACAGATAGATAGATGAATAGACAGTTGGATAGATGGACAGACGGATAGCCAGTTGGATAGAGGAACAGACAAATCGCCATTTGGATAGACGGACAGACGAATAGCCAATTGGATAGATGGATAGCTGGATAGCCAGTTGGATATTCTATTTCAGTCTTCACAGCAAAGTGATTCACACGATATTCGGCTCAGGTTTTACATTGGATGTTGAAGCAACTGGGACTCAAGGCCAAACCTGATGATAAAGAGCTGTCAGAAGTGGGATTCGAACCCACGCCTCAAGGGGAGACTGCGACCTGAACGCAGCGCCTTAGAGCCATCCTGACTGGTGTGTGTTTGTGTACGCATTGGTAGATAGACGTACAGACAAATAGCCAGTTGGTCAGACAGATAGATAGATGAATAGACAGTTGGATAGATGGACAGACAGAAATCCAGTTGGTTAGATGGACAGACGGATAGCCAGTTGGATAGATGGATAAACGAACAGCCAGTTGGATAGATGGATAGACCACTCGGCCATCCTGACTGGTGTGTATGTTTGTGTGTGTGTGTGGTTTAGTCTTTGTTGTCAAATAATGCTTTGAGTAGATTTGGTGTCCAATTTACAGTGTTAAGTGTGTTAAAATATTAGTGAAACATTGCTTTGCTGAAATGCATGATAAATAATTGGTAGACAGAAGTAACACTAGTGACACTAACACCACTTTTAATTTTTGAAACTTCACTATGTGCACATAGTATACAACATGCAGCATTGTGCTTCCGCATATCGTATAAATAACCGGCATTTTTGATCCCCGGCGTATGGTGGGCCGCCAGGGATCAAAAATGCCCGGGCCATTTTTTGGTCCCAGTCCAGCCCTGCCCCCAACAGCTTATCTGCCCCAACGATCACAGCAGAGATGACTTTGGTCTCGCAATTGTCACGCGTGATGGACTAACCCAACAGGTGGCGAGCCAACCAGAGGAGACCCCTGTGGTTCCCTCTGGTCCTGAGACCCCTGTGGTCCCCTTTGGTCCTGAGACCACAGAGTTGGTCCAGTCGTCTCAGGAAGGACAGGATCCTGATACTGAGCCCATATCGGTGGCTCATGCCTCAGAGGAAATCTTCCCAGAGACAATAGAGGAGCTTGACCCTAAGCCCCAAATGGTGGACCAGCCTTCTGGACAAACTGTCCCAGAAACAGGGAAAAAGAATCAGTTTGTCAAAGAATGAGGAGCTTTCTGGTCTGGAAGAAATAAAAAAAATCAAAAAGACAGAAGCCCACAACTTAAATCCGCTCACCCTTCCTTTTGATTATCCATTTGAAGAGCTCTGACTTTATTTCTGACTTTATTTCTTTATTGGTTTTGATTTTTACTGTAAATATCTTTGTTGACTATGAGCTGTTCTTTATTGTTTGCAGAGTCTCAGTAGCCTGGCGTTCTCACATTAGAGATGTCCAGACTATTGAGTGTATCTCTGTTGAAAGCTCATGTCATCTTTCTTGCTTTGATCACAGTTACTTAATTTTTATATTGAATTTAAGGTATAATTTAAGTCCTGTTTCAGTTTGTTGGTGCTTTATTGATTTATTAACTGACTGCTGATTCAGGAATGAGCGGATTTTTGCTCATACTTGTTAATAACCATTTTTATTTACCATTGCTTTATTGATTTATTGATTGTTTGACTTACATTTATTAATGACCATCAATTTAAAGATTTTGACTGTATGTATACTTTTAATTCTTGATTTTATTTCTTGTTATTTTATTGATTTATTCATCAATTTACAACTGATTCAGGAATTTTCTGACTTTCATCATATGTATACTTATTATTTCCTGATTTATTTGATGTTGCTTTATTTACTTAATAGTTATTATTCCTTACATTTATTAATAACCATTGATTTATGAATTTTGGCTGTTTGTATGCCTTTAATTTCTGATTTTATTGATATATTTGCTGTTTTAGTTTTTCTTGCTGATTGCATGTTATTGATTAAATGCATTTTTGTTTGAAATAAACTTTCACTTCTCTTGACCCTTTAGTAAAGACTCATTAATATATTTAATTTGCAATTCTTTGCATTTTAAAATACCTGCTGCCTTGCTTTGCCTTTATAATTATACAGTAATTGAGCTTTAAAGGCTGTGCACTGGCACAGCTCTATTATCAAATAAGTACTAATACTAGTTATCAGCAGAGTCATAATGACAGTAATATCATGGAAATGAGAAAGTGTATAATGTTTGCTATAATATTTGTTGTTGTTTGCTATTCTGAGTCAGAATCATCATTCTTTGATCTGCCATCTAATAAACACATTAAAACGTGGAGATGTGGAAACTCTGCATCTCTATGAATCCAAACTTTACTATCAGACACACACAGAAAAAGATGTTTCTAAACTGTTAGTAAACATTTCTGGTTTCAACTTTCATTTCAAACATGAAGCAAAAGTAAACAAAAATGTGACTTGTAATTTTTAAGTGGATGTATTGAAAACTCTATGGATGTCATAGTATGGGAATTCTCCTGATTGGGCAGATTTTAGCATAGACGAGGGCTGTGCGAGTTCATAAGATGGACAACTACCAGCTATGTGTCATGATGTCACCGACCCACTCCATGTAAAAGGGCAAAAGTTCATCTAATGTTAATACATTTACAGAAGCTTTGACAATTTTAAAGTTTTCAACAGCACACCAAGGGAAGGATGATCAGTCTCTACTTCATGGAGTTGTTTTTTTTTTTTTTTTTTTTTTTTGTTAAGTTAGATGATGTTTGCTCTAAAGTGTCAGGTATTACTTGTGGTGTTCCCCAGGGGTCCGTGCTGGGTCCTTAACTATTTATTTTCCATGTTAATGACATAGGCAGTGTCTCTAAATGTATGGAAACATTCTATGGTTTTATTTTTATTTGCAGATGATTCAAGCATCTGTTGTTCTGGTGATGATGTGAGCTACTTGTTTGAGATCAATACTACAATAATACTCAGACTAAAATATGGTTTAATATGAACAAATTATAATAAAACTTAAGTAAAATGAAAACAATGTCATTTGGAAACTGTACAACTCATTACTTCTAAAGTAAATATCAAAATAGATGGAGTTAATATACCTTCTGCCCCAGTTGTTGAGGTTTTCTTTCCAGAGCAAAACTAGAGAGACAGAAAGCATTTAAAAGCACTTAAAAAAGCATTTAAAAACCTGACATGTACCTCACCTTAACTATGGTACCACGCTTCCTAAAAAAGATGAAATTGTTAAAATGTTTAACAATACAGCAGAATGTTATCTGTTTCCGGTAGATTTTTTTTTCAATAGTAATTGTACAATAAAAGTTGTTTTATGAATAACCTTATTGTCCTCATCATATTTTTATTTTCCGAAAAATATTTTTTTAAGGTAGGGGTCATCTTATAATCAGTCGTCCTATATTCAGCCCAATATGTTATATTCTGTAGGTAACTGGTAGCCAGTGAAAGCATCTCATAAGAGCAGTCATGTTCTCAGTTTTCATGTTTATTGTTAAAACTCTGGTAACAGGGTTCTTTATGAGCTGAAGCTGTCTAATCAGACAGAAAAGTGCTTCAGCAGTTAAGTCTTCTGAAAATGAAGTCTGGATGAGTTTCTGTAAATCTGCTCTGGGCATCAGATCTCTGACTCTTGACTTGTTTGAGATGATAAAAAGCTGTTTTCATTACAGTCTTGATGTGGCAACTTAGCTCTGAGTAGATTCCAGACCATTTTTTTTTGTTTTCAAAGCTCTGGGTTCAAGCTGGGCAGCAACTTTTATCCTTTCCATTTTATAGTCGATGAAATTATTATTTCTGAATTGTCTTTATTCCCGACTTGGGGGGGGGGGGGGGGGGGGGGGGGGGGGGGGGGGGGGGGGGGGGGATAAATGCTGCTTGAAGCTTTAATTTATTATCTTTTTTTGTATTTTTTCATTAATCTTCTTTTTCCTTTTGTGTAATTCATTGTATTTCCATATATTGATGTAATTTCCTCTCATTAGATTACAACAGTTACATAAGTGAAGCCCATTTACCATTTAAAAGTGACTATTTCCTTTGTTAAGAGCCTTCTTCAGACATTTTCTCACTTCAAAGCATGGCAGTCTTTAGAAATATAAGTTTCCTTTGTTTTTTTCTTGTTTTTATTTTAAATGTAATTTTCTTTTACTCTCTTTCATTGTAGTTCATTCTTTTTATGTCATTTTCTCTAAATTGACTCAGAAACTAAGACATAAATAATGCCCATTGATTATTTTAGTTTATCTGATTAAAAAAAAAAGTTCACTTTCTCTGTTTAAAGAATTAGTATTTTTTATTGGTGTTTTTTTTTTTTCTGTGTGTTTTACAGCTGCCGGGCACACCGCTAATAACATGCTACGGCAACATGATTGTTTCATGACAAACACGCCATGTTAATTAACTCATTCACTGCCAGCCAGCTGCAGAGTCTGTTTACCGATCAAATGGCGGCTTCATAGAGAGTGGCAATGAGAGTGGCATCTGGTGGATCGGGACACTAACTGCGATGTTCAAAACTTTGATATTTATTTTGATGCTCTGCCTAGCAACCCCAGTAACACATATTAGACCCAAATGACGTCTATTGACATCTCAATGGCAGTGAATTTAATAATCATTTAACTGCTCCGAGTCCTGACATTGGCTGCCACCGCCAATATCTTTACCTCTCTCGAGTAAACGCCTAGGACCCAGCCTGTCAGAGAGCACCGACCGGACCCAAGACTAACTACCGATTCCGATCCGAACCCGGAGTCACGTCTTTTGAATGGATCCGAAACTTGATTTGGGTCGGGTCGGAACCTCGGGTTTTCGGGTTGTTCCGTAGACATCTACCTTGGATCATTTCAGGACCCTTTCAAGTTGACTAACCGGACCGCTAATCAACAACATCCAAAACTTCCACTGAGCTGAAACAAAAAGTTGCGGAAATCCAAAATGATCTTTATGTCCCATTAATAAATGAGTATGGAAGCCCTAATCATCTATATTTGTGTAGCTCTAATGAGGAGCAAATGAAAGTGAAAAGACAGACAAAGCTTTAAATGCATCTCAAACTTGCGGTGTTTTGTGTGAAACCCACACACACGCTGGGTTGGCTGACTTCAGAAGAGAAGAGAAGAGAAGATGCAGGACTGTCTTGACAGACTTTTCTTGCACGTGTGCTCATAGAGAGATAAAACTCTCATCAACCAAACATTAACTTGCTTCTAATGAAATAAATGAGATTCAAACAGATTTGTAACCTAGTTGGATGGCTTTAGCCAGTAGGCTCTTAGGTTATTGGGAAAATGGAAGCCTTGTATAAGTATACCAAATCATATATTTTTATTTGAGTTGGTTCAAGAGATATTGACATGCAGGAGTTGCAGTGACCCACCTCCACACCAATATACAAAATTACAACACAAGATACAGGTAGAAAAGAATCCCAATAAATTTGACTGGAAAGTAATGTTAAAGTAGGTGATCCGGTCAAATTTGGACTATGATTGTGCACAGATGAGATATACCATGTGTTGTGAAAGTCAGATGAATGGCCTCAGACTATATTGTTTTACTTTCACTTTCAGTTATTTGAAAATGGGATGAAAGCTTTAATGGTGGAAAGTGGCAGGAATTCATGGGTTTGATTCAGACGTTTCCAAGGAATCAGAGAAGAAAAAAAAAATCTTGCTCACATTTTTCTTAAATGAGCCAGAATGTAACATATTTTTTGCTACTACACCACCACCTATAGAGGCCTGCCAAGGCGATAGAGGTGGTTGTCTATGTTAAAGTACAGGTATTAGTTGTTAGAGATCTTTTGGGGATCCTGTATCCTCATACCTGGTTTGGCTCCTGCCCACTGTATAGGTGTTGCTGCAGAGACACTTTTAGGATGGGACAAAGTGGAGGAAAATAATAACAATCACTACAGTTACAAAAAGGTTCTAGGAGTTTCCACTGTCTGATCCAAAATTTTTATTCATATTCATATGTATATATATATATATATATATATATATATATATATATATATATATATATATATATATATATATATATATATATATATATATATATATATATATATATATATATATATATATATATATATATATATATATATATATTACCTTTTGATTATAATTTTCAAGCATTTTTAGTATCTTTTTTACGGAGATATTGTGTATCTGCTACCAAATAGATGATGTGGACGGTGTGTCACTTATTGAAATACAGAAAACGAATCTTAACCTGTGCTGCCTCCCATGTACCTTGGTAGGGTCGGGAATTTCTTTGTTGTTCATAAACTGTCTTTAAAGTGGAAAAACGACATATAAATTGTAAAAGTAAACGTACTGTAGAAACCTTTTCACACATTATAACTCCGTCGAAAGTCCCATGAACACTTTACGTCCCCAGAATGAATTGATTAGTTTGCCACTCATGGGGTGAGTTAATATCTCCAACAGCGTTTGAAGGCACCATCCAGTAAAGTTAAACTGCCGCCTGATGCTGAATTTAGTCTTGTCGGAGACACGCAGCTGTACTGTTGGGGGGACATGCAGCTGTACTGTTGGGGGGACAGCTCCAGCGGACAGTTCGGTCCGCAGGCAGCTCTCGGCCCGGTGTCGTGGACCGTCCCCGGCGTTATAACGGACATCTGCTGCGGAGAGCAGCACACTTTATTCCTCAATGCAGACGGAGCGGTGTTTTCATGCGGACGCAACCCACAGGGTCAACTTGGACGAAAGAGGAATAAAAATGGAAAAACGCTCGGTGAGTGAACTTTATGATATTTCTTCCAGAAGGATAACTTCGGTCTACATTAATAATCTGTATTGTAAGTGTGGGGATAAGCTCTTTTATTTGCGGTTTTGTTTGTTTTAGGGACAAAGTTATCTGTGTTTTGGTCTGTATGAGTGACTTGTGTCAATGAAGAGGTTTATTCTCTGACGCTTCCACAACTGAGGGTTTAACTTTAAGTTTCGTTTCATCCCTGTTCGCACAGACAACGAAAGTGAACTAGAAGAGAGGTAAATAGTGTTGAGTTGATGCGAAGGTGGTAATATTAGGACGGTAAACAAGGTGTTTCAGGGGTTGGGTATGTTGGTCAGTTTTGATGTTTACTTTGACCAACTGCATAAAACTAGTTGGACATACAGATACAGAAGAGGCAAAAACAGTAGCAACGTCGCCCCGGATTAGACCTGTATATGGTTAATATATCAGAAATTAAATTATCAAAACATAATTACCTGTATTTTTTAAATGTCTTTTTTATAACTTATTGATGATTGTTTTTTTTCTTTTAAACTGGCGAATCAACATGTAAAGCATTTTATTATTTTTTCACTGTGCTTATTGTGAATGGGGCATATTATGGAAATGTTTGTTTTCCATTATAGAGACCCACAGATTATAAGATAAGACCACCCTCTCTTATGTCTCTTCATTTAATAGTTTCCTTTGAGTCATATAACACCATTGGTTAAATTCTCTCCGTGATCGGTGTCCTGGTGGTTCTTCTGAAAATACTTCTAACCACATGGGGCATATGGATCTGCTATGTTGACAAAAGAGCCACTGGCAACAGTGTGTTCATGAGTGGGGACCGTGTCTTGTAACACATTTTTGCCCCACTCGAAATGCTCATTGTTTTCTCAGGAGCCGACACATGAACTTTCTTGTGAGATGCTGCCCCCATGTGGTCAGAATTGGCATTGCCATATAGAATAGCTTTCAGGGAGACGAGGCTTTTTTTCATTGCTGCTGTTTTCAATTATAGATAGACTAGGTAGTACATTTTCCACTTTTATGGTGTTCATTCACTTGTTTTAATCAGCCTATCGACATCTTTGTCTTTTTCTTGATTTAATTTGATTCATGGTTTATCAAGAAATTATGATATGCAGTTTTTATTTATTTATTGTTGTTTATTCTTAATTACACCCCTTGATCCAAGATAGGATGAAGCAGGCATAGATAATGAATGGATATATTCTTAATTACAACTAATGGATTAATTGACTTTATATTCAATAACTGCATTTGCTGTAGTCAGGACAATAAATCTAAAATGTGGATTATAGATAGACTTTGCCAATCAAGATAGATAGCTGTATGGTAAAAAAAAAAAAATCATAAAAGACACAATCTTAAAACATGATGAGACTTATTAAAAGGTCTGTTGGAGCTAAGGGTGTAGTTTAGTACACAACTGAATCTTTAACAGCACATATTACGTTAATGTGTTTGTGTTTAGGTGTTAAGACAAAACAAAAATTCAGTGGAAGAATGCTTATGTGTCTAAAACCAATAAAAGTACTTGCTGTTTTCCCAACACTATAAATACATTTTTTAAAATTGTAACTGATTTTGACACCATGCTGAGGTTTTCCTCTGTTTTTCAGTCCAGCTGTGATGAGGATCATATCAGATATTTTACTCTGACAGAATTACACTTTACATCCAGCTGACTTTCTGACTGGTGCTTCTGTACGATTCTCCGTCTATGTTGCAATGTTTAAGGCCGTGTGGAGGAGCTCGGGGATGTGGTGACGGTGGCTTGCGGGCAGCAATATTGTCTGGCTTTGTGCGCATCTGGACACGTGTTCTCCTGGGGGGCAGGAAATGATGGACAGCTGGGGGTGTCACTGGGGTCCCAGAGCAACAGTTACAGACCAAGGTAAGACCCCAGTCTATGGAATATACAGTTATACATGCATGCTGTTTTCAGAATATTTGAACTGATTGTTGTCTCATTACTGAGCAGCCGGGTGCCTATACCGTTGCCAGTACAAATAGTTCAAGTTGCTTGTGGAAACTCCCATTCCTTGGCATTGACTAAAGGTAAGGCAATAAACATGGTAATGACAGCTTTGTGTATTTATATAGAGAAGAAGAAACTCAGATGACTTGAAATGTTTTATGGATGTTTAATGTAACAGTAATTTAATTTTCATTTTAAATATTGCTGTGTTGGTGGACCAGATCCCTGCAGGGACATAACATCTAAAGCAGATGTTGTGTTTTTGTAGCATGATCTTTAAGAAAATATGGCTGAAATATTCTAGTACAAATATGTGTAATTTTGCTTCTGTTTAAGTGTCTATGTCGACGTCTAGAAAAATTTACTTGTGAGCAATAAATCAGACAAAGTCTTTTGTTGTCTCACATGTTTCCATGGGGAAGTGTAGTAGAGAAGAACTTTAATTTGATTTCATTAACTGGAATAAACATTTATAAATTATTGTGGAGGAGCTCATTTTCTGTAATACTTACACTGCATTAAAATCAGCTATGTTGTGTATAAAAATAATCATGTTGAGTTGGAAACATTGGCTTATTATTACATTGTTAAGCTAAATAAATCTTAAAGTGATTCATGTCAATGATTTTCAATATTTTCTCAAAGTCTGAACACACTGTTGCCGTGCGTTTAATTTGTGTGCACTTCCTGCCACTTTCCAGGAGGAGACGTCTTCTCGTGGGGCTCAAACAGTCACGGTCAGCTGGGCCTGGGGAAGAAGGTGTTACTTCAGCACAGACCTGTCCTGGTGTGCGCTCTGACCGGAGTACCAGTGACCCAGATTTCAGCCGGAGGAACCCACACTCTGTTCCTCACGCTCTCCAGCCTGGTGTACTGCTGTGGGGCCAATGAGTCTGGCCAGCTGGGGCTCAACAGGGTAGATGAAAAAGGTGCAGTAACTTAATCTTACTCAGTCATAAGCAACAGTTAACCTAACACCTAACTTCATAATGACATTTGTATATGGAGCCCCGTTTGGGTCATAATTCAATGAATAAATGAGTATTATTATGAAATACAGGTGTTTATTATTATGAAATATGTATCCATTATGATTAAATGTTTCCCATTATTATGAAATACATGTTTATTATTATGAAATATTTCCCATTATTATGAAAAAAAATTTAATTATTATGAAATATATTATTATTATTTAATCTTAGTTTAATGCATAATAGTTTATTTCAGAATGGCTTTTTTAAATTTAAGAATGAGTTTTTACATAATTGCTTCCTTTTTCATAAGAATGAGCTTTTACATAATAATGACATTTTGCCACTGGGCGGGACCAGTGGTTGACCTGCACGCTCATTGGCTGATCCTTCTCCATTCTGCGCTCTGACATCGACTAGTTGGTAGGACTCGCATCGAGCCTGTTGGCTACCTCTCGGAGTAAGTCAGAAAAGGATCTTTCTCCTGTCGCCATGCCGTCAAAATCAAGTTCCCTACATTTGGCGCTACGTTTCTTAGTCGATGTCAACTTTTAACCGTAAACTGAGGTGCATTCTGCCACCTACTGTCCTGGAGTATATACATTGCACCTCTCGCCCACTATCGATATTCACTGTTCTGTTGCTTATGCCTGAATGAAAGAGTAGCCAATCACATAAATGGCTCCGCCCTCTCTGCTGTGATTGACACACAAATCATTCTTATGAAAAACAAAGCCATTATTATGTAAAAGCTCATTCTTATAAAAAAACGAAACTTTATCATAATATTGGGAAATATTTCATAATAATAAACATGCATTTAATAATAATAGGACATATTTCATAATAATAAACGCCTGTATTTCATAATAATAGACTCATTTATTCATTGAATTATGACCCAAACGGGGCTCCATACCAAAACGAAAGAAAAGTTTGCCAAAATACAGAAAGTAAAAGAGATAAAGGTAACAAGCGAAATTAAGAGAGTAAGCAAAAAGTGTAAGAGAGTGGAACAAAGCCGAGCTGCCTCTTTTATATCTTTGAATATTCAACGGAAAAAAGGCTGTCTCAGCGGCCGTACCCACACAGCGACGTCTCCGCCTCATTTAAATTCTAGAGTTATTTTAACTGGCCAGAACTTCAAACTTTGCTGCGGTTAAACAAAATACAATAACTCCACACGTACACATTTTGTTAGATTAGAATGACATGGCATGATATAAATACACCCCACATACAGTCCAATTAATTTAGAAACGTAATTGGTTAAAATTAATTCTTTTCCCCAACTGATACAGTTCATTGCCATTCAGCCGCGATACCCCTTTGGTCCAGTAGGGGGCAATGTTGTTCCATGGATCCCAATCCTGGGCTGGTTTCTTTCACAGAGATAAGAGGGAATTCCTTTGTAGATTAGAAAGCCGTAAAGCACCCATGGTTGGCACCTAGGTGTCTTTTCTGAGTTCCACTGGTGAAATTTACATTCAGTGGAGTCAAAAGGGATTTTCATCAGTGGAGTAAATCAGTTTCAAGAAAACAGACACCATTTGTTTCAAAGCAAAACAGGCTCTGAGCAAACAGTCCATCTCAGTTTTATTGCCACCCAAAAAGGGTCGTGTTATCTTCTCAGTCCGGGGGTGTGATCAATTTATTGTGCCTGGGAATGAAAAGTTAGTGTGTTCTTGCCATCTGGCTGGGAGAAATGCGAATTCCTGGGCAGAAAGGAGGAAGGGAGATGTCCCGTGTTTCTCGGGGTCAGAGAGAAGGGGCCAGGACAAATAAAAGTCAGAAGGAGAAGTCAGACCTCCTCTTATTTCCTCATCTAGAGTAATAACAGGGTGATTAAACATAGGGGATTCCTACACATTCTCTAAACTGTAAATAAAACATCAAAAACTCACTATCTTCTTCTTCTTTTCCTTTCGGCTATTCCCTCCATCTAACTCTATTCTCTGCATCCTCTTCTTTCACACAAACTAACTTCATGTCCTCTTTCACTACATCCATAAATCTCCTCTTTGGTCTTCCTCTTGGCCTCCTGCCTGGCAGTTCCAACCACACTGTATATGTCATTATTTTTGGGGAAAAATAATTTTGACTTTCTGCAGGAAGGTTCAACGTCTGTATGGTACCTGCCCTCAGAGCTCTGGGGGTCTCCTTCATAAGCTGCGGAGAGTCACATACTGCCGTGTTAACAAAGGTACAGCTCTCACTGGTTTCCTGCTGGTCATGCAATGCATACAATTCATTGTGACAAAAAAAATCCTCTGATTTAATCCATTCACCTCATTATCTTTTGCAAACAAAGCAAGTCTGAGGCATTAATCATTCTGTGGTTTCTAGAAGGGGGAAGTTTTCACTTTTGGGGAGGGACGTCATGGTCAACTTGGTCATAATTCTTCCACCAATGAAGTGAGACCCAGACTTGTTGATGGTCTGGGTGGATCTGTTTCCCAGATTGCATGTGGCAGGTAAAAATAACATTTTTGTTTCCCTTTAAAATTATTCAGTGACAGTGGCATAATGATAATATCATATTTTTACCTCCGCCACGGAGGTCATGTTTTTGCTGGTGTTTATCTGTTTGTCTGTTTGTTTGTCTGTCTGTGTACAAGATAACTCAAAAAGTTATAGATGGATTTTGATGAAATTTTCAGGAGTTGTCAGAAATGTGAAAAGGAAGAACTGATTTCATTTTGGGTGTGATCCAGAAGAAATCCTGGATTCTGGATCACTTTCAAATTTTCAAAAAATTTTCATCAATTATTTCCCAAAACTCATGAAATTTGACTCAGGGATTGACAATGGTAACTTCTATCAAATTTCAAAGGCTGATCCGGATCTGATCCAGGAGGTGGAGTTTATCGCAATCTGTAAATCGCTATATGGAACTGTTGCGCTTGGCGGGGGTCTGCGCTCTCCGAGTGCTTTTCTAGTTGTAGTTACTTTGTGAAGCTCGTTTTGTCATTATGCTGTATTTTACATGTTATTTAAAATTTATTTTGTTAAATTCACTCTAGTTTCTGGTTTTCCAGGCATCATACACTGATTTTGAGTTCTTCTGGCCAGCTGTGGGCTTTTGGCAGTGGAGACAAGGGTCAGACAGGGAGCGGTCAGCCAGGTGGCAGCCTGTGTCCCACACTGGTTCAGCTTCCATGGAGCTCTGAAAGTGCAGCAGCCATACCAGCTGGTATGTATGTGGTGGCACCGGGCAGGGGGTGCTTAGTTAAAAAATTCATATAGGCCTTTTTTTTTTTTTTTTTTTTTTTTTTTTAACTCTTTTGGAGTTGTAACATGTTAGATGAGGCTATACATGAATTAATTTATAAAGGTCCTTGTTATTGAATAATTCTTCAGGTTCAGGTACAGCTGAGATGTCATCAGTTGATTTCTGGATCTTGTAAAATTGTATCTAATTTTTGATCAATGGAGTGAAATGAAAAATTTCAGTGTTTTGTGCTCAAACAGACTTGAAAATATCAGCTGGGTGGAACACAAACTTCACTTACTCTGCACCTGCAAAGGTAGTAACTGGTTAAAAAGTAATAGTTTTCAAAAATGTAAAAAATAAATAAATATAATGAAAAGATCAGTCTGTCTTTAAACTTCTCCTAACTTTCTTTTAAGAACTCAGATTATGGACAGATATCTGGACGGCTCAGTGAGACCAAACTGCAAAAATGGCTGACAATGGAACACAGCAGTGCAGAGGCAAGAAGGTAATCTGTCACATCTAAGGATTTTTAAAAAAAAAATCAGCACATTTTGATTACAATTTCTAATGAATTAAAACTAAAATAATTATACTATGGCCACGGTGTTGAAAAGCCTCTCAGTGTCTTTCCCTCTTTGTGCAACAGAGAAATAGAATCCATATTTCATACGAGCTCAAGTCTTGTTGCAAGTTTCACAAAAGTCAAGTATGTCCACTTTTCTAATGTCTCTCTATCTACTTTGCACGTGCTAAGTTTTATAATCAAGCATTTGCTACTGCTGCTCACTTTTTTGTTTTGAACACTTCTTTGTCTTTGATATCAGTGAGGGTCCACTGGAACCTGGAGCCTTAACGGTGGACCTTGAGGCAGCGAGCCAAGCTTTCAACCAGCTGTTGGCAATCCCATGGATCACACAATCAGTTAAGGATACATCATCTGAATTAACTTAAAGGGATTGAAATATGAGTGCACCTGGATGCAGTAACTGATAGAAATTTCAGGCACATTTAAACTTTGTTTTTCAGATTTAATGATGCTTTTTTTTCCGTGCAGGTGAATCTAGGTCTTCTCATTGAGTTGCTCATTGCTTCAGGAAGTGCTCTAATCTCTCCAGAGATCCTCCTGATCTTGCTGACGTGCCCTCTTCTGCAAGAGGACTCAAATGTCATGAATGGAGTTCTGCCTTTAGCCGTTATAATAAACTATCTCCGCGAGAAGACTCTGGAAATGCTAAGTAAGCATTTAGAGAAAACCTAACTTTTTGTTGAAAGATTTTATCATCGTATCGTGCTGTAAATCAGTTAATCTGTCTGTAATCTCTTTAAATTATAATCTCTCTTGAGAAGTGCTGTGTAACCCAGACACTGTCAATGTTCTTTGTGTGGTGTTACTTGTTTTCTGGAGGAAAGTGGTGGTCTTCCCTGTCACCCTCCATGCTGATGAGACACATCCTGGTTTTCAAAAATGCCCTGATCTTTCTGCTAAAGAATGGCCTCTTGGCAACTCACACCCCAGGAGTCAGACACCTGCTGGCGGTCATCAAGCTACTCTACAAAGTCAGTGCTGATTTTTTTCAATTATCAGTTGCTTTACTACATTTTTTTAATTAAAGTTTCAAATTATCTTTATTATCCACAAAGGGCAATTTGGTTTACAGCCAGAAGTACACATATGTCAAATACATAAATAAATACAATCACTACTAAACACAAGCACAAATAACAAGCTATTGAATCTCATTTTCTTTTAAAAATCACCTGGCAGCTCTCTAAAATTTGACAGATAGTGACCAATGTCTATGATAAGTTAATAGATGTTAACTTATCATAGACATTGGTCAGTGATAAGATAAGTTAACAGATGTTGGAGTGATTTCTCAAAATCCCATATTATCTCACTGTAGTGTCTATTTATTGCATGCAAAGTTGTGCTTAATGCGGTAGAAGGGTGGATAAAGTCAGTATTTCTTTTTTTTACATATTTGTTTTGCTTTTTTTAAATGAACATGTACATATACACTTTTCAGGCAAACAAAGCTGGAAAGTCACATAAAGTCCCGCTGAGCACCTTTCATATGGAGAAAATCCACACTGCTGTTGATTCAGAGATGGACGTCATGGTTTGGTTGGCAGTGATAAAAGTTGAGGTAAAAACAGGCTGTAGGCCTGTAGCATACATGTTATAAAAGCTGTCTCTTTTTCTGAATAGGTTTGAATTTAAATGTCATTCTTTCATGCTGAAATTAGTTTTTGATCAATTATTTTTTTTCAAAGGATGATGAGGACAGTCCTGCCATCTACCACTACCCGTTCATTTTCCCTCTGCTTTGCAAGGTTGCAGTATTTAACCTGTTTGCTCGTAAAAAGAAGGTAATGTCCTCATTTATAAATATCTGACTGCACTGATGATGCTGTACATTGAGATATGACTGCAATATCTCCCTTTGTAAAGACATCTTCATAAGAGAAACTTATTTTTTTTATTTACTTTTTTTTTATAACAGGATGAGCATTTTATCATTTTTGAGCAGGATGTGGTACAGGGGAAAGCGTTGCTGGCAGATCCTCTGGACTCGATTTCTGTTCCCTTCTTCCCATTGACTCTGAGACGAACTCACCTGGTTGAGGACACCTTCAGACAGCTCAATGCAGCTGACCACTCTGCCTTTAAAAAGGAGCTTTTGGTACACAGTCTGTCAGCTTTCATACTCTAGAACTAAGTTTAGTAGCTTTTGACTTCTCATTACTTCACTGTAGAGTAATTAAAACTCTGGCCAGTTAGCTTTGCACTTTGAACTTCACATGGTATTGGAGTAAATTTCATCATGCCCAGGTAATGCATACTAATCTTACTAATTCCCAGCTATACATTTAACAATTGAAAATTAACTGGCCTGCATCCTCTTCCTTTTTGTTTTTTTTTTCATATCGGAACAAGAATGAATTTAATTCAGCATCATCAAAGATATTTTCTCCTACCCTAGGTTCAGTTTGTGGATGACAGGAAGGTAATGAATGTGAATCAAAAGGACTTTTTCCTTCATGTGTTTGATGAGCTCATGGATCCTGAAGCTGAAATGTTCATGTACAACGAGAGCAAGACTGTGGCCTGGTTTCCATCTAAGGTAAGACAGTTCACAGATACCCAGGACTTACATTTTTTTTTTTTAGCACTTTCCATGTCAACATTGCTGTTTGATTCAAATTTGTTTTTAATTTCCCAAACCAACAGCCAAAAGTAGATGAGAGCCGTTATTTCCTATTTGGCATCCTGTGTGGCCTGGCTCTTTACAACCATAACATGGTACACCTGCCCTTCCCACAAGCTTTCTTCAAAAAGCTACTCCGTGTCAAACCCTCACTGGATGACATGAAGGAGTTTGACCCTGTCCTGGCAGAGTAAGATTGAGGTTTTAATCCATAACAGAAGTGCTAATTACACACAAATCAAATATGAATATAATCCTCGATGTATGGAATGAATTATTTTCATAAGTAGTCTTAACGTGACTAGTGTAGGTCATGAAAAGTTAACTGAATCTCTACCAATGTGGATTGTGTGTTGAGGTCTTGGAGGTGCATCTTGGAAGAGTACACTCCTGAAGAAATTGAAGACCTGAAGATCCCTTTCAGTGTAGGTTTACTGAGTTTTTGTACATTTGTACTTGTTCAAATGATAAATACCTACATGTGTGGGCACAACATTGAAGTGTTGATGTAGCTGTTGTCTGTCTTGGTATCACAGGTGTCCTGGGGTGATGAGGAGGTTGAACTGGATCCAAATACTCCTGGAAAACATGTTACTGGGTCAAATAGGTATCTTTTTTTCTCCGTGTCATGGAACAATCTGCACAGGAGTCTAAAGGGTTTCCCCTACAACTTTTACTGTCTCCACTTATCCTCTTTCAATCCATATAGAATACACAACATATCACCAGTAAAGGTCTTGAGAGAGCTCTTTGCTTTTATCCATCATGAGATGTTTCTTGTGTGACTCCTTGGTAACGAGACACCTTTTTACAGGTGATCAGTTGGGACTGAACCAGCTGATATAATTTGCAATGATAAGGAGCAGGGTTGCTCTCTAATTACTGAGTGATTTCAGCTGGTTTCTTAGCTTTTGATGCCTTTTTGCACCTCCCTTTCTTCATGTGTTCAATATTTTTTCCTGGTGTCAATTCACGTCATAACTAAAAAATATATAAATAATTCAATTTCTTTGCATTTGGGGATTGCATGGGTTCTTATCAACATCTGTTGAAAGTTTCGTGTTAATAGAAATATATTTACTTAGAAAAATGGTGATGTGTTCAATACTTATTTTAGCCACTGTATCAGTATAAACATTAGACACACTCACGCTGGTCAGGATGTTGTATTTTCAGTATTAAAAACAAATCCAAAACATTTTTTTCAGTTCACACTTGTAGTGGTCAGCCGAGGAATACCAGCTTGTCAGAAAGTGCTGCTTGTACAATTCTAAATTATTTTTTCTCAACAGGAAAGAATTTGTCTCTGCCTCTGTGAACCACGTCTTCAACAAATCAGTGGAGGGAGTGTTTGAAGCGTTCAAGAAAGGCTTTTTCAAAGTTTGTAATATGGATGCAGTGGAGATCTTCCAACCAGAGGAGTTGCAAACAGTGATGGTGGGCCAAGAAAACTATGACTGGGAGGTGTTCAAGCAGGTGTGCTGAAAACCACATGAGATTTTTATTTATGTATTTGTAAGTGAAAATCGGCAAATCTGTGATGGTTTCAAGATTTTAAATAATTTAAGACTGAAAGTTCCTGCAGGTTTGCGTGTTGTGTTATAATGAAGCTTGAACTCAAGACCAGAAGAGCAACAACAAATTTCAGTGTCTCAGAAACATTTGAAAACAGTAACAAAATGACTTTATATAAACGTGACCTTTTAAAAAAGAACATCAATGGATGATTTTATATTTTCGATGAGATTAGATTTTTAACCAAGTCATTATGAATTCATTGTTTTATTGTAACAAAACAAAACTTTGGAAATTCTCTTGTAGATATTTTGCATCATATAGAGTATTGAGATTATTTACTTCATCAGAAGTACTCGAGCAAAGATCTAAAATTCTATTACAAGTTAAATTTTGAGTTTAAAATTCTAAGTAAATAAATATTGCCACTGAAGTGTAAAAGTCAATTTAAATCACAAGTATTAATGAATATTTGATCCTGTTGTATTAGTGTGTAGGTTGGGTACATTACTAGCTGTATACATTAGCTCTATTCTGTTGGTATACCTTATTGAAAAATAAATATGTTGGAGCAACAAACATTGGGAATAAAGAGGTCTATATTCCACATTTTTCAAAATGAATGAAAATTTCTACTTCAGTAAAATGAGCGGGTAAGTAAATTCATATATATTTATATATATATATATATATATATATATATATGTATATAGATATATGTAGATGTATATGTGTATATATGTATATATATATATATATATATATATCTATATATATATATATATATATATATATATATCTATATATCTATATATATATATATATATATATATTATATATATATATATATATATATATATATTATATATATATCTATATAATATATATATATATATATATATCTATGTGTATATATATATTATATATATCTATATATGTATATGTGTATATCTATATATCTATATATATATCTCTATATATATATATATCAGCTTGTACAAAGCTTGAAATTAATGGAAAAGAAATATTTGAAAGTACTGGCATGGCTCTTTAATTTAGAAAACTTTCCTAGGGCTGATCGATTCAGGAAAAAAACAAACAAACACTGAATTCATTTGTTTACTGTATAACCATTGTCCACTGACCTTTGCAAAGTCATTCTTTTTTTTAACTTAACATAAAAGTGTTGAAATTTCCATAGTAAACTTTTGGACTAAATAAAAGTGATTCAGGACAACAGACTAATGTTGGTAGAGCTGCTTAAATGGTCTCTTTAATGCTTCTGGTCAGAAACACCCGTCTTTAAATAAGTAACAGTATATTACAGAGAGCCACGTGGAGTCATCACATTAACAATTTGATTAACTGCACATCCCTACTTTTTCCGAGTAATTTAAAAAATGTTTTCATCTAAACAGAACACAGTTTATGACGGAAGCTACCATGCTGGCCATTCAAACATCATCACCTTTTGGGAGGTGTTTCAGAAACTGACAGCAGAGGAAAAGAAAAAGTTCTTTTGTAAGTCTTCTACGTGATTATCCTTTTTTTTATAATGTCAACAATTTCTCTTGTTTTCCCTTTTGATATCATGCAAACTTTGGTTTAATTAAATCCACAGGATTCCATGTTACAGTTAACCAGATAACTCGCTTGTATATTTTTGGTCCCCAGTATTTCTGACAGGCAGTGATCGAGTGCCCTTCATGGGAATGAAGCACGTTCAGATGAGAGTCTCAGTGTTGCCTGATGCCACTGAGCGCCACTTGCCAGAGGCTCTTACCTGCCACACTCTGTTATTGCTGCCCAACTACAAGAAATACCCAGTGGAGAGGACAATGCAGACCAAGCTGCTTAAGGCCATCAATCACAACAGAGGCTTCTGGAAGGAACAAGACACCACAGAGTGAAGCAACAATGGCATCCTAAAAGCAGTCCAACTTATTATTTTTTATTTCTTCTTCTAAATGTAGACTTCCTCTTAAATTTTATAAAGTAAGATAGAACATAGATACTAGAAAATGTAGATGACTTTTTTAGTGATTAATTACGGTATAACAACGTATGTGTTATGTTGGTGCAACTTATTTGACAATATTTTTTACAACTTACTGTTGACACACCCTTTGGTATATTAAACACTAATATTCATAGGTTGGTTGGAAAGAAGGAAATACAAAAACTTGTACTCGTCACGTGTGACAAAATGCAGTTTTTCTGTGTGGTACACTTTACTGATCATAATCTTCTATGACTGCTTTTATCCCCCCATGTTATTCACATTTAGCAATGATTTTCTTTATTCATAAAAGCTAAAGATGTATGCAGATAAGCTATAAAAAAAAACAATTAATCCTTTGCCATCTGTGTCTCAATACTCAGCCAAATAATATGTTTTCCTCTCTGTGGCAATGTCTTGAAATTCATTAAGTTGAAAATTATGTAAATTTTAGATTTATTTAAATGCTTTGTGAAGCGCAGAATGAAAAAGTACTGTTGCAAATTCAGAGAGCATTAAGCTACAGCTCACCAATGAAAATATAATCCTATATCCAAGGCTGTGGTTGTTTCCTGGTTTAAGTTATTGCATTTCATGTTGAATCTCTTTACAGTCTTCAAATAGTTGCACCTTTGTTTATCTATGAGTGGCTGATAAAGAGAAACTTAGCTGTAAATATGTCTGACATTAAAAAAGGCCACAACTCAGAAAACAAGCAAATCAAGGGCACAAAACAACACATGCAGCAGCAGCACCATCATTTAAGCTTTATTTATGATACGATCTCAGTGACTTGATCAGATCAGCTGTATGCTTGTGCTTCCAGTGTGCTTTGAAACTCAGTCTGGGATCAGCTCATGACTGAGCGTCATAGTGGTTTAATTACCTGCTACATTTACATAGAACTTCTCACTGATATACTTCCTATATAAACAAGCACTTATCAAAACACATCAAGTGGCACCTTAATTAACAGAGATATGAGGTTATCCTACTTCATTGGGGGGAAAAAGAGCCTTGTCATTGTTAACAAGGCAAATAACCAAAAGATTTTCACAGAACATGAAATGTTATAACTGCTTAAAACAAACACATGTAAGCATTGCTGACATTAAATTACAGTATTTCAAGTATCCAAAAAAGACTTTTGCACAACAAACTCTGTATTGACTCCATATATTCCATCTGGCTTTTAATATAAAAAGCAGTTATTTTTAAAAGGACGCCAAAACTCGCTTATCTTTCCGAGGTGTACACTTTAATGTCACTGTTTCTTATAGCTGATCTCTATTCAAGTCAGGCAGCAAAGCTCGCACATGTAATGAAGCACATACAAAAGGTTACAGGTGAGACTGTGGACCGTATACCTACACTAAGAATCCACTCACGTAAACCTTGTTTCTAGAGCAAACTGGGACAGAGGGGGTTGCTTTCTGTACAATGCCAAACAATTCGCAGCTAGCCAACAACTGAAAAAGCCAGTCAAGTCAAACATTTAGTCGAAGCCTTCTGATTAACTTTCGAACCTGGATTTGAGTGCTATAAATGGACGGTTCATGTTATATTCCTGTGCTTTCCTTCAGTCAGCTCATAAAAACCAGCTGCAACAATTAGACCAAAGCAACATCTTTAATAATACTTTTGCTATTCACGGACATATATAAATATTCCTAAAAAAAAACAAACAAAACATAATTAACATGTAATTACACAGTAAATAAACAAAGTCCTTAAAGCCATTTGCTGTGCTACAAATTTTGAAGACATTACATGTAAAAAACAAAAAAGGCAATACTAACAACATGACTGTACTGTGAGAGAAAACAAAGCAATAATGCCCCGTATTTCTCTTACTTGTATAGTGTTGTCCTGCTCCATGAACTCTATATTTCTGTTCTTGTGTTGTTGTGCATTTTCTCCACGTTCGTCTTTGATATGCGTGCAGTGTTTGCTTTTCTTTCTTTTTTTTTTTTTTTGGGGGGGGGGGGGGGGGGGGGGGGGGGGGGGGGGGGGGGGGGGGTAAGATGGGATCCAGACAGCCAAGTTCGTCCTCTACACAAGTGTACCTGTACCTGTGTGCTGTAGCTTTTATCTGATGAGGTGGTAGGTGAGCCAGTACATGAAGATGGGCTGTGCTGCTGCTATAGACATGGTGAGGTACATCCTCAGTTGGTTTCTTGCTCCCCTCACTAGCCTGCCTTCAGCTGCCGCCTCAGATAGCAGCTTCAGACGCAGAGTACGGATCTGAGGAGAAACCAGCAAAACATACACTTGAATGAGTCAACATCCTAGTCATGTCAGTCAGTGACATTAAAGAAGATTATTTTCACACTCTCATGCGTAAGAGAAAACATTTGCCTGCGCCTGACTTAACTGTGGGTTTTATCACATGAGCTGATAGTGTGACATCACAACTACCCCGAAGCCTAATATAGTCAAGAATGAGACTTATTCAAATATGATGGGAAACCTGAAAACTGACACTGTACTTTTGGAGTCCAGAAACACCTTGTGTTTACCAAGAAAAGCTCTATACTTATAGTATCGGTTTTTCTTTTTTTTCTTCCCAGCAAGAGAAATATGAAAAAAATAGAAAAAAAAAATCAGTACAAAGTATCCTGTCCCCAAACATGTAATTGGAGAGATCTGTTCATCTCTAAAAGCATTTAAGAAGACAAACTAATCTAGGAGATCAAGTTATGTTTATGAAGCCCTGCATGGTTTTGTGGCTTCCGCTACTAGACAATGCTGCTACATGCAACATATATGCAGACATGTTTGTGTTATGCCTGAAATTCAGACAGGACGACATAAAAAATGAGGGATATAAGCTTAAAATTGAACTCTGTATAGAATTTAAATAAATCAGTCCACAAAGCTCTCAAGAGCAAATACTTACCATAAAGACAAAGATGGCCACACAGCACCACAGTAGGAGAGATAATACGCTGGCTTCCCAAACAAAAGACCCGCTACTACGCCGACAATCATCCTGGAGACACCGAGGAAAGAGGCATAGTTTCAGATCGACTATGACAGAGGAAGAACAAACAACAATGCAGATGTTGCCAGTGGTACATACCCAACATATTTATATCCAGAAAAAGCTAGAAGGTCTATGGTGGTGAGGTCTGTGTTTACAGTGACAAGGTAGAGTGACAGCAGAACTGCGAGGACTTCCATGATCAGCCACACCAACGCTGAGCTGGCCTGAACTCCCAGCAGCTCCGGAGAAAACCTGAAAACAGCGCAAATTCATTCACGAGCAACACATAGTTAAAATAATGCAACTTTCAGTTTATAACTTTACTGACACAAGACAAAGTGAAGAAAAATATTGTTCTCTTAACCACCAAACAGATATAAGAACAAACACATCAAAAACATTAGTTTACATGTCTTTTTTGCCAGTTAAAGTCCCACAAATGCTGAGATTTACCCATCCATTGTTTAACTCACAACAGATGTACATGATTACTTAAAAGTTCGTAAAACACTAGAGTTGAAACATGCACGGACTTATGTGTACCTGTTCTGTGTGCCGAGAGCCAGTCCAGCCACCAGGATGTATGTGATGAAGCTCATGGCAGGAATGTAAAGATCAGGAGCATTCACATCAAAGCGTGGAGCCACGGGAGTGTCCTGTTGGTAGCTAAGCTCCCAGTTCTACAAAACACACAATCAGAAGGGTGCATCTTTTCCCCCCATGGGGGATGAATAAAGTATTTCTAATCTAATCTAATGGGTTAAAATAATAATTCATTCACGGAAACGTTTTTTTAAGTAGAACACCTTCGGCGTTAACAAGGAGGCAATTTGAACAGATTTACACTTCACAACTTACCTCATGCATGTAAGGAAAAACTAGAAGGCCAAGCTTCTTCCCCACATACACTGTGTCCACAGCAAAGTAGTATTTTAGCTTTGAAATCGGGATGAACCTGTCCAGCTGAAAGACACAAGAAAAGATGAACACATTTTGATTATTTGACAAAAAACAAACAAAAAAAAAAATAAAATAAAATAACCCTGAAGTTTAGGACTGGGGTTTTGCATGAGACTTTCCTAATGGCAGAAACTTTCAAAAGACACAACTGTGAAGCAGTCTTACATTCTTGTCCACCATCTCCCTCCCCTGCGATGCCAATGAGCTGCCATATGCCATGGCCAGGTTGGACATGGGGTCTGACAGGAGGGCCTGGCCTGGAAATCCTGCTGCTTGAGGGCCTGCCTGCTGGTTCCTACCACGATTAAAAGAAAAAAAAAAAAACAGAGTTAAAACCAGTTCTCAGAAACTCATACCATCACATGACAACAATTGATGCAGAAACATAACTTAAAACAACTTTTCCAAATGTTAAATTCAGTTCTGAACAACTGAAGGCACAGACGTATGTCTGGATTTGTGTTTTACTTCAGGCTGATGGTGTAAAAATGGCTCCCACCTGTAGCCTCCCTGTGATCCAGACGCAGCTCCACTTGTATCTTCAAACAGCTGGCTGCCATCAGAAACATCCACAGAACTGTTCCTCAGACGCATACTGGGCTCTGGAGAGATTAGAGGACACATGGCAAACAAGGAGTAGACTTAGACTTCTCAAGAAAACAAACAAAAAACAAACATAGCGAATTAGTAAAGCAAGCACGCAGCCACAATTAAAGAAGAATCAAATAAACCAGCAACCCCCCCAACCCCCCATTTCTAAAATCAGTCAGCCACCAACACAAATTATATATATATATATATATATATATATGTATATATATATATATATATATATATATATATATATATTATATATATATATATATATATATATATATATATATATCCTCGCGAGACACTTAATACACCAGTCGCCGTCATCTTGGTCTCATGATGTCAAAATATGTACAGCATGATGAAGAGGACTGTTTAAATACTAACTGTCACTGAACCAGAACATTTAATGGTCGATTCATAGACAAGACACTTGTGATTTCTGCGGGGAATCACCTTGTTAGAGAACAGAATGTTATACAACAGCCATTCCCAAACTTCACAATACCAAGGCCCAATCTGAAATGTGAAACATCTCTGCGGCCCATGCAAACCTTTAAACACCACTTTGATCAACATAGAGACTAAAAGCTACATTCCAATATTATATAAAGGGTCAACAAATAAGGTGAGACTTGTCATACTGAGTAAAGATGACGGTAGAATAACACTCAATTGGTTTGTTTTATTATTTCTAAATATTTTTCAAATCAAGTGATAAATATTTTTAAAGTAATTAAAAACCTATTTAAAAAATCCAGAGGTTTAAAAAACATACTTGTTTAATTTTAATTACCTCAAGGCCCACCTGCAGTACCACGATGGCCCACCAGGGGTCCGCGGCCCACACTTTGGGAATCAGTGTTATACAGTATAAGTACTGAAACCCTGAACAGTTGGACATGTGCATTCAAAGTTTAGAGATCAAATTAAGTTCACCTGTAAAGGTTATAGTGCAGTTTAAGTGCATTTAGAAATTTAATTCGAAATATCCCTAATTTTTGTTAGTAGTTTATAAACATGAGTGATTATATTTACATACGACAGTTCCATCAACTTTCAATACCTTTCAAAAGCACAATAAAAGCGTTAACAGTAGCAGAAACATCTGATAAGGTCACTGAAACTGATGAATAATAGTTTTATGCTGCAGCAGGTAATATTAAATATATAAATATTCAACCTGACACTAAGTCTATTGACTTCTATCATTAAAAAAATAAAAATAAATATCAGGTGTGTCGACCTTGTTGTGGATTCAATATGAACAAGACGGTTTATTTAAAGACGGGAGCTTCTGAGGAGAAGCTGCAACATATTAGTGACACATAAAGAGCAGCTAACATGTTTAATTTTTATCTTTCACGCCGAAATATACCTGAACAAGAAACTACTAGTTAGACTTCGTTATCTTGAAAAACTACCAACACAAAAGTGAATCCAGACAGGAATATCTCCAAGTGGAACATAAAAAAAAAACAATATTAGGAGAGAAAAGAGTTCGCCAGCCTCTTGATTAGCAAATTAGCTCGGTTAAAACACTCAGCTGCTATCTGTCGGTAGATTTGTTGAAGTTACAGTCTAAGATTAGGGGATAGTGGAGTGACATGTTAGTGTTTAGTAGTTCCCGTGAGTTGTTAGTGTTTTTGTTAGCCCTCGACCGGCTGAAGACAGTGAGCTAACTCTGCAGTACAACACACCGGTACCGACTAAACAGAAATACGATCGATAACGTCACGTACGTAACTTACGCTGTCTGAACCCACTTTGAGTTGCAGTGTAATCCATCTGGACAAAATGTGTAAACCAAACTCTACTCAGATGTACTATTTAACCGGCTCCCAGTGTGAAGCTACAGGAGGAAGTCATTCATAACAGTTACACGGAAGGAAAAGCTCATTTTCTTCTTTTGCTTTTAAGGGACAAACTAAAGTGAAAAGTGAATACCGCCCCCTGCTGTATGGAAGTGTCAACACGTCAATCCCGACAAGAAACACGTCCTCTCCTTGTTTCTGCCACAGTATCTTGTTGAAGCTTGAACTTTTCGTATCCCATAGACAGATAATTATCTTCTTTATCACATCTTTCAGACTCTACATTATTCTGATTGTCTTTGTTTGAAAACTGATATAAAGTGACTAGATACAATTTGTCATTTAGTTATGTAATTACCATATTTTGGTATTCCCCAGGCAAGTTTTAACTTGCCTCTGCTTCTAACCAGTAACTGCTGCTTGGGGGTCATGCTCCAGGTCTCTGAAAAGAGACAGTTTGTTTTGTAATAGATGCAACTGAATAAAGTTGATTTGAAAACTGGCTGTAACCCAAGGCTGTAGCGAAACATATGGGACACATATTTCAGGTTTAGCATCACCACTTGTCAGAAAAAAAAACAAACAAAACACAAACATGTTGCCAAGGAGGTAGAGATGTACTCTGTCTGCATATCTTCTTTCTCCCCCTCCCTTGATGATAGGAACCATACTGTAAAAATGCTGCCTAACTTTAGGTAGGGGTTCCTATTCAGAAACCTAAAAGGAATGAATGTAAATTGGTTGTCGATTTTATATGTTTAAGTCAAAGTCAAAGTCAAATTTATTTATATAGAACATTAAAAAAAAACATATTTAAAGAAAGTGGTTACCATATGAAATTAAAATGTATAAAATAGTAAAATGTAAAGAAAATAAAATGTTACAAGAATATAAAACACAATCAGAAAAAGAGGAGGGATTAAAGTTTCCCACTGAGCTATTTAATGTCTGTTCGGGAGTTCAGTATAGTTGTACTCACTGATAGTGTGACTGGAATGTATGAATTAAAGTGACCACATAATATTAATTTCTTATTTCTTAGCTATCTTATTTCAGTCTTTGGTACCTCCAGAGAGGCTCTGCAACCAGCACATGTCCAAAAGGCCATAATTGTTTAAATTACAAGTAAAGGCACTCTGTAAATTAATGGATTCTGCCAAAGGTAGAGCTCAGTTAAAGCTGAAGTTCAAACGTCAGGTGTGATTTCACTGGCTGAATTCCTATAGGAACATGTACTGTCCTAGGAGACAATGAATTTATAAACCAATTCTGCTCTATCGTCCTTAAGACAGAGCCAGAGTTTTCACAAAGTTCTCATAATTTAGTGTCTGTGAAACTTCATATATTCTGTCTCTTGTGCATTCTGTACATGGTCTGTGCTATAATACACCAACAACTAACTTTCTGAGCTTCTGATCACATGTAAGATGGTGATTAAGTGTTAGAACAAAAGTCATAAGTCAGAAAACAATGACAATCATAGTAAGGCTCCTTGAAACATTTTCGCATGTATTTTTTAAATTATTATTATTATTATTTTGGTTTGATAAGTCGATACAGATAAATGGTTGGGACTGAGAGATATTACCCTCTGTGTGCAAATGATGTGGGGATTTTGTTACCAAACAATGTTGATCTTTAACAGCTTCTGGTGGTGGAATGAAGAGGGGAAGGGCGGGATTTACTGATACTAATTATACTGCAACACTATCCTCACATATAATGTCAAAGTGTGAGTAATATAACTTAAGATTTTCTAAAACAAGGAAGACAGATTATTGGCACTTCCTATTTTTTTGCCTGGAGTAGCCCCTCAGGCATGCATGTAACCTAATTGGATTAACTATTTAGGTCATTACATAACCAGTCATCTATCAGATGATAAAGACATTTACTGACACTGTGCTGGTCGTTATGCACAAGCTTATATGTTAGTTCATGAATTAAGCATTTGAACAGTGACTGAGTAAACCTCTCACTGTAAAGCTTTTTGTACTCCTCTGCTGTATACAACTCACACATGGCACAGCCAGGGGAATGAATGAATGGTGAGACTCATAGTCACTTATGATGACAGCATGAGCCTGCTGTTGAGAGCCCCTGGAGGCTGGAGTGCAAGCTATGTGTTTTTAAATATTGGTGTGCTTACATACCTTGCTGTGATATAATGTACATGTATATACGTAGCACATTAATTAGAGAATGACAGAGAATATAGAATATACCACTTGCTGTATAATGCATCTATTGATAAAATCCCAGTCATATAAAGCTGAAAAATACCATGCTGTATCATTCCCTGTGGCTAACATTCACTTTATTTTTTTCATGTTACACAATATTGCATTATGTCCTGCATCTCCTAGTATTGGACATAGAACCAGAACTGGACAAGCCCTTCACACCATAGGTTTCTGAAGATTACTTTTAAAGCTCACTCGTGGGAACTCTGGTCATCTCCATCTTGGTTGAAGCTGACTTTGTCCAACCCCCAGTTAATCTAGTTTTAGCTGGTTGAAACCAAACACCAACCACTTGAAGCCAATGCAGTAGTAAGAAATGTTGCAGTTCCTCGACTGGCCACTAGGGACTGGCTCTAAAAGTGAGTTAATCTCCATTGACCCCTTCTTAAAATGTCCAACTTTGCAACAGAAATAAATGTATTTAGAGCCTGCCAGGAGCTGGGTCCTCTGTTGAGTGACTTATTTCAGGACCCTTCCAAGTTGACTAAGTGGACCACTAACTATACCACTAAGCAATGACAAAATGAGCTCTGCCGAGAGATGAAACGAGTCTGCTGAAACCCACAGTCACTCAGCTTGTGACTCACTACCTATGCAGGTAGCCTTGCCTGTCCTGCAGGCAACATTTTGTATCACCTCATCATTAGTACTGCACATTTGCGTGAGCTGAACAGTTCACGTAAACAGTATCAGAGGAGGGAAGTAACTCTGCAGGGTTTGCTTGAGTTTTTCACGGTTTACCTTTGAGGTGTGGTGTTGTGCCGTAAACCCGAAAGCTAATATGATCTTTGACGAGAAACCTCAGTCACATCATACAACAATATAATAATTGCTCACACTTTTTTTTCTCCTCCTCTTTCCTCCTGCTCCTCCTTTCCTAATCTATTGAAAAGGAGCACTCGGATGCTGGCTGCTCTGCAAGTACACTGTTGACCCATGTCTTATGTTGGCCTGTTTGTCTTTTTGTATGTTTTCTTGGACAGATGTACAGAAAAAGGGAATTCCCCCTTTGGGGAATAAATCAATAAAGTCAATAAATAAAATGTATCTGATCTTAATATAATGTCAAGCACTAAGTTGGTAAACCACCAGGATTTTTTTTTTTAAACAAAGTACACTGAAGACAAGGTGATAAGAAAACTGAAGGAACGCATCTCTCTTTCAGCTCCTGGTTCCCATGATTTCCTGATCGTGATCAAGTTGGGTTAAGAACCAAAAACTGTTGAACTCTGAATCTGGTGTTTGGTGAGAGAGCTGCAGCTTACTTCATGGTTCTCTTCACTCATGGTGACCAGCTAAGACTTCAGGTCTATCAGCAGCTTAAAAAAGATAAGAAGTATGACTGATGCAGATGAAGAATCATATTACACAAATGCAATATATCAGAAGGCTGAGAAAGCGATCCAGGAGCAACGAGGATTATGCAGGTCAATGTAGAGAAGAAACGAACACAAGAAGAAAAACTCAGGGCCACTCTGGTGGGGGAACAGCTGCAGAAAGAGATACAGCTGCTTGACGAAGAATATAAGAGAAAATCAAGAGAAAGAAGTTATAAAATCTCTCCTTGAAAATTATGTATCCATGATTTCAGAAATGTAAACTGGTGATGTGAAAATGATTGAGATTTTATTGATTACATAATATGTAACTTCTCTCTTTACGCAGCTGACATGAACTATTGAACTATTACAGTCACTCTACTGGAAAACTGCAGCAACAACAACTGGTTTGGTTGAGACATTCACATTCACTCGGCTTTTACTCAACAACCCACTGACTTTGTTTTTGTTTTATGAGCCACGTCTCTGTTCAGTTCACCGTCACTGTTCATGACACTGTTCATGAAGCTGTTTTCAGTCAGCCAATAAGTACATAAGAGCTTAAAGAAGATGGTGGGCTTAAACATGTCAGAAATAAAACTTCACATAACTGGATTATTTTCTGTTAGTTCAGGCTAACTCCCTTATCAGTAACACGATCAGTTCAGTGTACAACTTGTTTAATTGTCTTCACGGGACCAATGATTGTGTAAAATATTCTTTTTTTTTTGGTGACTTTTTTGTTCATGTGAATGTGGAGTCTTGCTCATACATCAGAGTTGGTGGTGCTTCTCCACATAGTTCTGACCTTCAGCTGTTGCTTGACAATCTACAATGTATATGTGATTCCATTAGGTACTCATTTTAGGCAGCATGGCATAAACTTTCATTGGTATATAGATGATACTCAGCCATACCAGTCCATGAAGCCAGATGAGTAATATAGATGGACTACAAACATGTCTTAATGGCATAAGGACCTATGACTGATAAATCCCTCTTACCAAACTCAGATGAGACTAAGGTTGTTCTCTTTGGGTCTGAGTCCGTAGTAAAGGAGCCTTGACTTATTTATTTATTTTTCCATTAGGACCTACATTTCCATAGGTGTTAGATAATAAAAACAAAGGTAATATACTAAACTTAAACACCTAAAAACCCTTAGTCTATGTACTCCATCACTGCTAATGTGTTACGTGAATAACTTTCTGCCAGACTCTCATGTCTGAAGTGAATCAAACATAACTGTCTGCTGACGTGAACTGAAAGCAGATCTCCAAATTTGTTAGATGCTCAAAGACAATAAACTTAAAGGGTGAAGTTATATTGTGATAAAGTAAGTTGTTCAATTTGCCTTGAAATTCTGCCATGAAATCTCCTCAGAGTTACACAACTATAAAGAAACAAATTACTGACTATAATGAGATCGCCAACATCTCATATATCTAACAACCTATACTGCATTATTTAGCTACTGACAGCAAAATGCAGGCTCATTTATTTCATGAAATACCTTGAAGGTATGTTTTAAATGCCACAAACTGAAACTTGGAAACTATGATTGTGAAAACCACAGTCACATGACTGAACAGGAATCTATATTGAGGGAGGACAGGTGGAGCGCTGGCTGTGCTTTTCACATACTATAGAGACACATAACATTTGTTTGAAAAACACATTCCAGAGTTTAGTCTTGATGGTAAATGTGCCAGTGCTGATGGGAATTAAAGGTGGAGTAACTTCCTGTTCAGGGTCATGGTGATGTGTTGGAAACTGTCCAAGACGGCAGGTGGTACACCCTGGATGGGTTCAACCGCAGGTCTCATCGGAAACAAAAATCATCAAAGCAGGAAAATTAAAAAAAGCTATAATTAATAAAATGATAAAAAAAAACAGCATAAAAGCAAAGCAAAGCAAAGCAAAACAACAGAAACAAACAAACCAAAGAAAAAAAAGTAAAGATAAGACTATATGAAACAAGATGAGGCAAGTATAAGTCATAGAATGACAAAGAAAATTGCAGAGTTTTGAGTTAAACTTCAAAGTGGGTAGAGTTGGGGCACATTGTTTACAGGATGTTTATTGTTATTTGTGTGCAGTACAGTAGCTAAGTGTATTTTAACCCTGGTTGGTTCTGCCAGCTGACTGCACCGGTTCAAGACATGTGAAAAACTGTTTTAAAGAAGCTGGTTGGCAGGGTGACTACACAATACAGTAACAATACAGAAGTGATCGTCTGAGTGCTTGTCGTGCTTTTCATGCTTAGAGACATTGAAAGACATTTGTTTGAAAGACATGCAATTCTATTTGAGCAATCAGCCTTGATGTTAAATCAGCCCGTGTCAAAAGAAAGGCCAAACAACTTCCTGGTCAGGGCCACAGTCATCTACTTGAGCCTTTCCAAGATGACTTCAGGCATCCCAGACATTTAAACCTATAAGAAAAAAACTGGTTGGACTGAATATGGAATAATATTGCACAAGTACAGTACAGTAATAAGTGTGACTGAGTTTTTAGTTTAATTTTAAAAGAGTTGCTGCACATTTGTTATCAACAGGAGGTTTATTCAATTTGTGTGCAGCAATACTAGCTACAGTAAATGCATTTTCAGCCTATTTGGTTCTTTCTCAGGTTTCGAACAGCTGACTGAAAAAGATCTCAGTTTCCTATTTGGTAAATATTCTACAAGGGAATCAGAAATGCACCATCCTCAAAGATTTGAACCAAAATTCTTGTCCTGGATTTTTGTCAAGGTTTTTACAAACTAAAGTCAAAGTGTGTTGTTTTTAATGTGAACCTTGTCTAAGGTGATCTAGCTGTCAAAAAAGCAGAAAGGTTTGCCCCTTTTATTTTTTGCATTTTCACAAACAGAATCCACTAATCACAAGCTTTATTTTGAATATACTACTGAGGAGATAATTTAATCCAGGTTTGAGGGGTTTTAAACATGTGAGATTTTGATTGCAACCTGGTCTACGGTGCTCTCAATGCTCTAAAATGCACTGGATGACAATTTTATCCTTCTGTTGAGTCAGAAGGTTAACTTTAGAGTTGTAGACACCAAAGACACCAAACACATGATGCAACCTGCAGTGATGCTAATTAATATCACATTCGTTATTGAGCCTTCATTACTTGCTTCATGATAATCACAAGAGATGTTTGGAACTTTCTAAAGCCAACAGAGAAGCCTGTGGGGATAAAAGTCGCGTGACTCCTCATGTGACTGACGTCTGGCAACAGCACACGCTGCCCAGGGTGGAAAATAAACGGTGTTACGAAGGAGGCAAACTGTAATCTGTCTACTGCCAATAAGAAGTCAGAAATGGTTTAAGAAAAAAAAAAAAGTCAAGCGGTAGAGCAGTTGTGTGCCAACTGGTAAACCCCACATTGCCTCTGATGTGTTCAATTTCTGTGTGGTTGTGTATATGACAGATGTTATCTAGTAAACATGTGTTATCTAGTTATCTAGATAGACTCAACAGAAACCTGAGTAGATCTTTGAAGATTGAGAAAGTTCTATATGAATGTTGCGTTTAGTATTAAAGCATTTTGAGAAAAAGAAACATCTCTGTAAAGTTCAACTACTGACATGTGTTTCATAGGACGGCACTTCAGCAATGGCTTAGTAACCTTAGAGGCATCTTTCTGGGACTTCACACAATATCTTAATGGGAGTCTGAATCTCAAACTTGTTTTTAAGCCTTCCAGCTCTCCAACACTCCAGGAAGTGTTCCATAGCTGGATGAGTTTCTCTTAACTTGTTCACATCAGATTTCAAACAAAGAACGTTCCTGGAATGTGATCAAACAAGAATGTCCATTCTCCCGCAGCAGATAGTTGGCTCATATAAAGCGTGCTGCTTTTATGATTCCAGCATGTTAGTGAAGTCTGAATCTGTAAAACCATGGCCTACGGTCTTCCAGGAACACCTTTCAGTCTGCTGGCATATTGCAACATACCAAGTCTCAGGTAATTTGTTCTTTCTTAATCATTCTAGTATTTTGTTTTAGTATTTTCATTTCGGTTTTAATGTTTTAATGATTTGCTTTATTTGATACATTCAGTTCTCATCTATATAAATGTTCAAGTGCAAATGTACAATATTTAGACAAAATGTATTCTGTGCTGATGAAGGCAACAGATTCTAAGTAGGAAATTTGTCCTATTTGTGATTTTAATCAAATTTGGTGTTCTGAGTCCTGTCCATTGAGAAAAAAGGTGATCAGTTCTATTCTGATCTGTGAATTCAACTCAGATGGTAAAACCAACAAGAATTTATATACTAGACCAGCCATTCCCAAACTTCTGAATACTAAGGCCCAATTTGAAATGTGAAAAATCCCCACGGCCCGCTGAATCCTTTAATCACAACTGTGATCAACATTCGGGACTAGGAGCTATGTTCTGATATTAATGTGAGGGGTCAACAAATAAGGTGACACTTGTCATATTAAGTTAAGATGATGGAAGAATAACACTTAACTGGTTTGTTTTGTTACTTCTTGATGTTTTTAAATCATGTCATTAATATTTTACAGTAATTAAAAACATATTTAAAAAAGATCGAGGATTTAAAACATATTTGTTTAATTTTAATGACCTCTCACGGACCCACCAGTAGTACCAGGACAATGGCCCACCAAGGGGGCCGCGCCCCACACTTTGGGAATCACTAGTAATCTAGAACTAAAATGAAAGTAAGTCATGTTCCAAAGTGATCCCTGCGGAGTTTAGTGATTATAATTTAAAGGCTATTTTAAGGAAAATTCAAATTCAACTGAAAACTCAAATTCCCAAAACTGGGCCTAGAAGACTTCATAAGAGTTTTGTGACACTAACTGTGTTAGAGACATAAGATTTAACTGCACTTGAAAAAGGTTTATAGTCTGTGGCTGATCATGATGCCCCATTAAATAATTCACAGTGAGATCAAACAAAGCATCGTTGGATTGATGGAGAGCTGATGGAGTTTATGCATAAAAGAGGAGAATCGTAAATTGGCAGAGGTGTTGCTAAACGCTAAATAAGAAAAAAAAGCTTCTTATCATAAAATAATTCAGGATGGACTGAATGATGGTAACAAACTTTGGAAAACTTCAAATTAAATATCTTAAAGAGAGCAAACTATTTCTTTCAGTTTCTTTTTCATGATGCAATATTATTCATTTGAGTTTGAAACTTAATTTTTATTGAGAATACATGCATTTTGTTGTGGCTTATTGAACCTAAGATGAGCCAAAAAGTAAATAGGCTTTTTAACTTTTTTTAATTGCAGATATTGCCCCGAATGAAGACATTCGAATTGTCCTGATTGGAAAGACAGGAAATGGGAAGAGTTCATCAGGAAACACCATCCTAAACAAAATGCGGTTTTCAGGTCACTTTGCTCCGCAGGCTCTGTGACATCACAGTGCAGCAAGGCCAGAGGAGTGATAAACGGATGCAGAGTTGCAGTGATCGACACACCAGGGATATTTGATACAAAGTACACTGAAGACCAGGTGGTAAAAAAATTGAAGGAATGCATCTCTCTTTCGGCTCCGGGTCCCCATGTTTTCCTGATTGTGGTCAAGTTGGGAAAATTCACAGAGGAAGAACAAAAAACTGTTGAACTCCTGAGTGTGGTGTTTGGTGAGAGAGCTGCAGCTTACTCCATGGTTCTCTTCACTCATGGTGACCAGCTGGGACGCACAACAATTGAAGAATACGTTAGGGGGAGTGACAAACTTTGCCATTTGCTTGCAAAATGCAACTGGCGGTATCATGTCTTCACAAACACAATCAATGATAGCCGTCAGCTGGCTCTGCTGCTTACAAAGATAAGAAATATGATCAGAGCTAATGGGGGATCATATTACACAAATAAATTCTACCAGAAGGCTGAGGAAGCGATCCAGGAGCAAGCAAAGAGGATTATGCAGGTCCAATGCAGAGAGGAAACGCACACAAGAAGAAAAACTCAGGGCCACGCTGGTGGGGAACCAGCTGCAGAAAGAGATAAAGGGGCTTGACGAAGAATATAAGAGAAAATCAAGAGAAAAGGCAGAGAAAAAAATATAAATTTCTTGACACACGTATGGTTGTAACAGCGGCTGAAGCGGGTGTTGCTGTTGGTGTTGCTGCAACAGCCGTTGGAGGTCCACTTTGCATGGCTGTTGGAGCGACGGCGGGGGGAGTTGTTGGGGGGTTGTTGGGACTCTTGGTGCCAACTGCAGCAAGATTGGTGAGAAGCAGGTGTGTTGTACAATAAAACACATTCGGACCGTTTCCAAGAGGAAACTGTTACCATTTTATGTCTCATTTATCAACAGGTTACCTTATACGTTGTCTCAAAATTTTTTGAACCAGAAGATTCACTTTGATACATCTTGTGAGGACAGGTTTATTGTTCTTATCATTTTAGTTTTTATTTATTTTTTACTTTATATTTTTAATTTGTGGCAGGCCGACCCACTCTTTTAGCTTATTTTACATCACATGATTTTGTTTAAATTCCAGGCAGGCTGACCCACTCCTGCTTTTACATCCCTTTTAAGTTGCACTAGTCTTTGACTTTGAACTCAGTTTTGAGATGTTGACTTTTATTGTTCCTAATTTTATTCTTCTGTTGTTTTTATTTGTTTTAATTATTTTGGTCCCAGCACTGAACTGTGATGTTTCTAAAGTGCTTTATAAATAAAACTGAGGTGAGTTGAGGTTTTCAAAATCCTGTTAATGCCTGACCATAATCTTTTTCTAAAATATTTTAGTTTTCCTAAAAATAATAAAAGAAATGAGTCACAAAAACCTAGGCCAAAGCCCAACTCCACTCCAAGAGAACAAAGTAAAGACCAAGAAAATGAAGAAAAAAAAAAAGAAACCTCACACTGGACCCTCCCAGCCAAAGAAAACTGCTGACTTATTCATCTTCCTCCCTGCCAGCTTGTGAATGCAGGTCTGTTTCTGATTCTCCATGCTGCCTGGATGTTTGCAGAGAAATATTAAAGGGGAGAAATTATAAGAAAAAGTACTTTTTCTGTTCAAGAGAGGGTATGAAGAGAATAAACCAAACCTTGCCACTTTGTTTCAGGATACCTGAGTCAGAAAATACCTTTGTCACAGGGTACTGTGATGTCACAGTACCCTGCAAAATTTCTTTTGCAGGGTACTGTGACATCACAGACTCAGATCAAAGTCAACTATCCAGCCTCCCTGTTTTTATTGTGCAACATTCATTGTTTTTGGAAGTGCGTCGCACAAAACTGTTAAGACTGGATTAAAGAGAGCCATACCTCATGGAAAAGGCAATTTTTTTTTTGTTAACAAAAATATATGTTGAAAAGGGAGCTGTTGCATTGTATCCAATGTGGTACGGTGAGAAAAGCATGCCAAAGATATTTTATTAAGACCTCAAAGAATTGTGTTAATCTTTAAAAAAAAAAAAGAAATACATTTCTGATGACAAGATGTACAAATGATTGAAATTAAATGATCAAGAATAAAAAAGTTTGAACCAAATAAGTCACAGATCTACTGGACTGGAACTCTGTTAGAATACTTACTAATTATTTTATATCATGAATTAATCAACAATAATCCTGCTATTATAACTGAAATTGTATTTAACTATCATTGTTTATATGGTGTACTTGCTTTTATGTAATATGGTTTTCTTGTCTCAGAATCCTATTATTTGTTAGCATTGCAAATTTCTTAGAGTTTTTTTTCCTAAAAGCAGCAATAATGCTGAACAGTCATTTACATTCACTCTGTAATCAGCTCGGTCAGTGAATAAACTCTACATCAAATCAGAGGTTAAAGAAGATAGTGGGCTTAAACCTGTCACAAATACTTCAGATGAATGGATGGATTACTTTTCTGTGGTCTTCATTTGAAACAATTATAGTCTTTTTTGTTGAAAAGAAATGTACTGACTTTATTGTGCTCACTAATAAACTACTGTTATATTGATCTCAAATTCATCTGTATGTAATAATACACTACATACACAATAATATGAACTCTGCCGCCACTTTTACATGAGAGCATGTCCATCCATCCATTATCTATATCCGTTTCATCCTCTGCAGGGTCACAGGGATGAGAGTATGTAAAAAAGAAAAAAAAAAAAAAAATCACCCTCTCTCTCCATCAGTCCACATTTCACCTTATTATTACTCTTTTATGAAAAATAACTTGATGTGTTTCTCTCTCTCTCTTCAGACAGCTGGGCACACTGGCCCTGAGGGAACATGCCTGACTGTTCAAATGGACTATACTGCATAAAAGAGCCATACATTGCCCTAAAACAGTTCTGCCAAGCATGCATGACTGACATACTCACACGTTTATGTAACGTCATAAAGGAAAACTCATTCTCTCGCTTCTTTCTGCAGCACACTAACATATACACAAGTGCTAGCATATCGACCATTTCAAAGGACTTTGTCAAGCAGCAGTAATTAGTCTACAGGCTAAAAGAACACAACACAGGCCGGCAGATAACAATATGTCGTTTGTGGTTAGCTTCACTGGGAAAGAATCAAGTTTTAGGCAAGCTCTTTTTGTTTCCAGCATACTTTCGATGTGTGCATTCAAAACAAAACAAACATAAAAAAAAAAAAAAAAAAAAAAACTGAAAATGTTTTTTTTTCTTTGATAAGATGTAAGACAATATCAATAATAACTGTGGCGTAAATATCCACAGAGAAATAATGGCACAGACTGCAGATGACTTTGGATTAACTATATGAAATTCAAAAGTAAAGCCCCTTCCTGAAGACCTGCCTCTGAAGTCATACCTCTAAAGCACATGAACACGATGCACCATTGGCACAGACAAACCAAGGGCCCAGTTATTTAGGATCACTCACAATGATTGGATTGTGTTTTAAGAGCCCTGTGCTTCCACAGCTGATATTTAAGCATATTAGTTTGCACCTTTTGTAACTTTCTGCCTCGATGTCATGTGCTAGGATTTCTGTAGGATTTCTGAAACTGTCAGAAAGTTATAGCAGGTAGTTTTTGGTCGGTGTGATGGCCGCTGTTTCAAACTGCTCACATTGTAGCACGCAGGACAACCGATTCAGATCAATTACATCCACATGATTCTTTCACAACATTGATCTTTCGTCTGCAACATCCCAAAATACAAAAAAATCCCTAAGACATCTCTCCTGAAAGGCCCAGTCTGATATGACTGGTCAAAAATGGAGGAGTGCCGGGCAGACAGGAGGTCATTCATGTCTGGGGTGTGCCATCTCAGCCACAACAGGTAATATACAAATGTATTACATGATGATATAATTAAGGAGGAAAAGCCTGAAAACACGTTTATTTTCAGTGAAAACAGTAAACGCGTTCATAGTGTCACTGATGTACATTCATTTAAACTATAATTGCTGTCAGTATTACAAAATCAGTCACAGTCTATATTCCAATCTAATCTAATCTATAAATCTAAATATTATTGTCCTTTTAAGTAAACATCGTTTAAGGAAAGTAGCAATAGTAGAAAATTTTCTGATATTAAAACAATCAGAGGCCTATTGTCAGATGGCTTGGAGTGTACACTTTAGTTTGGGACCAAAATGACATGAAAAAAAGCAGTTTTAACTAACAATGGATATATATTCAGAGTCTACTGGCTGTTAATCTTAGCCTAGACTTTATAACGCTCATGGCAATTTTCTTAGATCAGAATAAATAAGTTTTAAGCCTCTGACAAAACTCACAAATGTCATTCCACACAAGTGATAGAGCAAATAGGGTTCACAATGGCAAGGCAAACTGAGAATAATTTTAACTTTGAAATGCGCACAAAAAGTCCATCAGGACTGTTTGTCCAGGAATTTTCGCTACTACGTTGTCATAAATCTGTACAAACTGTGAATAGATGCAAAAGGAGGCGACTTCAGGGCCTCCGCTGCCATAGAACTTCTGTAGTTATGAAAAAAAAAAAAGCAAATGTTAGAAGCAGAGGTCATAAACTCATCTTTTTGTATCTATTGACAGTAGTTTGCATGAATCAATAGTCAACACGAAGAAGCTTGTGACAACACAGCAGCGGACAGATGAAGATGCTTGTACAAACACTACTTTTCATAATTTTTTTGTACATGTACAAAGATGAAAATTTCCTTCTTTTGTATATAACGATCTGTCCACAACAGCTAACATTAATTGCCATTTTGCTGCAAACATTTATTCCATTATAAATGAAAACATTCTGGTCCCTCATAAAAGTTTACAAACCTTACCATTGAATAATAGACCCAGGGTTGGTTTAACTCCAGGAAGTTTCCTTTCAAGGCATGGACACCACCTCTAGAATTTTTATTGCCTTTGTTGGCCTTTTGTAAATATAAGACTGCACACTGTTACCCATAAAGTCGGAATATTTTTGTCGTCAGACAAGCTATGCATCAAAAATAAATCACATGGTCACAATCATTTCATGAGAATAGGCAAAAATATTTATCCCAACTTAATGGGCAACAGTGTACTCGATACAACGTAGATGGATTTCAGAACTGCAACATACAAATGCACTTTCACACCACAGCTTATATTTCCCCTCACGGATCACGTAAACTCACATTGAGATCCAGATGGTCTATGTAGGTTAAGTGGCTCCCTGACGAAATAAGTTTGCTGTTGTTCAGCGATGAAAACAGACAGCTATCAAAATACCTTTACTACTCTAAATATGGTTTGATGACCACTTTTTCTAACACTTTCCCAGAGGCAACCTTCATTTAGTTAATCATTTTGAACCTGAAGCTATGTAAGAAATGTTGGGTTGCCAGATTGTGTGAGATGTTTTTCATTCATGAAGTAAAAGTTATTTCTAAACAGCCTTCAAGATCAACTGATTAGTCAACTATTAATCATTTTAAGTGACATTAACCAACTCCACATAGTGTTTCTCAGTGGCGCTGTTACCACAAAGCTTTGCTTTTTGTTTCGCAACTGGCAGCAATACAAGGCCCCGGACAATCAACAGCCCCTTGGAAATAAAAGACAAAAACATTGCTTACTAATGTAGAAAATAAAATTTGAGTCTTGACTTTTGAAAGCCAGCATCCCAATTTGAACTATGGATATTATTATAGATAGATTTATTCTCAGCATCATGGTAAAGGGAAAGTAACACACAGGACAGAAATATTTTTGGTAACTTTTGCTTCTCACATTTCTACAAATAATTCCAATAATCTGGATGCCAGTTCTCAGTCCTCTTGTCTCAAAGCGCTCTCCATCTTTTTGACATGGAAGTTGCTGAGAATGGTGACTTTTATTTTCACTGTATTTCAAACACCAGCTCAAGACTTTAAGTATGGAACCTGGACTAAGAATGATGTATTCCACCATGACATCTTCAGCGATCACACACATTTTATTCAAGAACAGAGTTTCTGATCAGTAGCACAGAAGACATTGACTTATATTTTGATGGCTCCTTTATTTACATTGTATATAAAAGATAAATAGTTTAATATTTTTCAAATGGAGATGAATAATTCCAAGATTTGATTTTGGGATGATGATGCTCAGCCTAAAATAAGTGGTATAACAAAGGCTCATCTCAAAATAAATCAACCAGCATCAGTAATTTTGCATTGTTGCATGGCATGTTTCACATGCAAGTTTGCATCTGCCCCCCATCCTACACATCCATAGACAGAGAGAGAGAGAGAGAGAGAGAGAGAGAGAGAGAGAGAGAGAGAGAGAGAGAGAGAGAGAGAGAGAGAGAGAGATGCTGTGTGAATCAACGCTTCCATGAAGCATGAAAAGCTTTCATAGTGTCATTATGAATTAGAACCACAACGATACTCAGAGAGGCTCAGCAGTGCAGCTTTGAAGACCTTCCTCATACTCTTTTTTCCCCCCTCTCTTTGGTATTTTTTTTTCTGTCAACTTTTTTCTTTTGCAGCCAGCCGTGTTCTCGGTACACACTCAGGCTACAAACCATTGATCCAGGGATAATGGAATTATCACTGATGTCAGCTCAGGTAAGAGAGCAGAAATACTTTCATTCATTTAAGTCCTGACTTTAAAAACGTAGGCTGTAATAGCCAAAGATTTTATTTTATTTTTTTAAGGATTATATGTATATGTATATATGTTCATCAAATGAACTTTGATCTCATATGCCCTTGGACTAATGTTAAATGTGCAGATCCAGCTGTACAAGGGTTACCTTTACCAGCCCTCGTCATTGCTAGGGGGGTGTAGCCAAATACACTGATTCACTGGAGGCAAGAACAAGTACGCATATGACTGTAGGTACACAGTTTTTGACAGTGGACTTGTACACCGATGACTCAGAAACAGACTGTCGTACCTTCTTCAAAGAAAAACAAATGAGGACAGAGCTTTGGTCAAACAACTGAACCACTTCAACGCAGCTGTTTCTTTCTGCCAGCTCTCACATTTGCACAATGTTGAATGAAGCATCTGATATACTGTATACTAAGTTCAAGTTTAGAGCAATTTTGGTCAGAGTTTGGTTTTGTTTACATTGACACGAACATGTGGCTGTGCATTTAGACGGCCTTGGGCCCTACAGAAGTGTAGTAAAACACAAGTTGACACAGTCAGAAAAAGGTATGCCCACGCTTGGCTTTCAATATGCTTTCAGGTTACAGTTACATCTCATGGCCTGGCCTCTCGAGCACTCACAGATGGGCATGCAGTGCTATTTGTAAAGACTTATTTTTTCAGGCATTTGACCTTACGTCAACAGATTTTTTACACACCACAGTCAGGCAAATTATATAAAATTGTGTCTAGGGGAATAGATATTAAGGGAAATCATCAAAGTTTTAGGGATTGAAGTTTTGCTTTAACTCAACATTCAGCTGCCGATCAGTCACTGTGAACATCAGCATGAAAGAGTTTTAAACTATTCCTGTATGGAAAAGCTTCAAAAGGTAACGTGTTCTGTGTTTATTACGTTTGTTGTCGTGTTTATTCCTCCTACATCTTTCACAGCAGTCTCTTTCTAAGATAATTCCATCTCCTGACTTATTTTTTCATTTATCTTGAGATGTGATGCTAAACTTTGGCTTTGAGGCAGAGATATAAGCTGCGGTGAAAATGATCCTGAAAACTTAAAGTGAAATCACTGTGGAAGTTGTGTTTTTTTCTGCAACAGCTCATTGTATAAAACTTATTCAGCTGTGCTTTCATATTAAATTATATTTAAAAAAAATTTCAATCAAATAAAGATGTTTTATAACATTTTATTGGAGGACAACAGACTTTAAATCATGAATATATGTAACCTACAATGTTTTTATTGATTCTGATGTTATTTTATATTACACAATAGTTTTGTACACTTTCAATGAGATTGAAAATAAATTAATAAATAAATGCAATAGCTACAGCCAAAAAGACAGCTACTAACTCTATATGATGTTAACATTGAACGTTATCCATCCCCTTTAGGTTAAAGCTGCGCTGTAATTTTGGACAGATGAGAAAAGTAAAAAGATGAGTCACAGGCCAAAGTCTGCTTTCCGCTTTTGGATCCAGCCTGTCCACGATGTGGTAGTTTGAGTGTAAAATTGGAATCAATCAACCAGAAATGACATTAAAAAAAATGTTTTGAGGTTATAAGTGTTGAAAAACTTTGGTATGAACATGGAGACTATAACTCACAGAATCTCACAGCATGCTGAAGTCCTGCAGGTGTTGGTAGCTATTTTAGGATCTGCATCCCTGTTCACCTTTTCATATTTGATGGAAAATATCCTTTTGCCATCTTCCTATTACTTTTAAATGAACATACGTTATGTAAACTTGACATGCTCAAGTACAAAAGTACCACAGGATGTTAGTTTTCTTAAAGCTTTACCACACATGTGGTTATAATTTAACTTTCTGAGCTCAAGCTATACCAGGATTTTTTTTATCTTGTTCAAATCATTTCTTCCCATTGAAGCAGATTAGGTCTTTCAAAGTCCATGGTATGTCCCTTTAATTTTCAGACTGTTGTCACAGCCCCCCCCCCCCCCCCCCCATCTGCTCTAGACGTGAACCCTGTCTGGCTGAAGGAGTTTGATAAAAAGCCTCATCTGATAGCCATCTGTTCTCAGATAGTTAATCAGATGTGCTCAATGTGTTGTCCTTAATTACCCCACAGAAACTGTCTCTGAGCTCTGTACAGTGAGCGACGTCACATCGTTGCCACTCTAAATCACCAAAGGAAGAAAAGTTAAGCAAGGACTTGTGGAGGAAATAAGTGGAGGAAAAAAGTATTTGATCCCCCGGTGATTTTGGCAGTTGTCATACTAAGAAATAAATGAACAGTCTCAGACTGTCTTTTTTCAATATTCTTTCCAAAAATGTTAAAATAAAGCTGCCATAAAAATCTTTTTATGGCAGCTTTATTTTTTCAGTTTTAGAAAGAATATTGAAAAAAAAAAGTGAGAAAATTACATGAAATGAAAAATAAAAATTAATTTGTAAGTCATTGAGGAAAATAAGTATTCGATCCCCGACCAACCTTGACCAGTGTTGGCTCCCACAGACCACTGGCATACTCCTAATCTCACTGAAGTAATTACCTGCATGAGACACACCTGTTCCAAATAGTCACCTGTATAAAAAGCCATCTGCCCACAGACTCAGTAATACTCCACCATCTCCACCATGGACAAGACTAAAGAGCTGTCAAAAGATGTCAGGGACAAAGTTGTTGAACTCCACAAGGCTGGAATGGGCTACAAAACCATAAGTAAGAAGCTGAATGAGAAGGTGACAACTGTTGGTGCAATTATTTGGAAGTGGAAGAAATACAACATGACTGTTAATCAACCTAGGCTGAGGGCTCCATGGAAGATATCACCTCGTGGGGTCTCAATGATCATGAGGAAGGTTAGAGATCAGCCGAGAACTACACGGGAGGAGCTGGTTAATGATCTCAAGGCAGCTGGGACCACAGTCACCAAGAAAACTATTGGTAATACACTGATACGCAATGGTTTAAAATCCTGCAGCGCGCACAAAGTCCCTCTGCTCAAGAAGGCTCAGGTCCAGGCCCAACTCAGGTTTGCCAACGAACATATTGTTGACTCAGAAAGAGACTGGGAGAAGGTGCTGTGGTCAGATGAGACCAAACTTGAGCTCTTTGGTCTCAACTCAACTCGACGTGTTTGGAGGAAGAGAAATGCTGAATATGACCCCAAAAACACCATCCCTACTGTCATGCATGGTGGTAGAAGCGTTATGCTTTGGGGGTGTTGCTCTTCTAAGGGGACAGGTCGATTTCACCGCATTGATGGGAAGATGAAAAGTGCCATGTACCGCAGAATCTTGGGTCATTGAAAATAGGTCGTGGATGGGTCTTCCAGCATGACAACGACCCAAAACATCCAGCCAAGGAAACAAAGGAGTGGCTCCATAAGAAGCACATCAAGGTCATGGAATGGCCAAGCCAGTCTCCTGACCTTAATCCTATTAAAAATCTATGGAGAGAGCTGAAGCTGTGAGTTTCCAAGCGCAAGCCTCAAAACCTTCAGGATTTGGAGATGATCTGCAGAGAGGAGTGGACGAAAATTACTCCTGATGTGTGTGCAAACCTAGTAAGCAACTACAGGAAACGTCTGACAGCTGTGCTTGCCAACAAGGGTTTTGCCACCAAGTATTAGATCATGTTTTGCTAGGTGATCAAATACCTATTTCCCTCAATGACTTGCAAATTGTTTTTCTATTTTTCATTTCATGTCATTTTCTCAATTTTTTTTCAATATTCTTTCTATAACTGTTAAAATAAAGCTGCCATAAAAATCTGAGACTGTTCATTTATTTCTTAGTATGACAACTGCCAAAATCAGCAGGGGATCAAATACTTATTTCCTCCACTGTATTTATGTGTGTGTGTGTGTGGTGTGTGTGTGGTGTGTGTGTGTGTGTGTGTGTGTGCGTGTGCGTGTGTGTTAAATAACATTTGACATCTCACATAAAATCTGTTTTCCCTTGCAATTCACAGAAGCATTGTTACATGAATCATCATGTTAAGTAATGTCTAAATGTTAATTTACAATGTGTTTATTATTAATTAACTTTTTGATATATTTGTCATTCTTTATTGAGTTTGATCTCGTATATCTTTCATGTACAAGAAAGTACAGTATATATAAATAAGACATAAGAAATGATTGCAAATATTGTAATTGTCCCATAGCTTCTTCCCAGTTGTGCAACACAATAATTACTTTGTCCATGTATTGGTGGTACACTTCATTTCTGAGGGTTTTGATAGATCAGACAATTAGTTTGTGTACTTTATGTACCGTGAAAGACTGTTATATAATTATGCAAATCACTTTTTTCAGCTATAGAAGTGAAAATATAAAATATAGAATTGCAAGGTCTCATGCTGTAGCTGGAAGTGAATCCAGTCAACGGTCTGCCATTAGGAAACTCTGGCACAATATTTGTGCATCCACTTAGCTTATGGAGAATCCCAGGATATCAACATCCATTTACAAAAGACACAACTCACTGTTATATAATTTATACAAAGGGAAGTGGTGATTTGTCTCTTCAGGTGAAAATGCTAGCAGAATTTAGAAAAAGCACTTAGCAAACTTCAAATCTCAGTGAATGCAGCAAAGCAAAGTAGGATATTAAAAAAAGATCTATCACTGCATTAACATAAAATATAATATTCAGTGACAACAACTCAAATCTAAGGTTATGCACTGTGTCTCTGTATGCCTTTTTTGCAAGTACCATCATTTGGGTGTTGAGTGTTTTCATGCTTCCTGCATGAGCTTGTGTTGAATATGTTGCTTGTGTGCTTTAGTTGCAGGTTTACTTGCTTTTTCACTTAACTTTGAAGACCATCATATATTAATACGATAACACTGAATCTTTCATAGAAAAAGAAGACAAAAAATTCATTAATTCATTTTTTGAACTTCTTCGTATGATGACATTTTGAGAATATTCTGTAACTTTTTTTTTTGTCTGTCATGGTTAGTGCCATCATCTAGCAAAACCATCTAGTATGTATATGCAATTTAATTTTAAAGCAGACTTTTTTTGTGGGAATGTGAAGGGTGAATGTGTCCTTCACCAGTCCTCTCTGGCAGTAAAGTATAAACATCTTTTATTAACATCTTAAATCCTGATTTTGTCAGAGAGGACTAAACACCAGCAGTGAAACATTTAAAGACAAGACAATTAAAGAGAAACAACAGTGAGGGTGTGGTGTGTGCTGAGTTGTGAAGTGTGAGGGGTGTGTAGGGGATTGTGTTGTAATAGAAAACAAACATAAAAGATAAAATGTGGGAAGCAGAAACTACTAACAAGAAAATTGGATGAACACCTTCTATCAAGCTATAGACCTGTAACTAGAGAATTGATGTGAACGTGATCGATTGATTGTGTTGACAGTAGAGGGGGGGTGTTGGGGGAGGGGTATAAAGCATAAACGTGCCCGTGCCCATATACACTCACATGTAAGTTACCAAAGTACCAAGTAGATTGTCACCACCATTACCATCACCACCCTCCTTGTCTTAATCCATCTCAAATCATCCCATGGGTGAGAAAGAAAGAAAAGAAAAGAAAAGAAAAGAAACAAAAAAACGCCAGCTAACTCCCATCACCCCAGGGCCAGACCGGTCAGAGAGGACCCCCACACCCCGACCCGAGAGGTCTAGGGGGAAACATCCCCAAGGCATACGTCTACTGACAGGGGGGTCAGGTAGGGCCCCAGAAGGCCAAAACCGCGACAAGGTCTGCTCCACCACCCTAGCCCCCACACCCACCAGGACCCAGCCCACAGCAGCAGCACTGCAGAAAATGCAGCCCCGGTAGCCGTCACCCTATGCAGCCCAGGGACAGCCGAGCCCCGGTGGAGCATCACCGGTGGCAGGCTGTAGCTCAGGGTTTGGCCGGTCTGACGGAATGGATGGTGCAAATGCCTTATCTGGGAAAATGTCACGATTGTATGGGAAAATCTCAGTGAACCTAAACCCAGAAGTCACGTTTTGTGGTGTCACGGTTGTCATGAAGGCTTGATTCTAGTTCTTAGCAGGACCGGAGCCTGGGTTAGTACCAGGGCCGGGCTGGAAGCCGGAGGCTGGTTCTTAGCAGGACCGGAGCCAGCAGAAGGACCAGGACCGGGCTGGATGCCTGAGCCTGGTCCTCAGCAGGACCGGAGGCTGGTTCTTAGCAGGACTGGAGCCTGGGTGAGTACCAGGTCCATGCTGGAAACCTGAGGTGATGACGTGCTGCTGCATGGTACCAGGGGCAATCCTAAGTACAACAAACAATTACAGTGAGACTTGTTATATTCAGTTAAGATGACAGTAGAATAACACTCAACTGGTTTGTTTTATTACATCTAAATATATTTAAATAATGCCGTAAATACTTTACAGTAATTTAAAACATATTTAAAAAAATTGAGGATTTAAAACATATTTGTTTATTTTTGATGATCTCTCACGGCCCTACCTGCAGCCCACCAGGGGGCCAAGGCCCACACTTTGGGAATTACTGCTCTTGACTATAGAGTCTAGATTTAAACCAAGATCTTGGAGGTTTAATTGGGATCATTAAGAAAATAAAGTTTATTATAAGAAGGATACTCATTTTAACTGTGGCAATTCTGCCTATTAGGTTTATTGGTAGATTCTTCCAATGTTTAAGGGTTTCTTCTACTGTTTTTAATAGAAGATTATAGTTAAGGCCAACTAATTCTGACAATCTAGAGGAAATATTTAATCCTACATATTTAGTATTGTTTGTTTTAAATGATAGAAGTACTGTTTAGGCAGACACATCCCAACTACTGAGGTTTAGTGGTAGGATGGTGGATTTAGACCAGTTAATAGTGTAATCTGAGATCTTGGAGAAGGAATTTATTAGAGTGATAGTCTGGGGGAGGGATGTCGATGGATTTTGAAGGTATAAAAGAATGTCATCTCCACATAAACTAATCTTATGTGTTACATTTCCTGTCTGTATTTCTGAGATTTTACTATGTTTACGTACGGCTGCTGCGAGAGGTTCTATAAAAATAGCAAATAGAGATGGAGAAAGTGGGATTCCCTGCCTGTGCAAAGTGAAACGCAGTGATATTATGCCGTTTGTGGTAATCGAATATTTTTGTCTAGTAATTACAATTTCATACTAATTACTACATTTCCCATCATCACTTTCTCTACTAACATAAACAAAACACTCTAACTGTTTTAATGCTCTCTACAGCTAAACTTTTCAGACTCTCCTTGCCTCGTTCACAATCCATTTTCTCTTTTTCAAAATGCTTTTTTTCCCCCCAACATTCCAAAAGATAAATTAAAACTGCTTCAGGTGGCGTTCCTCCCTCCAATCTTTATCCATCCTGAGCCAGCACAGTCACGAGTGCAGAAAGTGAAACTTGTTCATGTCTGCTGGATTAAGCACCATGCTGATAATCAAAGTAAGCCTTTTTTTTTCTTTTCCAAACTAGGATACCAGCTAAGTGTTTACTGGCCCACCACTGTGAATGCTGGCAAATCGCCTACATCCGCCATTCCCAAACTTCAGAACACCAAGGCCCAATTTGAAATGTAAAAAATCTCCGCGGCCCACCCTTTAATGACAACTGTGATCAACATACAGGACTAGGAACCATGTTCTGATATTAATGTAAGGGGTCAATAAAAAAGATATTAAGTTAAGATGTTTTTAAATCATGTCGTTAATATTTTACAGTAATTAAAAACATATTTTTAAAAGATCGAGGATTTAAAACATATTTGTTTAATTTTAATGACCTCTCACGGCCCACCTGCAGTACCGCGACGGCCCACCAGGGGGCCGCGGCCCACACTTTGGGAATCGCTGGCCTACATAATTGACCACTTTGTCTATGCGTGTCTATATTTAGTGTATGAATGTGTACATCAGATACATGTTTCTTATGTTTTTATGGTTTAAAAACTCTATACAGCACTTTCTCACTATCATGAAAAATAACTGAAATGTTTGACACACATTTTGAAGAGACCTGTTACTTCTTATCGCTGTGCTTCACTCATTTTTACATGTAGGTATGAACCCTGAACATTTAAAAGAAATACGTTCCACACATGAAACCTAATTATTTACGTGAAAATTAGTGTCTGAAAAAAAAGCTTAAAAAACAATATTATATTGATCCCTTGCCAATTTGCGCTTTAAGTTCAGGAGTTTTAGTTATTCACTGATTTTTCAGAAATATATAATATAATAAGAAATCAAGAAAAAAATCGGGGAAATTCCGTGAAAATCCACCCCACAGCAGACGAGAGGCAAAAGCTGCCAGCGAAATGTCAAACAATGACTCACAGCCTCCTGTAAGCAACAAGAGAAACGCAGATGGCCCAGAACTCTAGAATCTGTGCTCTGATTGGCCGAGACTCATCACCCAAACATCACAGGATGTTGTGCGCGTTCTCTCACAGCGAAGAAATGTTGTGAGCCAGACTGGCCCTTTAAGAAGGTAGCTTTATGGGTAATGGTGTATGTATGTTGTGGGATGGCAGAACAAAAATGGGGTTAGATGAAAAGTGGAGTAAACATAAACAGCAGCCCAGCGTGTATAAATTTACATTCTCTGTTAACCGACAGGAGCCCAACAATACAACCTGTGTGATGTTACAAGTTCCTGCAGTGCCAGAATAAAGTGCTCGTTCCATGCAAAGAAAAATCGACTTTTTCTTTGGTTGTTGTTAGCGTGTTACCTGCTAATTATGAGCCAAAAATAGTTCAATACCAGCAGTTTGTTTACTACGGTTTGGAGACCAGTGATATTATCCCTGTGAAGGTAACAGAAAGATCACAGTTTAGCCTTTGTCTTGTTTCGCTGCAGTGCCTCGCTGCTTTTTTGCGGTTTTTAAACATATTTTAAACACATTATTTAGGCCCGGGGGGCTCCGGCTCCAGCTCGCGGATTTTGATTTAATTTGGTTAATAGGGCGCCGGTCTCCATTAATCGCGAAAAATAACATATCACTCTAAATGAAAAACTTTTTCCTATGAGAGAAAATGGAAAAAGGAATAAATATTGGCCAGTTCATTTTTGTTAGTTAAATGTATAGCAATGAGTTGCTCAGAAGAGTTTAATTTACCCTGAAATTGTGCTCAAATCTTGACTTTCCTTCAAAAACCCAAGAGACTTCAAAATGCTAGCTCTCTTTTAAAGTGTATTTTTTACTTGAGCCCATTATCTAGCTTAGTTTAACAGTCTATGGAGAAAATCTGCTCAATTGATCAGATCAATTGGAAAGTACAAGCTGATTTCTCAGATTTACTTATCTCCCTCATTGTCACCATCCTCCTGGTCCTTATTCAGAATTTCTTGAACTTCATATCAGATCTGGTTCTTCAGAGAGACAAGCTTATCATAGTTGCTTATTTCAATATTCATGTGGATGTAGAGAGTGACAGGCTTAGCTCTAGTTTTACTACTCTAGTAGACTTATTTGGATTCAATCAGCATGTGAGGGGACCCACTCACTGTTGCAATCACATGCTGGACTTGGTTCTATCTTATGGTATTGAACTGAAAGGTCTTTCCTCAAAACCTAATTCTGTCTGAACCATTCTTTAATATAATTCCAAATTTACTTGCTACCATGATTTTGTATGTGATAAAAAGAAATGATGAGCTGCAATCTGGATTCAGATCTCATCATAGCACTGAAACTGCTTTGGACAATGTCACCAATGACTTTGTTCTTCATAGCTATATTATCCCAGTTTTTTCCCCTGCTACAGTCATACATGGATTTAGAGTCCAACATGGTGAAAATAATAAGTAAGTGAATGTTCAGAAATGCCAGTAGTCAATATTGGAAGTGTATTTGTTATTTTTAATTTACAGTCGACAGAAACCACACACACAGAATCTGCCAGATGCATGTAAAATGAATGTTTGAGAAAAACTGAAGAATCAATAAAGTTCATCTGAAGACATTTGTGTGACCTGACCCATCACTCAATAGTGGATTTCAATCTATGAACCATAGTAATTAGATGGTGAAGTAAACTTCCTTTCAACTCTTGTTGATAGACTGGACAGGTCGTTAGAATAACAGGAATGGTATTGAAATGATTCACATCATATTTGTTGGATTGATTTCAATTTGTTAATGCATATGATTGTTCCAGTTGTACTAGGGTCAGTTGTGGAGTACCACAAGGTTCTGTTCTTGAACCAATACTCTTCTCCTTGTGTATGCTGCCGCAAGGAAACATCATTAGGAAACATAATATCAACTTTCACTGTTATGTGGATGACACTCAACTGTTTTTGTCCTTGCAACCACATGAGCCTACTCAAATAGCCTTATTGGATACATGCATCACAGATTCGGAGACCCGACTGATTGTAAATTTCCTGCTTTTGAAATCAGATAAAACTAAAGTTGTTGTTATTGGTCCCAAGCACCTCCGAGAGGCACTCTTGAGCTGTACAATTAAATTATATCAATTATATCAAGTTTATTAACCTGATCCTAGAATCCTGGATGGGAAAATGTATTATGGGAGTACAGCTGACAAATCTGCCTTGCATACTTTTTGCCACAATGCAATGTGCCACTTCATCTGTTTAGAGAGGTCACATGATTAGCTTTTTTTGGTGTTATAATACAGTTGTTTTTACAGTGACATACTATACACTAACTATGCCCGCCAGACCAGTATGCGGTACGTACTTCATACTATAATATAAGTGCAGTATGTAGCATATGGTTTCGAAAACACCCATAGCACATAAATTTTATAATAAACTACGGTACATGTAGTACAATACAAAAACTTGGTGTCTTCATCAGCATGTTTTTCTCTCTCTGTCTGCTTTGTTTTCTCCTCATCTCATTCGTTCTTTCCCTTCTTCTTCTTTTCTCTCTCTCTGAATTTCCATTTTTGACAGATGTTTCAAAGAAGTGGAACAGCTGGTTGCTGTGAGGCTGTTTGTGCCGCCTTTCACTTCATGGTGTTTTGTCCTCTCCATCTTTTTTTTTTTAATCGCTTTTTTTTAATAAAAGTGGTCACAGATGGAGACTGAAATTTCCAGTCCTGGAAGTTATTGGGGACTTTAATATGGTATACAAAAAAAAAAAAAAAAAAAAAAAAAAGTTCCTTGTTCGAATCCCAGCAGGGGGCCTTTCTGTTTGGAGTTTGAATCTTCTCTCCATGCTCACATAGGTTACTACAGGAACTTGGGCCTCCTCCCACAGCCCCAAAACATGTTTGCCAGGTGAATTGGTGATTCTAAATTGTCCATAGGGAGTGTGTATGTGGCAGTTTGTCAATAAGTGGCCCTGTAAAGAATTGATGACCTCTTCAGGGGTACCATCTGTCGCATGTATAATCCAGTGTCAAACATTGGAGACAGTGTTGAAAAACTGGTTGTGGAAAACATACCTGCTTGAAAAATACCTCCAATTACTTTGTTCTGTCCTGCTGGCTGTTTCTTGATAACAGCCAGCATAACATAGCATATCAGCATAACATAGATGGCACTCCTTCTTTCTTTAGCACATTAGTGATTTATGTACTAAAGAGTTTCTTTAAAAGGGTTTGATAACCCTTTATAAAAAGTGAAAATATGAAGCTACATGCTAAACTTCCTCTCAAGTTAAACAAGCCACAGGCTCCAGCATGTGGTTGTAAGTTTCAGTGATTGATGATTACAATTTCCTGCAGCACAGTAATTTGTACCTTGTGTACACATGTGTGTTCGATTACTAGAGGCAGTTTATGTGTCTTGTCAATTTAGGAGAACATTAAATAACTTTAAAACTTTGTGCTTTCCTGGATGTACAAATGCACACACAAATGAGCTTAATTTTGACTGCAAGAACATTTTTCCAGAAGCTGGGATTATTTTGGAGGCCCTGTCCTTGGCCCCCTCCATGTCAAATGCAGTAAGTAATTTTAACTTTTCTGATGGTTGTGTTTTAATTCTACCTTTTTTGTCTCAGTAACCTCAGGTTTTGTTTCCAGAGATCAGTGAAATCAGAGCAATAAAACACACATCTAAGAAATCAAAGCAACTAAAACCCAAGGGGCTCCAGCTTTCTAAACTGACACAATCTTGGAAGTATAGCAAAATGCAATTATTTCACTGACCACTAGGGGCTGGCTCCAATGGGAGTCAATCTCTGTTGACTCCGATGTTAAACTGTCCAACTATGTAGAAGAAATAAACTTTTTCACAGCCTGGTCGCCATACCTAGATTTCACACCCATGGCAACTCGTTGGAGGGTAAATTCTAATGTATCTTTTTGGGTAAAATTATACAAAGCCATAAATATATGCTTGGGACCATGTTTTCTTGAGTGACAGCTGCATAGAAGTCTATGGTCTATGATAAGCTGGCTTCACTTTAGTTACGTAGTGCTCATTATTTTCATATGGACCTGATATCTGAGTTGTCAATTAAAAGCTAAGAGAGCATATTCATTCTTATCTTAAAGTGGAACATACAACAGTTTTCAATTTTGAGTACTCTGATGTTGTTAATTTTACTAACAGACCCACGCAACAGGCTCTGAGTTGTCCTCAAACTGTCCAAGGGTGAAACCTGGCAGCTGTAAAATGGCTAGCTGTCCATCTCAGCAGCTTAGCACATTTGGTTAACCTGAATTCTGAGCTGTGAAAAAAAAAAAAATTATTGAGCATAAGTATTCTTATTTAAAAACAGCATGGCTTGGGGGGGGGGGGGGGGGGGGGCTTATTAGGGGGGGGGGGGGGGGGGGGGGTAATTTTACTGAATCAGACATTTACAACTCTGTCCAACAATTCTCACATACTCATACTCTCATAGAGAGTAAAATAAACACACTCAAAAGTTGTTACATCTGCACTGCAACTGAATATCTTACTAATATTTTTTTAAGACACAATTTTAATTATCTCAAGCTGCACATTTCATGTTAAAACGTTGTATTTATAATGCATTGTGTGCTTGATTTTTTTTTAGTGAAAATATGGAAAAAATATGAAAAGTCATAACGTTCCCACGTAGCACCAGAGAGCGCTCGCGTACCACTGTTGGTAGGCATACCACAGTTTGCGCACCACTGGGTTAGGGTATCACGTGACTAGAGTTTACAACTTCACCTTCAGCCTTCTCACCCCTTACCCTCGCGTAAATATCATCATCACACGTCCCTGACATGGCTTCACCAATGAGATATTACAAAGAAGCCGGTGGTTTTTTCTTTCATGTTACCGTTAACTACACAAGCTTGACGCAAACTTCTAGCAAACGGGAGCTTTGGCTAGCTTTGACAGTGTTCAATGCAAGCTGTAGCGAACGGCAGTTAACTTTGTTATATCGCAAAGTATGAAAACGATTGAAACAATAACTCACCAAATTCAATCCACTGGTAAATGTAGGTAGGAAATGTGAACGTACGCTCGTCTGCCTCGTCCCCGGCGTGGACAGCACTAGCTCCTGCTACTAGTACCGCTTAGCAATGCAACCCCCGAGTACTCAAAGTACACATGAATGAAGAATGTTTGTATGACTGGAATAATGGAACAATCTGGCCTGATTGGTTCTTGGCAGGATTTACTAACCATCCAAGTGTCATTTAAAGGGCCGATTTCTGAAGTGCTCAGTTTGTTTGTTAGGTCAATTATATGAGAATTTGAAAAAAAAAAAAAAATCTCCCGGTTCCGACCCCCCCCAAAAAAAAAAAAGAAAAAGAAAACTCCTCGGTCTACACGATTCACGTAGGTCACCCTTTTTTAACTTCAAAATGACAAATTTCACCGAAAGGTGAGGGATCATCATCAGTGTGTTATTCAGGTCTGCACAAGTCTGTTAACGATCCATTCATTTGAATCAGGTGTGTTGAAGCAGGTAAACATCTAAGACATGCATTTTTGTGGCTCTCGAGGGCCAGGGTCTACCACGCCTGCCTTAGACCATTCTAGGATGACTAATTGGACCACTGGTCAACAGTTGCTCTGCCATGGCAAATGCTAGGTTACTAGGTGACAGAGCAATCGTGGGTCCCAGAGGTGCTTGGCTGGAGCTCTTTTGGTCCTTGTTTCAGTTCTGGCACCCCCCTGGTTTCGGATGATGTTTCACTAGAGACATTTGAAATGAAGAGGAAATGAAAAGCAGATTCAATCAGAATGAATATAAGGTAAAATCAATTAGCTTCATAGATTAGCATGCACAAAGTCAAAGTAAAATATCTAGCTTGTGGTAGTTGAGGTAAGGTGGGTGTGTTCCAGCGTGCTGCTTGTTTTACCCGTATGCCAGTTGTTTGGATTAACCTGGTTGAGTAGAGTCAGCTCCTGGCAAGATGATGTAGCCCAGAGCCTTGAAAACTGGACCTCAAAATTCCTGATATGGGTGATATCAAAGAGGTTTTTATACTGTCTATACCAAAATCCTGTTGATATGCATGAGATAAACACATTTTTCATAATGTGTTTTGACTGTTGGTCAGAGATCTCCAAACAGAACAAGAAATAATTAAATCTGAAGACTCAAATGTTAATAGTTGATTGGTTCTCAACTGGTCTGTTGACCAGTTGACCAGTTTTTTGGCCGCAACCCAAAAAGAGGAAAATTTTCAACTTCTGAAATTTATTCAATAAAAAGATGGTGCAGCTTGAACTTGACATAGTACAGTATACCACGGTGTGACAACACGAAAAACAAGTTTAATGATCAACCAAAACAAGCAGCAGATGGCAATGCTAGAGAGGGAAAGTATTCTCTTTTTTTTCTTTTTGGACAGGCAAAGGCCAGTGTCTATAATCTGCTTTTGGCTCGCGACCCACCAGGTTGAGACTCATTGGTCTAGGCAGCCATTCCAAAACTTCAAAATACCAAGGCCCAATTTGAAATGTGAAAAATCTCCACGGCCCACCCAAACCTTTAATCACAACTGTGATCAACATACAGGACTAGAAGCTATGTTCCGGTATTAATGTTAGGGGTCAACAAATGAGGTGACACTTGTCATATTAAGTTAAAACGGCAGTAGAATAACACTTAACTGGTTTGTTTTATTACCTCTTAATGTTTTTTTTAATCATCTCACCAACATTTAATAGTAATTAAAAACATATTTAAAAAAGATAGAGGATTTTAATGACCTCTCACGGCCCACCTGCAGTACCACGACGGCCCACCAGGGGCCCGCGCCCCACACTTTGGGAATCACTGGTCTAAGGCACAAATGCAATTACTAACAACCCATAGAAATATGTAACATTGAAAGTTTGGATTTATACAACTGGAAAGGAGTTCCTGTTTTGATCTCTTTGTAGACTACTGTAAACTACACAGCAGAAAACTTAATTTGCCACAACTATGATTATATTAGAGATAGAAAAAAAGCCCATGTGCAGTAGATACGCAATATCATGTATGTGTTTCCTCCATCATAGCCCCCACAGGAAGCATATGCATAGAAAGCAGACTTATAGTCATACTTACACATGAAACAGGTAAAAGACTTCTTATATAGATAGATTCTGAGATTTAAAGCAATCGTGCTCTTGAGATATTAATATGAACAGAAAGAGGGAATGTTACACAAAGAAAAAGTGTAGGGAGATATTGAAGAAGGTGAGTCAGAGTGATGGAAGAAAATGTAAGTGGTAGCATGTTGATTTTATAGGTGATGACAAAGAGAGTACGTGCAAATGTAAGTGAGAGGAGAGAGAAGTTAAAATATGGACATTCAACTTTCACATAGATAGACGGTAACTTGAGGACAGTAATAAACAAAAGTGAGAAAAGACAGTTTAAAGTTAGAATATTGTGTACTGTTAAGCCGGGAGAAGAGTGAGGGGTAGTAAGTGGAAAGATGAGAGGCAAGAAGCCTAGATTACATTAATGCAAAAAAATCACATTGAGATTTAAGAGCAGCATATGCTGCAAACATCACAGATTTTCAATGCATTCAATGTTCTGCACATATTGCAAAGTCATGGCTGAGGAGGTATAGAGTATTAGTAAAGGACTAGTCCACATGCAATCCTGACCTGTCCCCAGTACAGAAAGTTTTTGGAAAAAATAAATGAATAAAAGTGAACATAACATTAAAGTGACCCAGTACTGTTGGAGCCCATAAGATGTGTTTTCAAGGAGAGAACAAAATAAAAAAACGTAATGCTTTGTTGCTTCATATCCTAAATGCCATAATGTCTTGTTAGTGTCATGAGAAAGATTGCCAACATTACAAAGTGGTAAAGTGTCTTGCAGGTACATAAAAATGGATGTATATTAAAGTATATGAGGTTAATAAGAAAATAACATGAAACATCTTGAGTTCATACTTACCATAAACAAGAATGGATCTATGTAAGACTAACATTTTTTTTTAATTTTTAATTTGCATTTTCCGTATCATCTTATCTGTTTCACATTTGGACTTGCGCATCTACATACTGTATCACCAGCATGTTCACTGCATCAAAACCCTCCCCCTCAAACACATACATTTTTTTTTTTAAATGTATTTTCAGCACTGCTCTCACAGCGGGATCTGTCACACGGATATAATCTCACAGTGCATGCCCCGGCTTTAACTGGGAGCAATCTCTCTCTCCCTCAGTGTACGCTCTCACTACCTCCCTCTGTCTCTCAGCTAGAGTTAAATTCCTCATTCATTTGAAGCGCTGCTCTTCTCTATCTCTAGATGTACTCACTCCAAGTCACTGTGTAGGACGGGGAACACTGCAACACATCGAGGCATCTTTTTTCATCATACAGCCGGCAGTAGGTACCACTCTGTTTCTCACTCTTGATTTGCTTTTTACATATTTTACCAGGCAGCATGTTCCTGAGCCCAAAAGAAAGTCTGTATTAGACCAAATTGATAATAATGACTCTCTTTAACATGTTTAAGGGGCAGTTACCTATTTGGAACTTTTGAATTTCGCGGCTGACTGGACTGACTGGACAACTGTCAGACAAATCCTGACAGATAAACATGTCAGGCATTTCACAAAAACAGACAGTGCTTGACTGTTGCTTGACCGCTGTCCAAGTTACCTCCTCTGGATGAACTTTCATTCCACCTTCAGAGAATCCATTAGGATGTGCGTAAAGAGCAGTCATGTGAGCTCAGAGTCACAGCAGTTTAGAGGAAATCTGCTTAAGTACCTGAAAGTCTTTCAGAAGACACAAAAAACACCCAGTTTCAGCACCAGCCGTGCGTATGTTGTTTTTAGGAGTTCCTTACATAAAATGCATTGTTTAATCTCATATAGAGTTTTAGTTCAGGTCTTTTATTAATTACTTTGAGCCTTAATTTAGTATTTCTGATCACCAACTTCATATTCCTTATATAATTTTCTTGCTTTGTAATTAGTCCCACAAATCTGAGAGTTATTAATTTTGTAATTGTGGATTGGTCTATATTCTTTTTGCATATGCAGTTCTACCTTAATTTTACTTTTTTAATATAGACATTAAAATAAAATTATTTAGCTTAACTTGGAGAGGAATTTTACATAAACACAGTATAATGTGGGTAAAACTGAAAATCTTGCCAAAATTATTTTGATTGCATAAATCATAATTGACTCTAATGAAAGTAAGATAGAATGATAAGTGGTATATTTGTAATTCAGCAAGAAATGGAAAGAATTTTATAGTATTGTTTGTCATATATCGCAGCCCTTCACCGTGGACAACAAGACAGCTGGGACTGACTCCAGCAGATCCCTCTTAACCAGAATAGGAAGAGGCAGGTATGGATGATGGACGGATGTTTGTCGCCATGTACAATGACTTCTCTATAATTCCTGGAGCTCCTTTAATATTGAAATAATTTAGTATCCTTATGCATTAAAGCTTAAGACTTAAGCAGGACATGAACCTTTTAGGTAAATAACTCCTTCTGTTTGGTGAAATAACAGGAAGAGTAGATACAGTGAAAGTATGAAGCTCTTGTGGGTCCAAAAGAGGTCAGTTACTTATGTAACTAACTTCACTCATTGTAGATAGACTGCTGCTTTTCTACTGGGGTCAGTGTTGGTCGTCAGTGTGGTGAATGTGAGCATGTTTTCATTTGTTTGTCTCTGGGTGTGCTCTTTGTTTCTCCCACTCATTTGATGATGATTTAACTGTTGCCTTTAACTAAAGCTGCAGCCTTTACCTTTCCATTAATACTGTACAGAACTGTAGCATGTGTGTGTGTGAGTGAGTATTGAATAATTGGCAGGATGTTTAAAGCTGAAGACAGCTTGGAAAGACTCCAGCAGACCCCTGTGACCTGAATAGGAAAGAAGTGGGGGAAGATAATGGATGCACGGGTAAATGGAAGAATTATATGGGGACGTTTGTGTTCTAATAGCGAAAGAAAAGGTAGATGCTTTAACTGTGGTGACATCTTGATTGACTCAAGAACTTTGAAAATGTATTTAAATTTTCATAGCTTATTCCTTCACTCATTTTTAAGTTTAAATCTTTAATATACAATCCATTTGTCAAACTGTCCCACACAGGTGGTCTCAGACTGGATCATTCAGCACATTCAGTGTCTTTCTCCTCATAATTTAGTTGACTCAGATTTCAGTTTATTTAAAAAAAATACAGAATTAAAGTTTCAAATTGTTTGTGAAACGTCAGCAATATCTACAACAACTGTGACTGTGTATCTGATCAGACCATCATTTGCTTCTGCTGCCATCAGTTGAACCAGAGAGCCTGTGCTATTCAGTCAGTCCTCTGAATACAGACTGTGTGGCTCTAAAAACAAACTCACAGCTTGTCTTCCAAGCATGTATTGTAGTTACACTTGTACATGTTCAATTCTGATGACCTTTTTCGTGCTGTTGCAGAATGAGCCAGCAGCTCCAGGCTTAGACTTTCTAATGAGAGGGTGAAGTTCAGTGCTCCCTCTTCACTATGAGCTGCATGGATCCTGTGTGTGACTCAGCTGCATATTGGGTACATTCTATTAAAACTACATGAGAAGTGCAGTGTTTTTACCCTCCTTCGCTCATGAAAACCCTGGGAGGCAGTTTTAATTAAATCTAAACGGTGGCTGATGTGAGAGCACGTAAGGTTTTCTCATAAATTATGCTATCAGATCTTCAGGGTTGCAATATTTTAGACTCTTTGTTTTTTTACCATCTCCAAAGGAATGAAAACAAGCACAGCCAAACACATTTATCTTTTGTTGGATGAGAAGAGACAGTGAATGCATAATGATGGATAATGGAAATCATCATCCTACTGTGCATCAGTGGGATTTAACACGTACCATGTGAGGTCTGGAATCCTCTTTGGCTGGAATATGTTATTTTAATTCTATTCTTTTCAAGTTATTGCTGCATATTCATGTTTATGCAATTATTTCTATATTGATTTTATTGGTTGAGGAGCTTCTTTGAGTTTACTGATCATAAGGTTTGCATATGTGCAAACTGCTTTTGTTTTTATATATCAAGAGATTTTGCAATTGTATTGTAAATATTGTGTTATTGTACCAGATGAATGGATCATGGGCAACTCAGCTTTTTTAAGGGCTGACGGAGGAAATCCTGCTTTTTTCTGTTTCTTCTTTCTAGCCAAAAAAACAGTCTTCTTTCACTCCACTCAGCCAAAATCAGCAGGAGAGAAAATATTCAAAGCTTTTACTCAAAGCAGCACAAGAGGGCTCAACCCATCAGTTTCAATTTCATTTGAAGATATATTTTATTCATTTTAGCGTGTGACGACAAGCTTTCATGGTAAAAACAAGCCAAAGTAACTTTGGACTGGCATCCCAGTTGTCTACTTTGTATTTATTATCTACTTACCTACTTTGTATTATTCTGTCATAACTGTATAGAAAACTCAAATAGCGAGAGCTACGACTGACTTTTAAGGTCCTTTATTGCTCTTCTTTCCCCTTTTTATGAAAAAAAAAATAAATAAAATAAAAAAATACAAATGTGTGTGAGACAAACAAAAGTAATTTTTTTTTTTTAGATGTGTTCAGTTGCCTCATGTCATGCTCAGAGCAATCATTAATTAGCTTGTATTGTTTGATATTTCTTGTATAAAGTCTTTAGGGAACGTTTTTAGTCTAATCTGTCAGACCGCTTGTAAAGACGTCACAATAAGTGGTGAGAGTTAGCACTTAAAATCTTACAATGGCTTCCTCTTGTAAGATTCAGTGTGACACAGTTTTCCTTTTACTCTGCTCACTATCAGAATTTTCTGTGACATTTTGCCCTGAAGTCACATGTGCTGTTTTGGTGTGAAGACTAGATGTAGGGAGAGAGAGACGAAGACACAAGAAGTCAAAGAAGCAATCAGAGTGAAACTGAACCTCATTTTTGAAGCATCCCTGAACAACACAGGAAGAAAAATACAAACGTGTCTGAACATAAAGTAGCTGCAGCCATCTTTTCATGGACTCAATGAAAGTTTTAATGTGTGCAAATGCATTAAATATACATGTTCAAATGTTAATGTATGTGTGCATATGTTCAATCGTTCATAAAATCCTGAGAAATGACATGAAATAATATGTCAGTTCTCAGCTCAGTTTCCAGTAAAAATGTTGCTATTTTTGCTATTTGTTCTTCTTAAAAGTACAAATCCTACTTCAATAAAATGTCTACATCCCTTATGTATTTGTTTGCCCCCCCCCCCCCATGGCTCATGTGTATTTTAAACTTTATTTTGTAAATCCAACCAAATACGGCACACAAAACATGAATAACTTTATTATCAAAATATTTAGAGTACAAATATTTAAATATATAATACACAAATAAAAAATATAAGTAGACAATGATAGAAAAAATAATACAAAATAAACATAAATAAAAATAATAAAATATAAAGGTTAAAAGGGAGAATGCCAGGGTGCAGCGTGAGAGAAATACACTTTTAGACAAAAACCACATTTGGGAACCACAATTCAAAGTTCTTGTTGTTGTTTTTTTTTCTGAATAAATAGTTTTGATATATTATTCAATTTTTTTCAGAAAGGCAAGATTTTATTATTATTATAATTTAATTATTCAATTTTAAATATAAAACTTTGCAAGAAAAATGGTAAGATTTAGAATTAAATTTTCATTTGTTTGCACATAAAAATAGTGTCCAAGTTAAGAAAATAAATAAATCCAAACAAAGTCATAAGAATTTTTTTTTTTAATCGAAAGTAGATCTACAACTATCTTCCCACAGATTATGAGCATTTTACATTTTCAGAACAGATGAATAATTGTCTCAAGATGGGATTCGCAAAAAGTTATATTTTACATCCGTATCTTTCTGGAATTTAACAAGGAAGCGTTGAGCCAGATGAGGGTGAAACATTAATATTCAAAGTAAAATGAGAGAAGAGAAAACAAACTGTAAACAACAGAGCAATTGTCACTTTTCCTGCCAGGATCTTAGCATCGAATAAAGACCAGTCTCCTTGGCTGCCCGTTATTTATGTCCTGCAAATCAAAAAACTTCTGTAGAGTCAGAGTTTCCTGTTGTGTTCATGAGCAGAATCTTCTGGTAACAGGGACAAGTTTGGTTTTTCAGAAATGACAGGACTCAGTACTTCCAGAACCGTGTGAGAAAACGGTAGACATGATGCAGCTGAGTATTCTCTGAATGAGGCTCTAACATGCTAAAACACCCACCAGGTATGAGGTAAAGAAACAGACCTCACAGCTCTGGGAGGGAAAGCTGTGGCTATCAATCACATGTGAATTTTTAGTTTGGATCAGTCTGTGCAGTCATCCATTTGAACTGGACTCTGAGCCTGGATGTGCATGCTTGCGTGTGAGTTATCTCTGTATTGTGAGCTTGTGTGAAAAGTTACAGTAGATTAACTTCACAAATCTGAATTTTGACCGTACACCTGTGTTCCTGAAAAATGAAAAATGGCTTGTATTTTCGACAATTAATTCATGTCTGTGAGTGTGTGTGTGTGTTTGAAAGAAACAGCGAGACTGAGAAAGAAAGAAAGAAAGAAAGAGACAAAGAGAGAACAGAATATTAGTCGCTTACTTCGTTCACCTAGTAGCTCCGGGGTTGTCAGTTGCACGTCTTTCCTTTCGATGTGACAGAGCACAGTAGAGGCCCTCCGGGGATGAACACATCCACCTGAGACAAAAAGTGGGATTCATTATTTGCCTCATTTGATTTTTATTTGTTTTTATATTTCTTTTGCGTGTGTGCATCCCTTTGGTTTGTGAAGCATGCGGGACACTTTATTAATCAGAGCATTGATCCCTTTGAGATGCTGCTCTTTCCTCAGTGTGCAGTACAACTGTACCAGTTGCAGCTGTACGGTTAGCCTCCTGAACACAAGTAATTATCGAGGCATTGTAATATTCATCTAAAGTTGAGTTTCTGCCCTAACCGACAACAAAATAAAATTAAAAAGTAACAAAGAAAATAAGGGAAAATGAAATGTGAATGACCAGTATTTCACAACTAAGGTTATTGCTCCGCCCTCTTTTAACTTGTGGTCTCAAAATTAACATTACATTTCCTTGCTGCTCTGCATACAGGGAGTTGGACAATGAAACTGAAACACCTGTCATTTCAGTGTGGGAGGTTTCATGGCTAGATTGGACCAGCCTGGTGTCCAGTCTTCATTAATTCCTCATAGCACCAGTAAGAGCAGAGTGTGAAGGTTCAGTTATCAGGGTTAGAGCACAGTTTTGCTCAAAATATTGCAATCCACGCAACATCATGGGTGACATATCAGAGTTCAAAAGAGGACAAGTTGTTGGTGCACGTCTTGCTGGCGCATCTGTGATGAAGACAGCAAGTCTTTGTGATGTATCAAGAGCCACGGTATCCCAGGGTAATGTCAGCATACCACCAAGAAGGATGAACCACATCCAACAGGATTAACTGTGGACCCAAGAGGAAGTTATCTGAAAGGGATGTTTGGGTGCTAACCTCGGATTGTATCAAAAAACATAAAACTACAGATGCTCAAATCACGGCAGAATAAATGTGCACCTCAACTCTCCTGTTTCCACCAGAACTGTCTGTCAGGAGCTCCACAGGGTCAGTATACACAGCCGGGCTGCTATAGCCAAACCTTTGGTCACTTGGTGCCAGTGCCAAACGTTGGTTTCAATGGTGCAAGGAGTGAAAACCTTGGGCTGTGGACAATATGAAACATGTATTGTTCTCTGATGAGTCCACCTTTCCTGTTTTCCCCACATCTGGAAGAGTTACAGTGTGGAGAAGCCCCAAAGAAGCGGACCACCGAGACTGTTGCATAGCCAGAGTGCAGCATGGGGGTGGATCAGTGATGGTTTGGGCTGCCATACCATTGCATTCTCTTGGTCCGATACTTGTGCTGGATGGGCGCGTCACTGCCAAGGACTACCGAACCATTCTGGAGGACCATGTGCGTCCAGTGGTTCAAACATTGTATCCTGAAGGCGGTGCCATGTATCAGGATGACAATGCACCAATACACAGAGCAAGACTGGTGAAAGATTGATTTGATGAACATGAAAGTGAAGTTGAACATCTCCCTTGGCCGGCGGTCACCAGATCTGAATATTATTGAGCCACTTTGGGGTGTTTTGGAGGAGCGAGTCAGGAAATGTTTTCCTCCACCAGCATCACGTAGTGACCTGGCCACTATCCTGCAAGAAGAATGGCTTAAAATTGTTTTCTTTATCATTTATTTTCATACTCTTACTCAGTGGTTAATGTGTAGATCAGGATGTCCATAGAGAGATTGATGTTTAGTCTACACCATGGCTTTGTGCTTGACGGCAGGTCTGAGATTGTTCCCTGTGTACCAATTGTTCTCTACGTGCGAGCAGAATAGCCAGTATTTGCAACCAAATTGTTTAAAACATGTTCAAGTTTTGCACATATTATTGTGTGCACATAATATACAACATATGTGTGTGTATATATATGTATATACATATAATAATATATGTCTTGAATCTCATGTGCACACAATCAGAAAAGCGGAGTAAAATCAAACCTTAAAATCCATTAATTTTGTCACATTTAGATTCAGCATGCTGTTTTCAGTGTATATCTGGCAATGGCACTTATCCTTTAAAAAAAAACTTATTTTAAAATATCAGTTATTAGCACAGAGCAGTATGATGTTGCAGGATCGCAGATATTACTGTCGTAAAATTAATGTTCCCAGTTTGAGTCCTGGAGGAGGTGTTTCTGTCTGGTTTTTACATCTTCTACCTCAGTGGTTCTCAAACTTTTAATGCTGCGTACCACCTGAGAAACTATTGAGCTCTCCGAGTACCACCATGATGACCAATTTTAAAATATAGCCATACAGTCATGGAAAAAATTATTAGACCACCCTTGTTTTCTTCAGTTTCTTGTTCATTTTAATGCCTGGTACAACTAAAGGTACATTTGTTTAGACAAACATAACGATAACCACAAAGATTGCTCATAAGAGTTTTATTTAAGAGCTGATATCTTACCATTTTCCATGGTTTTCTTGATTATAACCTAAATCACTTAAGTTTTTACATCAATAGCTATGGCGTTGTACTGCCAAAAACACTGCTTTTATGCATTCAGTGTTTTCTTTTCTGTCTGTTTTAGTCACATGATGACGTTTAGTGGTACCAGGTATTAAAATAAACAAGAAAATGAAGAAAAAATGGTGGTCTAATAATTTTTTCCATGCCTTCTCAATTAGCTTTAAACACACAGGAGAGATGTTTATTCCTTATTGTGGTTATTTATTGTTACCTGAATTTCATTTGAAATGTTGTATTTATAATGCATTGTCATGCACCACGCGTTCCCCCGTGTACCACCAGAGAGCGCTCGCGTACCACCAGTGGTACGTGCACCACAGTTTGCGCACCACTGTTCTACCTACCTTGACAATCTCAGGATATTCCAGCTTCATCCTACAGTCCAAAAACATGCATATTAGGTTGAATCTAATTAGACTGTAGGAGTGAATGAAAGCAAATACCGAATAAGTGAGACTCTATACTCTGGTCGCTCAAATAGGATATTAAATAGTCTTTTGCATCATTTGCTACAATAAACAAACAACAGCTACATCTACTAGAGAACAACTCAGTCTGCTGTTTTGACCCATAATTTTGACATGATTAATAGTTGTTGTGATGACAACAACAACAATACAGTCAGTGGATTGATGAAGAAATAAAGTCGTACACTGTAGTGTCCTCTGTCTCTGATGCTTTCTTAACTAGAAGATTTGCATCACAGCTCCACGTAGCCATATGTGACCACTGCAGAGACCATTCACCACCCTCTGTTTTGGTATGTTTACATCAGTTCTATGTGTTTATACTGCCCACAGCAACCGTGTGGATTAGAGAACATCATGAAGGACACACAGATCTGATCACTTGCAAAAAAATCGCATTCAGACTGCAGTCTGAACTTAGCAAAAAAATATTGGTGAAAGTATGATGTTTTAGATCAGAGTTCAAGTTCTTTCTATTTTTGTTAAAGACAGCATTCAAGTGACAGTAAGCACTTCCCTAGTTTTTTAAAATGAGCTATTCTGGAATATTCAGATTTGTTCAGCCCAATGAATACCTTTACAAAGTATATAAAAAAAATGTTTTGGCATTACAAAATTAATTCCTCTGTCTTGTTTCTCTCCTCTTTTCCCCTCTCTTTGGTAGCATTATCCGGCTGTCAGCGGGACCTTCATGGATTCTCCGTACAACGGCAACACGTCCTTGCAGACGTCCACGTCCAACCTTAACGCCAGCTATTCACGACCCTCAGAAGCTGAGGATGATGGGAAAGTGTCCAGCGACACCATTTGGTTGTGGATTGCCGTGCTGGCAACGATTGGGAACATAGTGGTGGTGGCTGTCGTTTGTGCATGTGCCTTCTGACGCAGTAGAGGAACCGGGCAGATCACTGCTGTCAAACATGCAGAAGCTTGTACATTCTGAAAATAGTTTTTTTCATCAGCAATAATGTAAAATAGTCACGCTTTTATTTTGACACAGTGTCACTGAGTTTAAAACCCATTTAACATCCCTGCCACAGCTTTCAAAAATTCATAAATCAAGTTAGGGAACACAGAACTATTTGTTTATTTATTTAAACAGCTATCATGTTGAAATACTAAGCTGACATCTTCATATCTTAAAATTCTTAAAATACAGGAAAAGGTGCTGCTGAATGAACTCAACTCATTCAGTCTGACGAACCAACAAGAAATCTATTGAGGACTTATCTGCCATTTTCAAATGTTCCAACAAAAACCTCCAATATATAGAAATTTACCTTTTCTTTTATTGTTTCCCATAGACCATCCTGTTAAGTTCCTTATACTGTTTGTGACTGAGAATTCAGTGTAAGTCATGCAAAATGTCTTCATAAACAACATCAAATGTTTCCAATGACGACTTCTCAGTCATAGTAGAAACACAAGACTCCGAAACTTGGAGCGATAGAAGATCACCAGTCATTTGACATCTACATGAGGCAGAAAATTTCAAATATTAAGTATTTAGACATCATTTTTGCTACTGACTGCTTCAGTGTATTGTCACACAAATAGTATTTAAAAAAAAAACTAAATAGGCCACAGGGATGCTTATTTTACCCACCATGTGAGCAGTGTATCAACATTTTTATAACGAGCACTGATCCCAAACCAAGCTGGATTCGAATGCCTCAGAATAATAGTGTATTGTAAGTCATTGGTTGGTTGGGTTATGCAATCCAAGCCCCTGTTACATAAACCCTTTTAAAGCCACTGAGTGCAGGTCACACCCCAGGCTCAGCAGAGGTCAGGATTAGACCAGGTAGTAGCTTGATCTCTTAGTGGCATGTGAAACGTGAATATGAAACATTGCTGATGCTCCAAATAATTTAGATGCAGAGGTTTGAGGTGAGAGCCAGCAAGCACATTGATGATGTTTGATCAAACCAGTGAACTTCAGCCTGTTTTGTCAATGCTGTTTCTTTCTTTTCTTTTGTTTTTCATGTCATATTTCCAGCATCGAGTATGCTATTTTCTTGACTAAACTAGATACCAGTTTAAAGAAGAGAGAGTCGACTCTTCACTCATCTCTCCCCCACTCCACTTTTCTTTTTTTGAAAGGGACCTCTTATGTTTCTATTTGGGAAACTCCAGGACTTGATAAGTCATCATTAATTTGTTCCACCTGATGAGCCAAGAATCGTCTTGAACAAAGCTATGGCGCCTCCAACTTGTTCTTCTTTTAGTTCCAGTAGTTGCTGCTCCAGCTAGCCCGTTAACTTCGACATTAATTTAAAACCACTCTTCAGCCTACATGCACATCCTGCCTTTGAATGAACTTCAGCCTCCTTGAAATCCATGAAGAACACGAAGTAATTTAGAAAAAAGAAGAAAAAACAAGTCTCTAATAAGCAGTGACTTGTTGAAATTTAACAAGGAAGAGGTTGCACCAGGGACGTTTCTCTTTGTGAAGGCTGCTTCTTTTTCTCCATTATAATATTAAAAAAAATATATATTTTCAAGTGTTTATTTCTTTTCAGCTGTTTTGATGTTACTGAGATTTTTAGCTAGAAAATTAGCTTTCATGTGGGCGATGATGAGGAATGAAATTTGGGAGAGAGGGAATGACATGAGGAAGACGAGACAAAACTAAGACAGAGGGGATTAAAAAATAATGGGAGAAAATCTAAAATTGGAATTCACTCTTGAGTAGAAGCACGACTGCTTAAATAAGAAATTTGACCATTATCAGAGGGTAACTACAGAAACGGAGCAACACTTAATGAAAATATGTCATATGACACGCATGATTTAAAGAAAAAGCAAAACATTAAGATTAATGCTAAAAAAGGGGGAAAAGGCAATATTTTACTAGAGCTACCTGGTTAAATGTTAAAAGCAGCACAAAGAAGCTTTTCATATTAAAATATCAGTCTCAATTTCATTTGAAGGAATATTTGACTACTTTTTAGAAAGTATAATCAAACTATCACAGTCTCTTGTCTCTACTAAAAAAGGAGCAAAGCTAAATCAACACTTGCCCTTTTTTGTCTGTTGACAGTTTTCAGCATTTCTGGTCGTTGACTCATACGGACACAAAACAAGATGGCAGCCACCAGATGGAGATGCCTGTGCAAACAGTCTTTTTTTCTCTTTTGTACAGATACAACCTCGGCTTGTCTATGGGGACCCTACCAAGACTATCACTTAAGTGGAATGACATTTTTGAGCCTTGTCATAGGTTTAATATAGCTCTTTATTTTGATGTTAGACAGCAGTAGTGAAGTTGTAAGCCCATTCTTCATTCCACTACAGTAGGCTGTCAGCAGACCTTCCTGCTTTATGTAGCTCTGATCAGAACAGATTATAAACCAGTGACTTCCACTGCATGTGTGTCTGTGGGCTTCTATATGCATGTGCTTACACATGCACTCCCCTGTCTTTATGTTGAGCTTCAGCCGCTGTGAAATGTGTCATCATACTGTCAGTCCTCAGCAGAGTAATGAGCTGGAATGCTGCTCTCAAGCTTCATATTTGTTTTTTTCTTTTTCCACAGAAAGTGTCCCCAGAGGCCTGTATTGCTCTGGCTATCTTTGCTAGATTACTTTTCATTAGACTGCTTCTATCAGGTGTAAGAGTGAAAGGAGCGGACGCAAAGAAATGAGTGGTGATGAGAACTTCAGCCATCGGAGGCGCAGGGCAATGAGTGACAACTGAAGTAAAAGGGGAAGATTTGCAAGAAAATTAATGAAGCTAGAAATGCACATCTTCGCCTTTTCCTGTAGTACTTTGACACACGACAAAAGAGACACTGCAAGAGTGAAGAAAATGAGTGGAAAAGAGGTGATGAATCAGAGGAGACAGTGGAAGAATGAAAAAGTTGGTGTGAGGAGGAGCGTGTTTGACAGACAGAGCAGTAGTCATTATTAGCCTCTGTATGTCAGCATGACTGCAAAATAATAATTTTAACCTAAAACAGAAAATTTGACTGGAAAAAAAATCAGTCGGGCAAGAACAATAGAGGAAATGGTCAAAGGAAATGAAAAAAGTTTGTGTAAGATTAATGGTCAGTATTAATGATATTGATTTTTGCTCTTCCATGTGGCTCATTTCCACACAATATGAGGAAGCAAAAGCCAACTGACATTTTGGGATTAAAAGTCTGGAAAAAGAAAAGATAGCAAAGCATCTAGCATTTATGAAAGAGGCTCTAATAATGTTCTTTATATGGTTTAAGTGCATATGATTCAGAAATAAATGAGCTTCTCCACCCATAATCACTGATACCTGGACATTTGTTGAAGACACACGACTCATTGGACAGAAAATACTGTTTATTGTTTGTTGTCATGGCTTCATAACTGCAACCAAACTGTACATTTTCATGATATTTCTTCATAAGACACAGTGTGTTTGCAGGCTTCTGCTTTGTCTGAGGCACTGATAACCACAATTACCCACCACTTCCAGTTTCCCTGAACACTGTTCCCACTACCTAAGCGGCACAGTTTCTACAGACGAGTGGTCCCATCAGACTGGTCCGTTGTGACCGAAACGCTTTGGCACTAACTCCAAAAGAAGAAAAAAAAAGTTGGAAGTTTTTTAGATATCCTTGAATCCTCCCGTGTTGCTGCTGCTGAGCGTCACCTGTGCAGTCAAGTGAAGGAATAGATAACCTCCCTGTCCCATCCTCTGGCCGCAGATCTCGGTACAGGACCAGTTCAGGAACCCAAGCCCCTCAACTGCAAGGTGAGGATGAAGATGGCACTGCTCACTCAAGGCTACCGTTTCTCTTATCTCCTCAATATTAAGATTAAAATTTGGTTGTTGAAGGTAAAAATGTTCAACATATTAACTGTAACTAATAATTTCTTTGTTTCTTTCTAAAAGCCACCTTCAAGTGAAGTTTGGTGGAAAATTTAGTTTAATTGCAGCACTAAATAGTGAAGAAGAAACAAAAGCCTGACTCTTGTTTTCAAATGGTATCAATTATTTTGCTCGTACAAAGTAATTGCACATAAAAAGCTTCCATGCAGAACTTTTTATGTGCCCTAAATGAAACGAAATATATCCCCTACACCCGGTATAAAACCAAGATGGCACTATCACAAGCTAGATGATCCAGAAAATGGAAGTGACAGATGAACTGAGCTGCCTGGGTTCATTTCTGCTTCTCTTACGGTCTGACCCAGTAAACATCCACTCTGAGGTGGTTCAACTGCTTTGTCTTGGATCAGGTTGTGGGGTTAATTGAGGTTGATTCTTCACACACAGCCCTGCAGTTTCCACATCAAATTTCCAAAATAGTGACAACAATTAACTTCTTACTGATGGTAAAATAAATAATTAGACTGTAGATAATTATTTGAAGAGTTAAATAGGTGTTGCGTAATGTGCAGTGTGGCCGATTCCCCGTGTCACGTTGTACTTCAGTACTTTTCCTTCATCTTTCTCTATTGTATTCTGCATGCCTCCTTTCATGCATGTGGGGCACCAGACCATGAAATCCACATTGTGAATTCCCTTTTCTGTACACAGACACACACACTGACCTCAGCAGATCTACGTGTTCTCTGATCTTTCATCCTTAGATTTCTCTCAAACAGTTCTTTTTTCTCCTGAGACTGCAGAAATCAGAGTTAGTTAGTATCATGAAATTTCTGCATGACCAATCTGAAACTATATTGGTATGTATTTAACAAACTTTGTTTAAAAAATCTCTGAAGTCATAAGAAATTCAGAAATGAAATGCTGAGTCATAAAATGGTGACAGCAAATGTCAATTGTTTGATTTAACTTTCAACCTTTTGCACAAAAGAATCTAATTTCTTTTTTTTATGTATGTTCTCTGTACAGGCTCTCAACAATGATCTTCACTGAAAAAGTGATGGATCGTGGAGAGGCGACAGTAAAACCAGAGAAAGACTGAGGCATAAACCTTATCATCCATTCTCCTGTATTCTAAGAAAAAGGGAAAAAAAAACTACAAATAAATAGGAGGTTTATCTGGATGATCAAGTTCTACATCTGTATGCATGCTTGCACCAAGACTGACTGTTACCTGTGGAGAACAGGTGAAGACTACAGTGGAATGTTTGGAGGATAATTGCTGAGTGACAGCATAAGAACAATGACCTGAATAAATTTACATTTGCATAACAAGCTAACACATTTTTTATTTTTTATAATCACAAACACGAGGACACTCGGCAGTTTGAAGGTGTGTTCCCTCTTCAAGCCCATCCAAGGACAAGATTGCAGACAAGATATCCAAGTATTAATATGAAACTTTAATAAAAGTCTGTCTTTTTGTCTTCTTGAAGAAAACAAAATTCTACAACCATGAAAGTCATTTTTTTCCTGTGGTAAAGTAAGACACTCAAAGGCTTCATTACGAAGGTAATGGTCAAACAAGTGAAGTGAAATTGATTTTATGAAAACCCTAGAATGCTGATGCATTATATATATATATATATATATATATATATATATATATATATATATATATATATATATATATATATATATATATATATATATATTTTTTTTTTTTTTTTTTTTTTTTTTAATATTAAAAATAGAATATTTTTCACATGCCTGCACAATGTTGCTCCTGACCAAACTGCAGAAATATATGTGTTAATATTGTAACCATGCTGCCAGCCAGGTCAGCCGTGGGTGACCACTACTGATGAAGAGGAATACATTATCATTCACACGTGACTCACATTTCAGTTTTGACTCTTCTCGATTTCATTTAATTTCAGTTACAAATCAAATATTATCATTTCTTCTCATATTCTGTAAGAACAGATTAATTCTATATGATCAAAATAATTATTTATATTTCTTTAACAAAACAACTTCTGCATATTGATTCTAGCATAAGTTTTGTTTTTTATTTGTAGTTTATTTGGCAGGGACAATGCAGTGCACATTATTACAAACATGACATGGTAAAGCCATGACAGAACTTGTAGATGTGAATACAAAGGAGATGACTAGTTTGCAACCCCAGTCCCTGATCAGGCTACCTATTCTAATAAAACATCACATAAAACCTAAAATATACAAATACAAGTTACCTTAAGACATGCTTCCTATTGCAAACAAACAATACAACATGTGTTATCATGATTGCATTTTTGGTTTTCCTTCAGCCAGTGTTTAACTTTTCTGTTAAATGTTTTAGACTCCGTTTGTGTTTTTATTTCACTTGGTAAGTGTTCCAAAAATGAATCCCAATTACTGAAAAACTTGACTGGCCCAAACTGGTTTTGCACCCCTCTGCTATACAGTAGTCATTCACTGCTCACCTGGTGGCCACCCTTCTTGTGCTTATTTTTGTTACAAAGGTACTTAGTACAGCAGGGGGTTTACGTTAGATACCCTCCCTAAAACAATGCTTCCATTTTTCCGGGCTTGGGACCAGTACTACGAGGAGACTGGCTTGTGAGCCCGTGGTGGCTGGGTTAAGGGAAATACGGGGTTTAATGTCCTACCCAAAGACATTATCCTAAATAACGTGAGCTCTGGTGAATTCAGTGACTATTCTGGATATTGCAGACAGTAACAGAAACAGATACAAGCAGACACAAATGTAGTACAAAATGGATCGGTGTGCAAAAAAAAGGGAATGGCAGTTTGGTGATGAGACATTTTAGCACAGTTGAGTTTATAGGAGAACAAGAGGAAAGTAGCTCAGCGTTAGAGTTTAAAATGCTTAGAAGCTGTGATGCTTGTGGCATCATCGCTGTATTGTGTGCACCTTAATCTACATGCATGACTACCTGCAGATATGTCTGCCCTTTAACGCTCTACTTAAAGAGATTATCTTGAATACCTCCTCACAAATGTATTCTTTCATGATTTCTATATATTTATTTGAAGAGATTTTTACTTTAGAATAATTTTTTTCGACACAACCTTTTTTGTATTTTCCAGTCAAGCTACTCTATATTTATCTTTATTATATCTCTTTTCTTCTTTGAGGATTTTTGTAAAAATTTCTCTTTCTACTCTGGCTCTTGTTGTGCATTCAGTCTTCTTTAATATAGCTTCATTAAATGAATAACAATTTGCACGTTGCATTGTGTTTGTTTGACTGCTTGTCATATGAAAATGTCTTATCATTACAAAGTTTCTTAAATGTTTCTCATAATCAATACATGACTAACAAATTCTGTAAAAGCAGCTCAAACATTACTTTATTGAAATCTCAAATTAGTTTTTTTTCTTGCATATAAGGTGCATTAAATTGCACAATTTCTGCATGCAACAGTAAACTGTATATTGTCTCTTAATTTGAGGAGTTGATTAAAATTAAATCAATGCCCAGTTTGTAGTGGTTGATACAGAAAGGATCACTCATAGCATTAAAAAAAAGTTATTTCACAATCAAAGTAATTTTTCACTGAGGAATCAAAGAAAACTACATAAGACAAGCTAACCTAATTGTAGATGACAGATTGGTGAAGTATTGGTGCTAATTACTGGAGATGCTGGAGATGTAATCGGTCCTTTGCTTTGCATGAATGAAATGATGACTCCAAAGTGGTTATTCTTCATATCTACGTGTGCGTAGAAAATGATGGAACTTCATTCTGATGCTGCTTAAATGTGAATTAGCTGTAGTGCTGTGATTCATATATCATGACTGCAAATTATACAGATATTAGAATTAATTATCCAGCTAGATTAGTATGACTTCTTAAACTATCATTTGAAAGCAATTCAAAATCCCATAGTGATTTTTGATAAAGTCCCTATTTTTTTGTCATTATTATTAAAATGAAGTGAAATATAAACATTCATTATAGTGAATGTATGCAGAGATTCTGCAGATGGAATGCTGTATCTTCCCATAATAAGCATAAAACTCTCCTTTTATTTTAATGGATGGCAGCCTTTTAAAGTACCTCCAGATATTAGTGTAATGAAGCCATCCTGTCTCTCAGGCTCCAGTGGCTTTAGGAAAGAACAAAGGGAATTAATAATTTGTTTTGTTCTCTAGCTGAATGTTGACAGAGCTCTTCAGAGACAGAAGCTATGAAAATATTAAAACAGAGGCCCTGTGTTTGTCAAGCCATCATAATACAGAAGCAGTTTTAATGTTTTAAAATCACCAACAACGTCTTCATGGTCTCAGATGGATGTATTTGATACAGTTGTTCACAATATTCCTGTTACAGATTCTTGAACATGTTATTGGAATTAAAAGAACCACATTAGCTTGGTTTAAGTGATATTTATTTGATAGATTTGATAGACAAATTTTCACTTCAAATATGTTACCATTAGTTGCTATTTTGAGGGAGCATGACATAAACATTTCAATGTCAAAATGTTTCCTTTTGATAAAACTAAAATGTTAGAGATAGCATCATCGATCATATATGCATACTCTTCTTGTATGTACTCTATATGTTCATTTATTGTTATTTTTTTTTCCTGACATCTCCCCCCAGTTGGTCAAGGCAGATGGCCTTAAGACTGGAGGTTTCTGTAGCCCCGTTAACCACATTTTTTTCCTGTCCACTGTCACTTTGTACTTTCTCAGGCTGTTGCACCAAATTAAATAGTTGGTGCAATCTGCTGGGTTCCTTAACTAGGCTGGGTTTTTACATTTTTTTGCATTATATAATATATTTACATGCACTAAGGTTATTGTGCCTTGAAACAATTTGGAAAACATTTGATGATGTCATGGCTTCTGATTTAGTTAATTAGAGGCACTCTTGTGGTTGTGCGTGTGAGGCAACACCTCCAACACACTGCTTCCTTGTGTGACTTCATTGGAAAATCAAAGGAAATCAGCCAAGATATCAGGGAGAGAATTGTGGACCTCCACAAGCCTCGTTCATCTTTGGATACTATGTCCAGATGTCTGAAGGTGCCACATTCAATTATTTTTGGTTTTGGTTTATTGTTTTGGTGTGAATATGTGAACAAAAGGGGAGAGCTTGCAGGCCTGAGAACACCATCCCAGCTGTGAAGTACGGGGGTGGCAGCATCATGTTATGGGGGAGTTTGATCCAGAAGGGACTGGTGTACTTCACAAAATAGATGGTATCACGAGGAAAGAACATTAAAGAGAAATACTGAAGCAACATCTCAAGACATCATCCATGAACTTAAAGCTTGGGCACAAATGGGTCTTCCAATAAGATAAAGATTGCTGCCAAATTAGTTATAAACTGGCTTAAGGACAACAAAGTCAATGTTTTGGAGTGGCCATCACAAAGCCCCGATTTTTAATAGTCCTTTTAAAAAATCTGTGGCCAGAGCTGAAAAGGCGTGTATGAGCAAGACAGCCTGCAAACTTGACTCAGTTCCACCACTTCTGTCAGGATGAATGAGCCAAAATACCAGTAAACTATTGTGAGAAGCTTGTAAAAGGAAACCCAAAACATTTGACCCCAGTCACACAGTTTAAAGACAATGCTACCAAAAACTAATTTGGAAATGTATGCAAACGTCTGACCTTGAAGAAAAAAATAAAACATTCTCATTATTCTGGCATTTAGCGAATAGTTATAAATAATTTTGGTATCCTAACTGACCAACAACAGGAAAAGTTTAGTCTGATTTTATATCAGAAAGTGAGAAAAGAAAAAAAAGGTTAAGCATCTTTTTATTCAGTGTATGGAAACGTTTTTCAGCTGTATATCTAAGCTGAAATATATCTTAAAACTGGACTTTTATTTAAAACAGGAAGTGATAAAGTGAAAGAAAGGTAAAAAGTTCGCTTTAAAAACAGAAGAAGCCTGTCAAAATATGCAAAATTATTTGGCTTCGTGAGACTAAAACCTTATTTCAGAAATGACAGTGAATGTACATCATCTGAACAACCTGTCAGCTTTTGGACCAGAAGAATCTGACTGCAGTAGTAACAAAGTTACTCCAGCAGGAGCTCACGACACATCCATCCCTGCCAACATAACAGAGGACGCTTGTAACAAAGTCGAGGAGGTTTTTGATCAGAAGGATAGGGACATTTACTACTTTATTTGAAAGTAAAGGTAAGAAAAAACATACAGTGCATTACATGTTTTAATTTATACTGAATGAGAATGTATTGTGGAGTTGCAAAGGCACATTAAAAACACACAGTGTGAAGAGCAAAGGGCTTTCTTTGAGCCACCACGCTTTTAACATTTTTCTCAGGCCAAAAGAAAAAAGTATCTATGATGGAATTTAATCATCATTATTTATTAGATTGTTATTGTCTAATTGCTTTGGAAAGTGAACTCTTAGTTCCTGCTATCAGACAGTATTATGTCTGAAAAACCTGAGTTCTCACCATGTCGTACACAGCTGCAAAATGTTTTTGTGTTTACTTCATACTTACTACATCTGTTTTGTCTAAGTGTATTCTGATGTGTCCTGTTAAAACAGTTGTACTACGGCTGGTCTCGGTCATTCTTCACTGAGCCACTGAGATGTAGGTGGGACCCCTTTACATGCAATGGAAATTAAAATTCACTGAAATCTAGTCTTATATTTTAAGGTTATCCTTAGTCTTACTTAGATATTATAGTTACCAGGTGGTTAAAAATAAACATAGGTGTATATATGTTATTTTTTTCCACAACATAATCTGCAATCATGCAAACTGTTAACTGAATGCTGGATAGTAGACATGCTATTTGGTTCATATGTTTGTAAATTTGTCAGTGCCTCACCAGCCATGAACCTCACCACATGTCACTGGCTCTGATGTCACGTGACGATGTCAGCGTGCACCACGTGTTAACACTTAAGGCTATCCCAGATACTCCATCTGTAGTCCTGCCAGGCACGGCCGTCTTCAGGGAGACGAAGAACCTCAGACTCACAGATGAACGTGTCCGCTCATACAGCAAAAGACTCCTGTGCACACATGCTCAGGGACACACAAGCAATCTTCCAGATGATTTAAATAGATATGGAGTTGCTGACATTTAAGGTTAACATATCACTTCCTGTGAAGGCTACGTCGCTTATACTAAGCTGAATTGTTATTTTCTCCTGACCCACTGAATACCAATAAATCCTTTCTTATCGCGGTGAATTCCATGCTGAAAGGGAATTTATAAATTTTTATCTTATTTCATTTCTCCCTTTTTAATTCCATATTATTTTATTCATTCTGATCTTGCATTACAGTGCTTCTGCGGGCAACTACTGTGCACAGGTAGTGATGCTTTGCCAAAAATATTGTATTTATTGTATTGTCCTTTATTGTATATTTGTATGCATCTGTTCAAATGATTGCTGTATCTCATTTTAAATATTTTGGTCTACACAAAGGAAATATACAAATCACAATATTCTTTGACGTATTTTGTCAGTTTGGCTTGTTGTAGCAATCTACTTCCAGTAACTACGCTAAACTGGGCTAGCAGGGGCTTTGCCAGACTGGGTTATTGGATCCATCCCTTTATTTATGCTGCTTTAGCCTTCGACTGCTGGAGGATCTCCCATGAGCATGCTGAGCATACCTCTTCTCACTCTACTCTCTTTGCTCTGCACATAAATACAGGTATACACCCCTACTGCTGTCTGTAATTTTGTGTTTCTGAAATTTTTTTAACATAGCTGGCAGCCTTGGCTGAGTATCCTTGTGTTTTTTTTAGTTTATCTGTCTGTTCCTCTCACCTCTCAGAGGCAGATGGCTGACCACAGTCTGATTCTGCTGGAGCTCCTTTCCTGTTTAAAGGAGTTTTTTTTCTCTCTATGGCTGATAGCAGCTTGCTCATGTCCAATATGGTAAATTAAATCAAAATGATTTGAACAAGACTTGTTACTTTTTCTGTGTTCGTAGTGTCCTTAAGTGGCATTTTTTTGTAAGATGGTGCCATACACTAATGAATAAACTGGATTTAATCATATATGTGGTTATAAAAATAAATCTTTGTCATTGTTTTATGTATGCATGTATTTTAAAATGTATAAAATGCTAACATCAGATTAGATTGAAATCTCATCAAAATCTAAACAACTGAATTACAATATGAATCAAGAAAATTTTCACACAAGCAAAAGATGTGGTTTTGGTTTAAGCCGTGGAGATAGGATTACACATTCCATGGAAACTAATCTTCAGATTCATGAAATACTTGAGGAAGAAATCACTAAAAAGCACCTGACATATCTCTTCCCAGAGAAACAAAACAGTGGCTAGAGCTCCAAAATTCAAGGCTAAAAAGAGGGAACTCTGGCTGCATTGTGACTTTTTTTCCCCATACAATGATCATTGTCCCCCTTCTAAGTATATTTCTTCTAACATGTTGACTGGCTGGGAGACGGAAGAGGGATGAGAGGAAGATAGACCATAAAAGAAGAAAGCAACAATTTTAAGAACCAGACTGTTTTGGTTAAGTATCTTGACATGTGACACAACAAATCTGTGGGCAGGACTGGCTGACCCAACACAGTGATCTGTGAAAAACCAAGCTGTTATCACTCACTCAGATTCAGTTCACTGCTCTCTGTGCCATTTTTTTCTATAAATGTCAAGCTGGCATGCTCTGTTTTGCAAGAAACAAATATAAAACTGTCTATAAAACTGTCTTAAATCCATTATGACTGTCAAACTGCAAGATAAATTATTAACCACAATGCTCTGATCATACAATTACATTAGATTATGATTTTAAGCACATCTTGGCTGTTTTTTTTTGTTTGTTTTTTTTTTTTTGTTTGCAGGCAATATCAATTGTATATTCATGAGATGCATTTTCAAGCAGAGCAAGAAAAATAGAATACTATTTTTAGTGGACTTCACTGTTGGCCACACAGGCACATGGTTGCGCACATATTCCACAGTCAGGCACAATGAAGTCTATATATGGAGTAAGAAGCGAAGATAAAAACAACGATGTAAACCTGAATCCCAGTTTCTTTTTTTTTTTCAGCTTAAATACTTTAAGCTGCTGCTATCTGTCATGCTGTAGATATGTACGTGTTTCAAGACTGACCCAGTGCCACTTAAATAAATGTAGAAAACACCACCAAGTACTGGTAGAGCAGGGATCCTTCAGCAGCCAACCCTCATGGTGATCTTCTGGCTTGGCAAAGTGAGTTCAGTCTACAGTGAGCAGACACCCACTTAACTGTTTCTCAAAAAAAAAAAAAAAAAAACAAAAACAAAAAAAACAAAACAAAAAAATCCAAATCAGTGCATGCATAATTAGATAAATAAGCCAATACTTTCAAAATAATAATAAAACACATTGCACATTAACATACTGAATTTTTCAGCTTTAATTTTCAACTGGATTCATTTTATTTTATGTTAATAACCTTAGTGACCCCTATTAATTTATCTTTCCATTTGATGTTCATTTTAATCCTCAATTATTGACTTCATATTATCCTTTTAAAAGATGCATTTGTTTTTTCATCTATTTATTTCTTCTCTTCATTTCTGTATTTTAATTACATTCTTTCTACGCACATTGTTTTTATCAGAAAGGTATTTATTAAATATTTTTCTATAATTTTTTTCTAATATGTGAATTTATAAATGTAGGCCTACTGATTTTTTTTTTTACGACTATTTTTTTCTTGAATTATCTTTTTTTTTGTCTCCTCTTTGCCTCTTCTGTCACGTTTTTTTTTTTTTTTTTTTTTTTTTTTATTACATCTCTGAATGCATTTCTTCTTCATTATACAGATTACAGGAACCGTCGTTTGCTTGAAAAGGCCAGTAGTGGAGACCTCAAATACGTTGCTGCTTGCAGCCAAGTGTGAATTAGCCAGAATGAGAAGTGGCACCTATATATATCAGGCCGTGATCCACTGTCGTAAAATGTTAGAGAATCTCTGGGTTATAATGAGATGCTGCCTCAAGTGGAGGAGTTTAAGCATCCCAGAGTTTGGTTCATAAATGGGGTTAGATTGGCGATTGAGATTGACAGGCTGCATTGGTACTGACGCTGTCCCTATCTGTCCTTGTGACCAGAGACCTGAGCCAAAAGGCAAAGCTGTTGATTTATCAACTGATCTACATTCCAACCCTCATCTCTGGGCTCTGTGGGTAGAGACCAAAAAAATGAGATCACTGTAGAAGCAACTGAAATGAGCTTCATGCAATGAGTGACATGGGCTTACTGTCAGGGAAGGGTTGAGGAGCTCAGTCATCCTGGAGGGACTCGGTGTAGAGTTTCTGCTCCTTTGCATGAAAAAGGAGCCAGTCGAGGTAGCTCAGTCATCTGGTCAGGATGCCTTCTGGACACCTCACGTGGGAGGTGTTTCAAATGTGTCCCACAGGGGCGATCCCTCAAGCAGGCCTGGGGATCGCAGCTCTAACTGCTGCCCTCATGACCTGGTCCTGGGTATGCAATAGAAAATGGGCAGATGGATGGCTGCTTTTCAGTTTACTTTACCTTTAACTTAATTTAACAGTTTGCAAAAATGTTGAATTAAATTACAGTATGATTTTGTATATTGTAATCATTTTTTAAGATGGATAGCAATGTACTCAACCATTCAATCTACCTGTTACTCAGCTGTCTCTGTCTCGTGTATGACTGGGATCACCAACCTGCTTGAGGACATATGAGGGTGTGCAGGGGTGTACATGCATTTGTATGTGGTGTAAAACTTAAGTGCTGTGAATCAGCAGGAAAATGAAGTGTTATTCCCAGAAAAAGGTGTTGTCTGGGAACACTTGAACTGGCAGAGTGCTGTGTTTGCAAACAGCCACAAAAAATGGAGATGTTGTATGTCTTTGACTGTCACTAAGGCTCACAGTGCTAAGAAGCAACTTGCAAAAACACCACAATGCAAGAAAAAAGTTGAAACTTTAAAAATATGTGTAGCTTTAAAGTGTAAATTTTAAAAAAGGAAAAAGATTGCCCGGAAAATTACGGAAATTCGAGTAGCAAAGAATGTTTGGCCCAGACATAACTCACATTTGGCCATGACTGATGGCCTTGACTCAAGGTGAGTCTGCCTCCTTAAACTCATTCACATACTCAGCAGCAAGACTCCAAATCACTTTTCCAACGCACTTAGGCTTTTTTCAGCCAACGTGATCTTCAGGGTTGACTGATTGTTGGTCTGCTCAGATTACATTACTCTGTTTTGTAATCAGGAGTCATCAAGTCATTATTCTGTTCACATTACATGATTGATCAGCAATGGAGGGACATACTACATGATCTGATGGTGACTCGGTCACCTCACAGGTTTATCATTAATTTATTTGACATTTTATCAATAATACACACAAGGGAAATGAGATGTAAGCATAAGCAAAACAAATGTAACAACAAATTAAGTCCAAACGTGTCATTATCTTGGTTGAAACCATCTAGATGCAGAGTATGAAAATTGTAAGAGTAGGACACCCTAATTAAAAAGTCTATCAAATATTAAAATCTTTAGCTTGTTTTGAAAAGCACAGAAGGTGTCTGTGTCACGTACACAGGCGATGGAGATGTTTCCACAGGAGGTGAGCCCGTTAGTTAAAGGCTCTGCTTCCCATTATGGTCCTGGAAACTCGTAACCACAAACAAGCCGACACTCTCACTGTATGTGTGTGTGGGTGCACAGATGCGTGTGTTTTTGTCTTTTCCAGTAAAGAGCTACTCACTCTTTTAGTCATTCTAAAGATAAGCACAATATGCAAGCTGAACTTAACCCATTCAGACCTAAACACCATGTTTAAACTGTTTTCTAAATCACTGGGGTTTTCTGGAAGACTTCAAACAGTCTAGAGAAAAAAAATCCAACCACTGACAAAATAGAGACATGAAAGAAAAACCCTTGAGAGGTTAAACATAGTGCTTTTATTGCAAATTGTCATCTTTGCCATCAGTTATATAACTATTTCAAAAACTAACAAAGTCCACATACTGAAAATCTTGGCATGAAAAAGTAAATATATTTTGAATCACCTCACAATGAGTTAAATCCCATCTGCAGAAAATGCTTTTGGGTTTCACGGCACAAGTCTCATCATATCTCTGCAGATGTAATCTACTCACAGTGGCAAAAGAATGGATTTTGGATTTTGGAAAACATAAATTGAGTAAACAGTAAATACTCATTTGAGCAGGGAGTAGCATCACACAAAATGAGCTCAACTTAGTTTACTTTCCAGATATTTTTGAATTCATTCCACTTATTTCAGTCGATGCACTACTTGCTCTTATCAAGGACTTTGTTTTGCTGAGTTGAAGAACTGGGACTAATCATTAAACATGTCATAACATGATAAAGTGTCCAATGGTCTACATATTTAATCCAGAGTGTCTGGCTGTTGATGATGTTTCTATATTTGAGTGCAGAGTGATTAAGTGTCTGACAGCCAGGAGGCCTGATGGGAATAACTCTGGCCTGAAAGGTGGCCACCAATAATGAGATGCAGATGGCTGTGGCATGTATTTATACACAAATCACAAACACACTAGCCACACGTGCATGCGCATTACTAGTATAGATCTCTCATTCAGCTGTTCATTACCACTTAAAAATATTAGAGATTGTTGTTACATGAATATTTGGTTATTCATTAATGCCCCCAGAGAGAGTAGAATTCCTTAGAATTTGTCCAATGATACTACATTTTATTAAAACAGATCACAATTCCACATCAAAATCAAATTAACAGAATTTTAACAGTTGCCAGTCTGTTTGAATATTTGTTCAATGCTTTCATAAATCTGAAATAAACTGTGAAAATATTGGAAAAGCAAAATGGTGTAACTAGAGCATGGACATATGATCTGGAGATAGATAAACCTGATAGCAATAACTATAATATAACATTTTTATTTCTATATTCAGCAAAAATTGAATTATATTTTAGCTATTGTTGTGTATTGTAGTAGACACAAAACATATGTTGGCAGAGCTGCAAAGGGACAATATGGAAATCTCATATTTAATTGTGGCAACAATTAAGAGAAATGTCAGTTCTGATGCCTCATTTCCACTTCCTTCTGTGCACTCATGTGATACGCGTGGAAATCTATTCATTCCTATGAGACTATCTATAATCTATGACAGATGCAAAACTCTTCCTTCCGTTTATTTTTCATGTGTCATTTGGCCTGCATGTGTTGAAGAATTTCTCATTCTTGTGGTAGAATTTGAGGGAAAATATACACTGTGCTAGCATCCAATACTAGCTAGGACAATAAAAAAAAAAAACAACAAACACACAAAAACTATTTGGCTTTTGAAAACAAACTTGTTTCAGTGTTGTTGTTGTTTTTTTTGTTTGTTTTTTCACTTTCAAATGAAGTGTAAGGATGTGGCTGCCAATTTAGATGACACAAAGCATAAATAATTTGAAAATATTCAGGGCATAACACAAGAGGTCCACTGTGACACCTCTGAGTTTTTACCATTTACTTTTTAATTATGTGGCAGGACAGTTTTTTCTTCAACAAGTCACTCACAGCTAGGGATGGGAATAGATAAGATTTTTCTGATTCCGATTCCATTATCAATACTGTTTAACGATTTGATTCTTTATCGATTCTCTTATCGATTCTAATTTGGGCAAAAAGGAGTTTTATTAGCATCAATTTTTTTTTACTTAGAAGTCACGAGCTTACAAACTCAACGGCGAGGTCAAAAGAGGCCCAAAGCCTAGATAACGTGTTAACTGTTGTAATATGTAACTGTGCAAATACACAAGAATGTGTAACATTTTACTAACAGATTTTTCCTAATAGAAATAAAAAAAAAATCTCCTTTTTAAAAGGATATATGAGCTCACTAAGCACTCAAAAATAATAATAAAGAAAGATAAATACTATCAAATACAAAGGAAGAGCGCATAGTACAAATCTGCAAATACTATGAAGAATTAACTATTCTTTTGCAGAAAAATAAGCATGTCTTCCAGCCTCTGAACCAGCCAGACTCTCTCTCGTCTTGGCGTTAATGTTATAGCGTGTTTTACAAAGAAGCACATCGGCAGTGGAATAGCTACTTACCAGAGTTGCCTTCTGTAGTAACCGCAGAAGTGATCTTAGCTTGGCTACTGCCACTGCTGGTGGGTTGAGATCCATCAGTCCGAAGTACGTCAAAAACACGACACTCGTTATCGCATGTTGTGTGCGCAAATGTTTCTGCATGTTAGTCATGTTCCCTCCCGACGCTGTTATCTCCACTTTGCAATGACTGCAAGTTGCCTTGTTGCCATCTTTCTTTGCGAAGTGGAGCCAAACTTTGGAGCGCTTGATCCTGGTGGGCGCCATTGTTGTTTACAACTCCAATGCGCGTGCTAAACTGACGTAACCTAATCACGTAAGTGCTTTCTGGAATTGACTGAGCGTAAATTACGTGAGATTTGTGCTGGTTGGAATCGATAAGAGAATCGCTAGATAAACTGTCAAACAATTCCATGGAATTGAAACACACGGAACTGGTTCTCTACAGGAACTGGTTCTCGATTCCCAACCCTACTCACAGCCAGTGTTATTGCACATGAAGAATCACTTGCATTGCATACTGTAAATCAGTTCATTTTCTATGGATTTTCTATGGAAAGCAAGAAGACGTTTTCATCACTTACGCAAGGGATCTCAGGAAGGCAGGGCATTATATGCATAAAATTGTGATGAAGGCTTTATACTGAGTGGCGATGCTGCCACCTGGAGGATCAGAACACTAACTACGATATTCAAAACTCTGATATTTATTTTGATACTCTGCCTAGTAACCCCAGTGACACATATTAGACCTAACTGACGTCTATAGACGTCATTGACTAGTGTTATTGACGTCTATAGACGTCAATGGCAGTGAATGAGTTAACTTTAAAATGGCACTAAATCACTTAAATAAGCAAGCGATATTCGGAACTGGCAAACAGAAACACCAAGTGAATCAGCATTAAACTCGGCTTTGTCTCACAAGAGCAAGAGATGGGAGATGATGGGATGCGTGTCAGCCAATCAGTGTACAGACAACCGACAGCACAGTAATGCGTGTCATAGCAGCCAATTACAGGCGTCAATTTTGCGGGGCATCTGTGTACGCTCCTTTTGCTTCCTGAGACTCGTTCTTGATGTGATGTGTTTTGCTTCAGCCTCGCGCACTTTGTTTGAATTTTTTTCCGTAATTGAAAAAAAAAAATTCGATTTTTTTTTTTTTTTCGATAATTATTTTTGAAACCACCGCGATGTACTGGAGCCACGATTGCTGAGATCGCGAACTGTGAGTGTTCACTGTATACCAATTAGTATACTAGGCAAAATGCTGTTTCCATCTCCATCCCAGTGGGACAGAAGAAGATATGGATTTTACAAAAGATAACAGTCACCTTAAGTATCAAGGTGGCAACTTATGAAACAGAAGCTGTCATGGTCTGGGTCGGCCATGGCAGGCATTCTTGGTTTTCTTCGGTGTTTTCTGTCTTTAGTTGGTGTTCTCGTTTCCCCTGTCCTTAGTCTACCATGTTTCCTGTTTTACTTTGAAGGTCTGTCTTGTCTTTGTCCTGTGTACCTTTACTTCCCCCTGTGTATCACCTGCCTCATGTTTGTTCCCTTTGTGTATTCGAGTCCTGTCTTTCCCTTTCTGTTTGCTGTTTCTTCTGTTTTTACATCCTGATGTTCTCTGCCCATCTCCTTTCCCTGCTCCTGCATGGCTGTCTAGGCCTTTCAGTTAAGTTGTGTTTCAGTGAAAATAAACGTCCTTTCTTGAACTCCTGTGTTTGGGTCTTGCACACAAAACATGACAGAAGCAGAGGCGAAATCTCTTACTGCCAACCCAGCAGTAAAATCACAAAGCCTCCAATAAAACATGATTTATCCACAGGCTTACATATGGGATCTGGCTCCTCTGTCACTGCTAATGCTGAGCAGGCTAAGAATATGGAAGCAAGCACTTGTGGGATCACTGGACCAATAACCAAAAGACAGGAGAAATTGATCAAGAGCCTCATTAGGTGACTTTTTAAAAAAACAGTTTAATAAAGTGTTAACTTCAGTCATCACATATGCTAGAGATTTATATGAATATATTTTTTTTTACCCCAGGGGCAGTCGCCAAAGACCATGATACAACAGAATGCTTGAGGAACCCTTGCTAGAGGTCACACCTGTGGAACGCTATGAACACCAGCTACAGTCTCCAAACATCACTAGCGTCATTGACGACTTGTTCAGTGGATGCTCATATGTAATCAAGAACATAAGCAGAATGCAGAAGCACAGGAAGCTTAACCCTAACCCTAATCCCTTCCCGAGCCCTTGTCCCCCCTTTTCTACATTTTATGCCTAACCCCAATTTCTCCCTCACCCCAATCCCTGTCCCTTTGACATATTTTTTATACCTAACCCCAACCCCTTCCTCACCCCCATACCCTGACCATTTTTGTAGTTTTTTTTATACTTAACCACAACCCCTACTTCACCCCCATCCCTTGACCATTTTTGTAGTTTTTTTTATACTTAACCACAACCCCTACTTCACTCCCATCCCTTGACCCCTATTCAGTTTTTTTATACCTGACCTCAACCCCTTCCTTACCCCAATCTCTTGGCCTTCATATTTTTTTATTCCTGACCCTAACCCTAACCCTGACCTTTTTTAAATACTTTTTATACCAACCCCCTCCTCACCCCCACCCTTTGACCTTTTCTATCCCCAACCCCCATCCCTCTTTCATCCCATCTCGATCTTCTCTTACTATTCTCCTATGAAAACACAGGATTCATCTTGAATCCAATACACCCGTATAGACAACTTCCTAACAGGGTTGTCTGTGCGCTACACAGCACATCTTATATTCAATACCCTTGGCTGGCCCAAGTGCGCCTACACCATACACAACATGAAAAGTGAATAGTACGAAGAATAAACCTAAACTGTGACATCAAGCCGAGTGCAGAAGAAACCTCCTCCATACTTCCAGGACGTCAACGGACGGTGGAAGGTGTCATGGCCTGGGTCGGCCATGGCAGCCCTGTGTGTATCTGTGTCTGTCAAGTTGTCGTCTCTCCCTGTCTTTAGTGGTTCCTGTTTTTACTTTGAAAGGTCTGTCCTGTCTCCGTTGTTTTCTGCTTTGCTTCTTTCCTCTCGTTTCCTTGATTCCCTGCACCTGCCTCTCGTTTGTTCCTCTGTGTATTTCAGTCTTGTCATTTTCCCCTGTTCTCTGTGGGTCCATTAGTCGTGTGATGTGTGTTTGCAGTCCTGCGTGGTTTCCCTCTCGTCGTTTCCCTGGAGTTAAGATAAGTTTATGTTTTTGTATTTTTTGTATTTTGGATTCTGGACTTTTGTGTTTTGATAATAAACCCTTTTTGCTTTTTGAACTCCTGCTCCTTGGTCCTCCTTCTGTCCACTGCAAACCATGACAGAAGGAGAAGAGTTGGACTTATCTCGACAAAGTCCACAGCAAAAAACCTTACCCCCTAACTCCAACCCTAACCCTAACAAAGAAAAAAACATATGTGAAACTGTTGTGATGCTAACTGAGAAGGCTGTGAAAAAAAATCTATAATCAGAAACTCCAGTATTATAGACAGCTTTGACTATTCAGGCTTTGCAACCTGTGGCTTCACTCTGTGGAGTTATGAAAAACTCACCAGAGCTATTTTGAAATGACTTTGAATGAAGAAGTGCCATTTAAAAAAGGATTATGCTGACTTTTATGATGTTAAAAGAACCAGTCATAGACAAAATGATTGTCTACTGTTTGGTAATATATGGTATGGTAATATATATGGTTTTATATATGGTGATATAAAACCCTTTAAAAAATATTTTGCCATCACCAAGTGTTCCTCCCTTTTGGCCAAGGTCCTTGTTAAGTGTTTTCATCCCACAAAGAGTACATCTGGAGCCAAAGAAATCAATGCTTGCTGTCATCCTCAGGAGGCAGGCTTAGAAAGACAGCATAACTCTGCCTTCTACTACACTCTGTCACTCATTATTCTCAGCTGGCGGAGAGATCTTTTATATCTTAAATCTCTTCTCAAGATGTGACAGGAGAGCCTTTTAAAGAGAAAGTCACTCAGTCACATAGATAATGGTGTAGCCTCCAAAATGATAAAAAAGATATTAAAAAAATGTACAAATCCCATATGTGTGCACTGATATTAAATATTGCAGCATTAAAAATGAATTATCTTATGGTCATTTCACTTCTCTAAGATAACTTGAATGAATTTTTTAAAAACAAAGTTCCAAAAAGACTTGAAATGAAAATGAGCTGGAAAATGTTTATGTCTGAATAATGACATAGTTTAAGGCCATATAATGTGCAGACGTATTAATTTTACAGAAACATCATTAACTGTTGTCCTCTTTGTTACAAAGCTGACAGCGACAGCTACACAACGTAGAGTTCTTAATTATTTGCATTTGATGCAAATAACTGTATTTAGTGCTATGTGGGTAGTGTACAGAGATGTTGTGTCTCAGGAGATGGTTGCTCATTGATAGGAAGACCAGTGGTTGGATCCTTAGCTTCTCTAGTTCACCAACCCAAGTTTCCTTGAACAAGATCCAGCCACTAATGTTCGTCAGCCTCTGAGTTATGTGTATAATAAATACAATTTGCTTAAAGCATAGAATCAACAATTTGGAAGGAATGTGAGGTGACATTATTTGAATCCCACCTTCTTGCATTTTTGGAAGCAGCATTGATATGCAAAGGATTTGTCTGAGAAGTGAGCACATGTTTATTTCTATTTGGTACCAAATACAGTATTTACCTTTTACTTCAATCAACCATAAAGAGGAAATGCAGAACTAAACTAAATGTGTATTCATAGCATCATACATTATTAACATATACAATAATAACAACTAAATTACAAAACTGAGCCTCTTCTGTAAAAAATAAACACAGATTAGTATGTTTTACTTTAAATGTGCGAGGCAATAGTCGGCTATTTTTGTTTTTGCTGAAAGTGATGTCACAGAAATGGTTCTCAGTCTGGCAGTGGGAATTTTCAGTTGTTACCAGTTGCTATGTACTGATTGGTATGTAGCCAAAACAGGAATAAAAGTGTACATAAAACTACAAATGTGTACATGTGCAGGAGGAACGATGGTATACGGTCAATCTGCTTCAAAGATTTTTCTAGTTTTCAACAGTTTTCAGCGGTCTTCACTCATACGTGGAGGTCCCGTGGGAATACATGGAGGTGTGATACTGATTCCAGTGGTGTAATGTGGATGGAGATCTCCTCCAACACTAAGCTGATGCAGATCTGTTTTGTTTCTTAAAATTGCATTTTAAAATGGACTAGTGTGGATGTAGCCTTCGTAAATGTTATTGATTTTGCTCTCTATGATCAATGTGGCCCCCCCGTCTCCCTTCTCCTCTGAGTGTGACAGTTATCTGGCAGGCAGCCTGCTGTCCTGACAGCTCTGAAACTCAGAAGAGATGAGATCTGCAGGGTTTAGTTAACAAACTAGATGACTGCAAGAGAGACCACTTGTCTCTTCAACCCACAAATATAAACAGAGATAAACTGAAGTGACAGGCAAACTCATGATAAAATAAACTGTTTATGACTTCTCTCTTTTTGTGTCCTTGCGTTGCTCCAGTCAAGATGCTGCCCTGGGCATCCACTCATGTCACCCACACTTAAATCAGGCTCAGATGAATTAGATTAGATAGGTCATACTAAATTTAACGTTTGCTCCAGGAAAAAAAAAAGTGGTCACAGCAAACTGTTTCTACCGGTCCCACAGGTGCAACATGGCATTTCAGAACATTTCAGAACTCTCCGCTAGCAAACAGGGGAGAGATTTAGGCTCAGAGGAAGAGCATGAAGAAATTATTTACTCCAGTCTTTTGTTTGGTAGTAGAATAGAATAGAATAGAACACCTTTATTGTCATTACACAGAGTGTAATGAGATTCAGAGCTGCCCCATAGAGTGCACACAGGATGAAATATGTACAAAGAAATTATATATACAAGTATGTACACAATAAAGAAAATAAACCAGTAGGCACCTTGTGATAAGTGAGTTTGTGAATATTATACATAATAAAGATTTGTAGTAATGATGCTCTGGTGGTATGGATAAAGTGACATGTGAAAATAGCAGCATTCAGTAATAAATATTTGTTATTAACAGGTAAAAATACAGATTTTAGTTACAGTGTGAATTTAAGGCAGTAGTGGTAAAGTGACATGTGACTTTCAATAATAACTAGTGGTTATTTACAATACAGATTGCAGTGCAAGTGGCCTATGATAAAAAGGTGCAGGTGACATCCAGTGTGAAGTTTGTCAGTTCGTCAGTGCAGACTGGAGTTGAGTATTTTGAGTATTTTGACAGCTTTAGTACCAAATGATCATCCTGATTTTTTTCCCCCCTGTGTTCTATGTTATCCCTTCCATCCACATTAGCATTACACATAACCACTAAAACCAACTAAGAACAGAGCAGGTCCGTGACCAACCAGGACAATGATGTCTCGCCTGGGCTTCTTCAAAGATGCCTGCGCCCTGGTGGTGAAAATGACAAATTAAACATAAATTTCCAGCCAAACTACTTGAATTTCAGGTTTAATTGTACAAACATATCTCACCATACATCAAAAACAATCAAAATAAACTATTATACAGAATATTCAGTGTTTCACTTCCTCGTTAAGGCAAAACATTTATTTTATTGTTAAAATGTCAGTTTAAATTGCATTTGATGGAATATATGATTAGCCTTGTGATGGACTGTCAGTCTGTCCAGGGTGTGATCTGAGTAGGAAGAAGCAGGCATAGATACTAGGTGAATGGATGGTTGGAATATTTGTTTTTAGAAAGTCTCATCTATGCAGCTCCCATGGTCTTCTGTCCCTGGTATTGACAAAAACCACCCAAGGTAACCTCCTACAACTGTCTACAGCTTTTCGGCATTAAATCCCACATCAACATCAGTGGAGTTTGCTCACAGACCATCATGACAGAAGGGGCTAACAGACTCAAGAAAGCAGTGGTAGAAGAGAAAACAAGAGGGTGATGAGCAGGAGAATGCACAACAGTAAATCTTGGAGTGTCCTGAAAGTGAGTCCCCTGAAGAGGGGAGGACCCTCTGAGCTAGAACATTATTCAGTTTTTATATTGTGTACTATGACAGCACAACAGATATCTAAATAACAAAATCAACATTAAGGTTGATATTGAGCGACGTGAAACTGTTTCATTGGATATAAGATTCATAATAGACTTAATTTTTTTTTCTGAGTCTAAAGATCTAAAGGAGAATAGTTCAACAATGCAATTGCATAAAATTGTGCTCCTTAAAATAAGATTTAGGTTTGGAATGATGCCTGGAGAATCCATTGGTCTTGACTTCCAGCACACGTTCCAATAAACCCACCCGACACACACACACACACACACACACACACACACACACACACACACTCATGCACACGCACACACGCGCCAGAGAGAGTAGACAGAGTCTGTCTGGAGGCAGCAGAGACAGAGAGGAGGTGTGGGAATGGTAGAGGGGGAAGAGGTGGAAAGCTGCAACTTCAAGGCAATATGCACCACATGCTACAGGAAGGAATGCATGTGTCTTTGTAGGAGAGCTGAAAAGCAAAAGAAGAGAGTGGGAGGAGGAAAGAAACACGGTGGGAGGGATCTTTTTTTGAGGCTACAGCTTGGCTGCGTGTCTAAATGAAAGAACCTCTCTTTTGCACTTTTTCCTGCTGTCTGTATGTATGGCTTTTATCCGCTCCAGAAAGTGACCGCGTCCAGACCAAACACAGGAAGACTCTCAAAGTGATTTCAGCCTGGAAGTAAATATTTTGCAAAAAAAACCTTGGATGAAGGTGGAGTTTCTCTTTTTCAAATACTTTCATAAAGGTTCGTCCTTTTTTTAAAATGCTGCATTACTTCACGGTTTATTCAGTAGAAATTACCTTATCATTGAGGAACTGACATGATACAGTCATTGAGTTCAAGTAACTTCAATATTTCGGCCATAAAGGGAATTATGTTGTGATCCACAGGTGTTTGTGCAGATGTAAATAAGAAGAGGACGGAACTGCAACACTGTACAGATGGCTTCCTTAGCAACATAATTCACTGGATCGCTTCCATTTTTACAATATTTTCTCTGATTTGCTCACAGAGGTGTCAGGGTTGCATCTGAGAAAGTTTTACGGGTTGATGATGTAATCTGTCTGGAGCACTTGGAAGATCTCTGGTTAACTCACAAGCAGGTGTGATGCTTAACTTGTGTGTTTGATATACACATTCACTCTTCTTCACTTTGGCAAAACTGCTGAGACCAGGACATCCTTTAAAGATATAAGAACACTCCAAACTGCTGTAGAAAATCTTTGAGTATCATAGCTGCACCTCACAGATGCTGGTGGAGATTGATGGATTTTCCTGAACGAGCAACTTTTATATACTGAAGTATTGGGTCAAAAAAATATTCTCTGTCTTAAGCTGAGACACAGGATCTTCACACCATGGTCCTACAGACATGTTATTCACTCACTCAGTACATCACCCTGTCACCTCGTCTACTTCTAGTAGTCCTGCTGTTGCTCCTCCAGACCTGGTGGGGGAGCAGTCATCCACAGTGTTTGGACTACAAGCCTCCATTTGAGCCTCATCAGCCACTAGCCTTCTGCAAAGACTATACAAAATTTGGATGCTGTGATCTGGAGAAGGATAAAGAGATATCAAACAAGTTTTACAGTATCATGGAAAACTTTGACCACTCAGGCTTCGCAACCTGTGGCAGATACATACGCATCATCCTCTGCCAGGTAAGAAAATTATCACTTTGCATCTCTTCATATGCACTTTACTTCAACTTATGGCCTCTTAGGTCATGAGTTTTTGAAAAAAAGGGCACAAAGAGACCCTTTTTCAGCACCTTTGCATCCTATTTGCTGTGAATCTTTTCTGTCTGTGGTCAAGGGACTCACTTTCCAACTACAAATACTGACAGTCACTCTAAAGAGTAGACCCCAGGACCCCTTGGGCCTGTGGCCAGTTCTATTTTATGGCAATTCCTAATTTTACCCTAAATAACACAACTTGTATATTCCTGCCTTTAAATAACTGCAGCTTCTGGCTTTGATTTCTAATAGGGGCAACCCAACTACTGCAGCGTATAATGTGCAAGGGGGCAGAAATCACATTCATCCAGGACATTGCAGACAAACCTCTTTCTCTCGCTATGGCTTCCTCCATTTATTCCAGCTTCAAGTAGACAGGATCAACTCTAATCTCTCAATCAATATTGATCTGTTTCTTCCAAAATTGATGGGAACATAGCCTGGAATTTCTTGTGAGGTTCAGCATGTTGATATTCTTCCCCCGTTTGTCCCTTCCCTTGTGCTGAATCGGCACTTTCCAAATCAGTTTAATTCGAGTAGTCGATTCAAAACCGCGTCAAGCTGTAATGACTGGCTTTGACCAGTATTGCTTCCCAGTGGATACCAGTTTTTGTGGTACTTGGGTTTTCCTTATTGATCAAAACATGTCTAAAAAAAGGAGTGCACATATTCTTGGTGTACTTAAAGCATGTTTAATGCTGGTTTGTTTAATTTGGTAAAAAACCATAACCCCCACCCCCCCCCAAAAAAATGAAATCCCTATTACATATTTTGGTAATCAATTAAATAACCCTCTGGAAAGACAAGTTTCCAAAGAAAAGTGAAAGAAATAAGGAAATTGATGTCATCAGCAATATACCTGGTTTAATAGCTAAGGTGGTGCCACACAGCTGTGGTCTTTAACATCTTGTCTTCTTTTAACAGCCAAAGTGAACTAAAGCATTACTGTGACTGATATTCACAGTTAGCAATAGCCCTGACTACTTGTGGCTGGGTGCATAGCCTATTGTGTAATATTATTATTGATAAATATACACCGAGAAGTAAAAATTATTACATTCTGACAAATGTATCTTGCACTTCAGCTGTTTGCAGGTGGCAGGAGAAAAAAGAATGAATAACCATATGCCAAAAGTACATTTTGTTACAGTTCCTTAAATAACCGCAAAACAGACCAAAACCCCATTGACTCTCATGTTAAAATGGCAGAATTAAACATTTTTACAGCCTGGTTCAAAAAATCTTTTTCCCCTTGTATACCGGTAGTTATATTTCACATCCATGACAACTGTAAAGGAAAGTGAATTTTTTTGTACCACATCAGATAATTTTTTATTAAGCAATAACGCTGAAAAGAATCAGATAGCTGTACATCATTTGACATGTTTGACAGCTCGCTATCTGCTCTGCTGTTGGTTATGGCAGCTAGCCACTGCTGTCATCATTTTAGCCACTTGGCACTTAGCATTACAGTGATCCCTTGCCAATTCGCGCTTCAAGTTCCGCAATTTTTGTCATTCGCAGATTTTTCAGAAATATATAATATAAGAAAAAAAAATCAAGGAAAAGTCACGGACGCATCACAGGATGTTGTACGTGTTCTCTCACAGTGAAGAAATGTTGTGAGCCAGCCTGGCCCCTTTAAGAAGGTAGCCTTATGGGTAATGATGTGTGTGTGTCGCGGCCCAGCAGAATGAAAACAGAGTTAGATGAAAAGTGGAGTGAGCATAAACAGCAGCCCAGCGTGTATAGATTTACATTCTCTGTTAACCGACAGGAGCCCAACAATACAACCTGTGCGATATTACAAGTTCCTGCGGTGCCAGAATAAAGTGCTGGTTCCATACAGAGAAAACCGGACTTTTTCTTTTGTTGTTGTTAGCGTGTTACCCGCTAATTACGAGCCAAAAAACAGCACAATACCAGCGATTTCTTTACTACAGTTCAGAGACCAGAGGCTGTGAAGGTAACAGAAAAACCACAGTTGAGCCTTTGTCTTGTTTCTCTGCACTTTTATGCAGTTTTTAAACATATTTTAAACACATTATTTAGGCTCGGGAGGGCTCCGGCTCCAGTTCCCAGATTCTGATTTTCGGAGGGGGGTGTCAGTGCCCATTAACCGCGATAAATAAGGGATCACTGTATATTAACTTCTGAGCTGTGAAATTAAAACCAGTGACAGAGAAAACATTTTGCTGTGCTTGTGGTTTTTAATTGCACAAACAGACCACTGTGATTGGTTGTAGTTGGTCTGAAAGGATCTAAGGATAAGGCTTAGCTTAGCCATGCTAATCATGGCAGTCAACTGCAGGCCCCAGCACAATTCCAACTAGAAGAGTCCTGAAATGACTCAGCTCTTTCAGCTAAGTTGGGTTCAGGTCCTACACACATGATGTTGGCCAAGTGCTCCTTCAGCTAAGATGGCCAACAGCTCACCTCGCTCACCTTAGCCAAGCTAAAGCCCAGACCTCCTGCAGCCAAGCTGGACAACACCTACGTGTATTGAACTTGGGAGCCCACCTTAGCTAATGAAGCTGAGCTGCTCATGGAAAGTCCTTTCAGGACTCAAACCAGACAAACCAGAATTATGCAAGGCCCCTGGCCAGTCCCCCTGTGGTGAATCCAATGGTGGATTTTGGCTAAGCCAGCCAAACTACTGTAAATTCAACTAACTGGTGGATGTTTTCCAGTCACCTTCTCAGTACTGCTGGTCCCAACTCTTTGTGACATTGCAGTTACAATTTGAGAATAAGTGGGCTTGAAAGGTTTTTGTACAAACCTATGGGTCATGTGACTGTATGCTGTGCTCAGTATTTACAGTCAATGGACAAAATGGCTGCTGTTCATGTGTGCTTGGAGCAAAGACAAATAGACAAAAATACTGTTTTCAGTAACAAAGCCCGGGGTCTGTGATTACTTGAAGATGTGCCCTTGGTAAAGGTCATTTAAGGTTCTGAAATGGCAGCATGAAAGCAGAAAAATATTGAGATGTATCAAGATGATATATTTTCCAGGGGGATCCATGCATTTATTTTCAGCAGGAAATTTCAAAAGACATTCGGGAAGTAATATAAACATAATAACTGAGCACATTTTTTATTGCGTTTGTGCTGATTCCACTGCTTTTAACAAAAATAACTCACACAGTTTCAGCCCAGAAATGCTCTTAAATGTAAAAGCTGTTGTCCTGTTGTCATTTAAATTGTGTTTTGTCTGTCCATCCACGCATCCATCCATTTCTGAATGCAATTCATCCTGTTCAGGCAGGGTCACAGGGGGAGCTGTACCCTATACCAGCTGTCATTAAGTGAAAGCAGAGTTCAAACTGTGCAGGCTTTGTTTGAGAATAGTTTCCTTTAATGGAAATTTCTATTTCAGTACATTTTAGTTTCTTTATAGTTCTGTAATCTAAGAACAGATCCTGGCACTCAAGTCTCATGTCTACGTCAATGGAATGAGCTTTGAAGCCAGTCCCATTCACTGATTAAATAATTAGGTGCTGACTTTGCAGCTCAGACACTAACTATGTGAAACTAAAGAACATAAATTGAATAATACGTGCAGCACAAATTTGGCGTGGCCCATGTACTTAAGATAAAATCTCAGGAAGCCAAAATGATCAGGCTGAGAGCTGTCTCTTGAAAAACACTTTCGTCTTTGATATCTACCACAAAAGGAAGGGAAAGCTTTTCTCGGCAGTTTAATAGATCATATGCTATGTAGAGTCAGTGACAAATCACTGCATTTTAAAATACAGGCTTCTATCATTGTGGTAATTATACCCTGTGGTGGACTTTTTCCAAGCAGCACAGGCTGGGTCACGAGTGTAATGAAAGTGCTGCAGCACGTCTACAAATCCCTGCTGTTGGTTAAGTTTGATTGTTTGACTCATGTAAATATATAAAGTTGAGAAATATTTATCTTTTCACATTGCAAGCAGACCATACATTTAGTTAAAAAGCCTCCAGAAAGAAAAATGCATTTTTTCAGTTTTTTCCTTTGTAAGAATAGTCTAAAAAATATGAATTGATCAACATATTTCCCATTCTTTGCACTTTAACCTTTTGACTAAAGACAAGCCAAATAGTGAGATGTGCAGCTGTTCCTATTTTAAAAAATACAATTTTTATCTTCATATACTCAGTTTATTTACAAATAAATAAATAAACAAACAAATCTTTGTTTTAGTCAATCACTCAATCACACTATGAAAGGAAGTCAGATGTAAAAAGGCAGAAAGAAAGAGTGGAAAACGTATGTTTGTATGTGTGTCTGTCAGAGAGAGGGGAGTACTGTAATCGTGCTGGAGCTAAAATGACTAAACAAACAGTTATTTCCTCCTTTGGTCAGGGGTACAGGATTATTAGGTTACTGCAAGAGAGGAGCTGGGAGAGGGAATAAGCAAAAGAGAAGTTTTAGAGTGACTTGGACAGATTTCTAAAGCCATTGAAAGAACAAAAAGGGAAAAACAATAAATAAATGGAGACAGAAGCACATCAGCAGTATCATTAACTGTAAGCTTATGTAACTTGTTTGCATGTACATGAGCTCCATGTTAGTTTTAGAATGGGTGGAGCATGAACTTTGTGAAGATATGTACACTCAAGGAAAAAAGAAACGCACCACTGCTTTTTTTTACCACATTTTCTTTTGGTTACTTATTTTTAATGGAAATATTACATGTGCACATCAACCATATACCTGTCCCTGATATTCAGACCCAATTAATCAATGCTTGTGACAGTTTCAATAGCAATAACATGACCAAACAATAAAGCATCACAGTAAACAAAAACACAGTTATTCGATTCGATTGTCAGTAATTAACATGACCACCATTCGCCTCAAGGACACTGATAATTGATGGGTCCCAATGGTTTCAGCAGCAGTTCTTGTTGCTGGTCGAAACCTGTCACGGAGATGTGACAGCCGATTCGCTCGGTCCTGTGCGGCCGTTGTGACACGTTGTCGACCAGATCTTGGACGGTCATTGGAGGATCCAGTGGTCTGGAAACGCTCAGCAAGGCATACAACAGTAGAGTGATGGACTCCAAACACCCTGGCTACAGCCCGTGTGCTCCTTCCAGCTTGAAGCATGCCAATGGCACGATCTCTCTCTGGTTGCTGTAGTCGTGGCATCGTGAACAAATGTGCTTTTTATCCATTTTGGTGTCTTTTTATAGGGAATGGTTGTGCACAATTGAGGACAGGTCCAATTCATCTCTGAGTTTTACTCATGACCCAGACATAGGTGATTATACAAAACTACAATTGTTATTGCTGATCAAAATCAATCAACCGGAACCAGGAAAACAGTGATTTCATTTTGACTCAAAATTGTACTAAACTCATTGTAGTCTGTAATTTTTCACTGTCTATAATATTTTTGGAAAAATTGAGAAAACGAAAATGGTGCGTTTCTTTTTTCCTTCAGTGTATATACCTTCACAAAGTCACAATAAATAAATAAATAAATAAAAAATAATTATTTTTTTTTCTTCAGAGACTGAGAAATATAAGGTTTGGTGGACAGTCTTACATTTTCAGGAATCCCTGAGGTTTCAAAATGATTTTTTTTCCAAAATGATTATGATGCATGTCTTTTTGTGTGGGCAGATTGCTGTGTTTTTTCAGAATACGTGACTTCCTGTCTTGTCATATGGAGTATTGAAGTCATTGATGGGCTCCAGCAGACCCTCATGACTCTGAATAGGAAGAAGTGACTGGATCATGGATAGCTGGATGGTGGTGTTCACACTTTGGAACAAGTTACAACTCTACACTCCTCAGAGTCTGACAGAGACTTAATCACCTGACTGCTCTCCAAACCACTTTTGTCAATTGAGGTGTATGCACAAAACAGGAGTTATTAGAAAATGGTCAGAGGTAAGAAACAAGAGGAGCAAACTGTTTGTTCTACGATTTGTTTATAACACAAATGGAAAAAGAAAAGATAATGAACAATGGAAAGAGAATGGATGAGCACATTTAGGCAGCAGAGATTGTCTGTGCAACAGATCTTGAATGGTGATATCAATTGGCTGTTGGAGATTCCTCATGAATGTGTCGGTGAGCATCCTTGAGGCATCTGTGAGTTGCTCACACATAACGATCATGTAACAACGGGTAACTGTCCAGTCTGTAGGCTCGGCGGCTGACAAATTAAAACACCTTAAGTGGAAATGGATGCAATAGTGTTAAACAAACAGACTTGCAAACAAAATGTCAAGAAATTCTAAACTTTATGACCTAAACAATAATATGACAGCAGAAATATATACAGATACTTTTAACCTGAAGTGAGTATTGTGTAAGTTAAGGTTTGAGGACACAAAGGTATGTAAAATTGGAGCTTTAGCATTAAGAGATCAAATATATTGTACTTTATATTTCTCAATTGACACCAACACAGTTGCAAAGGTGTTTTGGTGTGCAAAACACAGGTTGTCGTCACACTAACTCCAGCCAACATGTCCATGTGGCCCCATCTGGATTAAAAGTGGGCTACTTGGATACATGGGCTTAAAAATGGGCCAAGGACACGGGTTCCCTTTTGGTTTCAGTATTAGGGGCTCCAAATGGAAAATCTATTGAGGCTCATGAGGGATACAAATGAGCATAGATTAACATGGGCCAAGAAAGGGAGTCTGTCCCATATAGTTTGTGTAACATATGCCCCATATTAGAAGATTAACCAGTTGGGCCTCACCTAAAATCCTGGTAGGTCCTATTTATGCCCATATGCACAAATACTAGTAGGGTCACTCTGGAACCTGCAGACAAATCCACGATAGATTCCATTTTGCAGCTCATTTTTATCTCAAAGGGGTCCCTCATATAAACGCCTGCCTTGGAAAAAGAAACATTCTCTGGAATTGGCTTCACTTGTTCTTTCAGGAGAGTGTCAGATAACACAGTGGTTCCCAAAGTGGGGGTCGCGGGACGCCGTGGGGTGGGTCGCGAAATGATTTCCATAAATCTTTTTATATATATATATATATATATATATATTATGGCAAGCCGTTCAGGAAATTAAGATATATATAATATAAAAGTCTGAATATATGGAATGAAGTCTGAATATATGGAATGAAGTTTGAATATATGGAATGAAGTCTGAATATATGGAATGAAGTCTGAATATATGGAATGAAAGTCTGAATATATGGAATGAAGTCTGAATATATGGAATGAAAGTCTGAATATATGAAATGAAAGTCTGAATATATGGAATGAAAGTCTGATATATGGAATGAAACTTGAATATATGGAATGAAAGTCTGAATATATGGAATGAAGTTTGAATATATGGAATGAAAGTCTGAATATATGGAATGAAGTTTGAATATATGGAATGAAGTCTGAATATATGGAATGAAACTTGAATATATGGAATGAAAGTCTGAATATATGGAATGAAGTCTGAATATATGGAATGAAAGTCTGAATATATGGAATGAAAGTTGAATATATGGAATGAAAGTTGAATATATGGAATGAAACTTGAATATATGGAATGAAAGTCTGAATATATGGAATGAAGTTTGAATATATGGAATGAAGTCTGAATATATGGAATGAAACTTGAATATATGGAATGAAAGTCTGAATATATGGAATGAAGTTTGAATATATGGAATGAAACTTGAATATATGGAATGAAAGTCTGAATATATGGAATGAAGTCTGAATATATGGAATGAAACTTGAATATATGGAATGAAAGTCTGAATATATGGAATGAAGTCTGAATATATGGAATGAAACTTGAATATATGGAATGAAAGTCTGAATATATGGAATGAAGTTTTGACGTCACCAAGTCTCCCGCGCCATCTTGTTTTTCTGTGTGCCGCTTTATTTCGTAGAGATGTTGCAAGAAATGCATCAATATGAGCCAGTCAGCACGAAATCTTGTGGCAGCACTTCTAAACAATGAAGATGTAAATAACACCCTGGCGAATGCATGTACGGGCCAGAACAACACCAGAATTCGTACTCAGTACCATTCAACTGATGAAGAAGTTTCCTCGCTTTTTCACCGAGGACGACCAGCAAGTGCCGTGAATGTCACAGGTTATCAGACACACAGTAACCGAGACAGAAACGTGCCTTCCACCTCACAGGAGCCCCCCAGCACAGCCCCTATCTACAATCTTCGCCCGTACACTCGAAAAGGCTCAAGACCCAAGAGGTAAGAAAAAAAAAATAAGAAATGTATTTGATTATTTATTCTGTCAGAACAGTTGAATATGTGTAGAACTGGTTGTGTGGTGGGCAGTGCTGTGCTGAACCATCTAATGTACGCCGATGATTTGGTGGTCTTTAGTCCGAGTTCAGCAGGTCTCCAGCATCTTCTTAATATTTGCTCTGTTTATGGGGTTCAACATGACATCAAATATAATGCTAAAAAAAGTGTCTTAATGATCTGTAGAACGAAGTAAGACAAATGTATAACCTCTCCTGACTGTAATTTGGCAGGTGATGTTCTACGTGTCTCCAATAAGGTTTAAATATCTTGGCCATTGGATTACTGATCAGCTCACAGATGATGAGGGCGCAGTAAAGTTAGTTTCATTTTCGACATTCGCTCGTTTTTTTTTCTGTTTGAGCGTTAATAGCGTCATGAAAACGGCAACGATTTCATCCAGGTTGGTATCATTTTGTAGATATAAGTATACCAGACATTTCACAAGTGTCATCAAACCTCAAGGCTCAGTCAGTGTGGCAAAAACTCTAAGGAACAGCGCTGAATGTTGTTCTGAGTACCTCGCTGCTGCCGCGGAGTTTAGGGACCGTCAGCAAATTACTGCGGTCAAGCAGCAGCCCTGACCAAATACACTAACAAGGCTGATCAATTCAGCCCGGCAAAGTCCGGCAGCATTGCTGGACTTCCGGTTTCCAAAATAAAGGCTTAAAAAAGAACATAAAAGGATTGTATTCAATTCAAACAATATAATTTCTTATCTGTTTATAAGATCACTTGTTATGTTTCACAATACCCCCTACTAAATTATGTGAGAATATATTGGACTTTAAATTATCAAAAACATAGGTGTCTACTGTACCTCTATTATGGTTTTATTTTGAAATACCACAATGGGATTTGATCCCAGAGACCCCATTCCACTTCTCATATGTTGCTTAGGTCAGTATTCATCTTTCACAACCATTATCTCCAAGAAAATCACATCAAAAAATTATTTAAAAAAAAAAATCAAGTATCTACTGTAACTCATTTATTAATTTTCTTGATGTGATTTTTCTTGATGTGATGAATAATCATAAACATAACAAACAGAGCAAATATTAAGAAGATGCTGGAGACCTGCTGAACTCGGACTAAAGACCACCAAATCATCGGCGTACATTAGATGGTTCAGCACAGCACTGCCCACCATACAACCAGTTCTACACATAGTCAACTGTTCTGACAGAATGAATAATCAAATACATTTCTTATTTTTTTTTTCTTACCTCTTGGGTCTTGAGCCTTTTCGAGTGTACGGGGCGAAGATTGTAGATAGGGGCTGTGCTGGGGGGCTCCTGTGAGGTGGAAGGCACGTTTCTGTCTCGGTTTACTGTGTGTCTGATAACCTGTGACATTCACGGCACTTGCTGGTCGTCCTCGGTGAAAAAGCGAGGAAACTTCTTCATCAGTTGAATGGTACTGAGTACGAATTCTGGTGTTGTTCTGGCCCGTACATGCATTCGCCAGGGTGTTATTTACATCTTCATTGTTTAGAAGTGCTGCCACAAGATTTCGTGCTGACTGGCTCATATTGATGCATTTCTTGCAACATCTCTACGAAATAAAGCGGCACACAGAAAAACAAGATGGCGCGGGAGACTTGGTGACGTCGAAACTTCATTCCATATTTTCAGACTTTCATTCCATATATTCAGACTTTCATTCCATATATTCAAGTTTCATTCCATATATTCAGACTTCATATATTCAAGTTTCATTCCATATATTCATTCATTCATTCATATATTCAGACTTTCATTCCATATATTCAAGTTTCACTTTCATTCATTCCATATATTCAGACTTCATTCAGTTTGACTTTCATTCTTTTCCATTCATATTTCAGACTTTCATTCCATATATTCAGACATTCCATTCATTCATTCATATATTCAGACTTTCATTCATTCATTCATTCAGACTTCATTCATTTCAATTTCATTATATATCATATTTCAGACTTCATTCATATATTCAGACTTTCATTTATTTCATTCCATAGACATTCATTCCATATATTCAGACTTCATTCAGATTTCCATATAGACTTCAGACTTTCATTCCATATATTCAGACTTTTCATTCCATATATTCAGACTTTCATTCCATATTCAGACTTTCATTCCATATATTCAGACTTTCATTCATATTTCAGACTTTCATTCATATATTCAGACTTCATATATTCAGACTTCATTCGGACCATTCAGACTTTATTTGACCATATATAAGATTATATATATATTCAGACTTGATAATCATTCATATATTAATCTATATATATAATCTAAAGATTTTCCTCATTTTTGGGAACCACTTCATCATATTAACATTTGCTCCATGTTTCATTCCTCCCAAGATTCAAATTTATTCAATATTCTTTTTCAAGATATTCAGACTTTCATTCCATATAACATTCAGATTCATTCCATATATTCAGACTTTCATTCCATACTATTCAATACTTTAGACTTTCATTCCATGTATCCCAGATATTCAATATAGATATATTATTTTGACTTCCATATATTCATGCTTTTATCATAATAGAAATATATTCTATATGTAAAATCAAAAATACAACTTCTGAGCTCATCTTTTCATTGTCGTTAAGCCCGTCACACATGTTGCGTTATTATTTTTTACAGTCACATCTGGGGATAGTGGGGGTCGCCAGTCTCTGGCCCATGTTATTTGGGGGTTTTGAAAAAAACCCCTGAGATAACATACAGTAGATGAGAAGAGTAAAAGAAAGTACCGGTAATACTGGTCAGAAAACGTACCCCTGAGGGATACAAACAAGAAATGCAGGATGACCTACATCTCACTGATATGCTATTTAACAATATGCAAAAGCGTCAGCTTGGCAAATATAAAATACAAAAAAAAAACCAAAACAAAAGCAAAAACATATATTTTACCATATAGTCCCACCAAAAATTACAGACTGATGTGCAAGTTGTTATCTTCTTAAAAAGAAATAGCACTCCAAAAACAAAAAACAACAAAACAAAAGAAACCAACGAAACCCTACAACATTGTTTTTCATGCCTCTGTACACTTCGAATTGAGAAACAACAACTTAGTGGATCTCTCCATCTCTTAGTCATGCATCAAAGTAAGTTTTATGGAAAAGTTATGGCAACGTAACTTTTCCGTTGTCTTTTTGTCGATCTTTTTCCTTTTTGAACTACAATTCTCTACATCTGAGTGTCGATTGTTTGCCATGACTCTTGTCTTTGCCCTAAATGTAAAAGAAAAAAAAAAAGTGGAAAGCAAAATAAAACCCGCACAGGCTTTTGGACCAATCAGTGGAAATTAAAAAGACAGATGAAGTGGACAGTATCAACACTAAATTATAGTAGTCTGAAGTGGCTACATTTCTTTGGTAGCAGCTGCTTGTAGTTATATGCATTTGCCCTGCCCTGTGATAGAAAGACCCAAAATCAAACTGTTTTAACAACAATGTCTTTTTATTTAGCTCCACTGAGTTAACAGGGAGGTGATGACAATGTGGAACATAACTGTGGATCACTCAGTGTCTCCTAATCTGTCCAAACACCAAAGCAAAAGTTTTAATCCTCCTTAAAATAGTGTTGAACTGCATGATAAAGAGGATAGATCAGGATGAAGCAAAAACAAAAAATTCAGACAACCAAGTTTTCATTGTACATATCAAGCACGTACATTATACGTTTATGTATGTTTTTAAACTGAAGTCTGTTTGGAGAAAGGCTCTATCTTATCCCATGAAATCACTTTTAAGGAATTTAACAAAAACCTCATATAATCACAGACCCTGGCTCAAGTTCAAAGTGTGTAATTCAGCCAGTTCAGGCCTCTGCCTCTCTAACCATTGTGGTCGCAAACATCGTCATATTTTTTACTGCACAATCTTTAGCTTGCTTGTCACTGGGCAAGGCATCGTCTTGCTTTACTGTCTCTCAACATCCTTGTGATGTACTAATTGATTTTATCTTCTGCACAGAGTTTGCAGCCATCCTCGTGTCCTGTTAAGCCTTTCTGTACTATAGTTTCACACAACACTCATTTTGCCTCCAAAGGCAGAACAGAGGTGGAACACTGGAATAAAGCACCGTTCACACTGCACAGCTTTTCCTGGGAAATTTGGCTTTCTACTCCAAATCAACATGAAATAGAATAATATTTATTGATTGTGAGGCAAACTCCACCACCTATACATAACTGTATTTGTCAGCATCCAGTCTCAGTGTGTAAAAGCAACTGATCTTAAATCTCCAGCTTTGAGTTAAACTTATTGCTTTGCTTTAATGGCAAAACCATGCATTGGATGGACATACAGGTCTCAATTAATGATTCAATAGAAATGAAAGAACTGTTTGTCCCATTAAAGCTTAAAACTGTCACAGTCCTTTTTTTTTTTTTTTACAACACTTGTCACTCGTATAAGCAATAACATAATAATCTAACTTGCATATTGTTACAGGGTACTTTCAATCCTTGCATCATTTTGACTTTTGTTTTATATTGAGTTGTATTTTTTTTCATATTTTATCCTTATTATTTTTGTGTTCTTTTCCTGGTGATGATCTGGCACTAAGTGAAAGTGTCCTGGTTGACCACATGATGGTTTTGGTGTCGTGCCTTCCTGTGCCTGCAGCTCAGCATTCAGGGTGTGGACAGTGTGGTTGTAAGTTAATAACTGAGTGGACCTGCCTTGGATCCATTTAGAGTGTATGAGGCTGCATATAACTCAGGTCTGTCCGGTTAAAATGAGGCAGTGAAGCGTTGAGGCAGCGTTCAAGCACAAATCCATCTCTTCCTCTGAGATAAACATCTTAAAAGAAGACTAACAAAAAAGGAAACTTTAAAAACAGGGCTATTTCTAAAAGTCTATATAGATAGTATGGTGAATTCCCATCTATGGCTATGCGCTTTACCCATAAATAATTGCTGCTCTCCTTTCTTTTCAGGAGTGTTCACCATATGCTGCCCACCTGTATGATGCTGAGGATGCCAACACACCTATGAGGATCCTACCTGGGCTGTGTGGTGATTATTGCGCTGCCTACTGGCGGCAGTGCCGATATACACTCAGCCTCCTCTTAGAGGAATTAGGAAGCCCACAGCAGTTTGTAAACCTCACTGCCGCAATAGAGGAAGATCAGAGGAAGTTCTGTGACTTTCTGGAGCTCAAGGACAAACAGTATTGCTATCCCAATGTCTTAACAAATGCAGGTAAGGGTTTGCCACAAAAGCACATGTATTTATTGAAAACATAAGTGACAAAAGTAAATCAATAACTCAGAGACACAAGTCTGACTGAATGGAAATATTGTAGCGAAGTCACTGAGGGCCTACAGGCATCAAATATATCTTTTATATACATTGATAACATCGTGGTATGGCCATTTGTAGCGGATTGACAGTCCTTTGAACATGATAGGCGTCAGATTGAGGAATTAGATTTTTCAGTCTCTGCCAGCTGCGTCTCTCAGAGCAACACATCTTCTTCAGATGGAGTTGATCAGATTGTCTATGGTGGCCTGTGGAATGTGATTCCATTATTCCTGGAGTGCCACACAGAGCTGACCCACATTTGCCTGGAACTGGAACACAATCCCGGACAAGCTGTCCAGAACATCACAAAGATGCTCTATTGAGGACATGTTTAGCGAAAATGCAAGCCAGTCCAGAACTTCAATGTCCTCTGTTTGAAGGAATTCCACGCAGATGCGGCATGAGGTCGGCCATTGTCATGTTGAAAGGTGATGTCATGCTGGTGCACAAACGGCACAACAAATGGAGTGAGAATCTCATCCCGATATCTTTGTGCATTAAGGTTCCCTTCAGTGAAGTGCAATGGTGTTCTTTGCCTGTATGTGATGCCTGACCACACCATAGTGTCCACCACCTCCATGGGCAACCCTGGGCATAACATTTGCATCTGCAAACCGTTCACCCACCCATATGCCAGACACGCTATCTTCCACCTGCACGATACAACTGGAACGTGGATTCATCCGTGAACATCAACGCTCCTCCAGCGTGCCAAGGACCATCGGACATGAGCATTCGCCCATGCAATTCGGTTCCCTCGCTGGACAGCAGTGAGATTCAGACCACGGTGAGGGTGCCAAGCAAGCAAGTTGGCTTCTTATAGGCGGTGTCTGAGGTGTGATGCGTCTGCTGTGCAGACCAATAATCTCATCAGCTATGTGTATCGCTGGTCTTCCAATCCGGCAGATGGATGAGCCAGATGTGGCAATCTTGTGATTGAGTGGTCTTACGTGGCTGATGAGGATGAGGTTGATTTGCATTCATGACAGTCTGTTCGAAACCAACTCTTAAACGGCCTATGGTCCGATAATGGAGATTGAGCCGTGCAGCTACTGCTCTGGTGGACATCCCTGTTGCATGTGGCATTGGCATGTGGATATCCAACATGCCAATAGCATGCTCCCACATAACTTGCAACATCTGAGGCATTATGACTTGTGACAAAATTTGACATTTTGTGGTGGCCTTTTATTGTCCCCAGTCCAAGGATTGTCCAGCTGTTGCTCATTTTGTCTGATCACCCATGGGACATGCACTGGGGTAAAAAAAAAAACAACTCACTGAGTAATGCTCACTCACAGCAAGTTGGATTAAAAATTATACACAAATCAAGAGAAATGTTTACTTTTGTACAATAAAATGTCAGCAAATGCTCACTTACAGTTGTTAACTCCAGATGACAACAGTATTCTACTTGGAGCGTTTATATTTTTGTTCGGTATACATTTTGTCAACATCATCTTAGTATTGCAAATGTCAGCTTCAGATGAAATGAGGAAGGCTAAGTTTTGTCACTACGGAATGTTGTGATTGTCTGGTTACCTGTCCAGAGTGTATCCCACCTCCTCTCCAGTGACAGGTAGACTAGATGCCAGCCCCCTAGCAACCCTCAACAGAATGAAGTGGGTATAGAAGATAGATGGAAAGGTAAATAGATGAAGGGATGGATTCAAGGAATATTTGAGCAAACTTTTAAGCGAGGCCATTCAGTGTAATTGCTGTGATACAGCATTTTACTGGATAAGAAAAAGGTTTGTCTGCTGGTGTCGCTCAATATCAAGTCAGACACTCAAACTCAACAGCACACGTTCATATCTTTTTGTTATTTGCTTGCCCTTTTCTTTATTTATTTATTTTCTGTGTGTATATTTATTTTTTGGTTTCCAGAGCTCAATGTCAACCTAGGCTTGGTGCGTGAAGATCCCAAAGGCTGTCTGGAGTTATGCTTGCAAGAAGTGGCCAATGGTCTCCGAAACCCTGTGGCCATGATCCATGCAGATGATGGAACTCATCGTTTCTTTGTCGCAGAGCAGTTGGGTTATGTTTGGGTTTATTTGGCCAATGGTTCCAGGATTGACCGTCCATTCTTGAATCTTACACAGGCTGTCCTCACATCCCCATGGGCTGGAGACGAGAGGGGATTCCTCTGTATGGCCTTACACCCAAGGTCCGCACCTCTGTAATAGTAGTTGCAGTTTGTTGTCAGAACTTGGCAAAACATTTGCAAGATTTTAAGGAAAAACAGTGCCTACATCACTGGAAAATGTTCATGGACATATACATTGAGTATCTCTTCTGTGTACAGGTTCACAACAGTCAGAAAAGCATACGTGTACTACTCAGTGTCTATCAAGAGAGAGGAAAGAATACGAATCAGCGAGTTCACACTCTCTCCATATGATGATAATCAACTAGACCATTCCTCTGAAAGGTACATTGGCAAATATTTGTGAACACTATTCATTCATGTCTCAAACAATACAGTTATATTCACTGTCTTGGCTCTCTTTGCTGTAGAACCATACTGGAGGTGGTAGAGCCAGCATCGAATCATAATGGCGGACAACTGCTATTCGGCCATGATGGATATCTGTACATTTTCACTGGAGATGGTGGGCGAGCTGGGGACCCATTCGGAAAGTTTGGCAATTCACAGAACAAGTCAGTACAATTGAACTACTGTAGTTTTCATGATAAGGTGCATGAAAGATTACTGAGCAGTTGACATTTCCTAACACATAATGGCTTAACAATGACTTTTTTGAACAAGTACCAGTCTTGTGTTTTTTAAACACAAATTTTCTAAAATAGGAAATTTTAAATGATAAAGGCCCATTTAAAAACTTAGGAGGTATATTATTTTTCATTTTCTGGTGCTGGAAAACCCAGAGGAATGTCATATATTTATCAAAACTCATGTGCAGTCCTTTGTGAAATTATGATTGGCACTCCCCAAAATAAAAAACAAACATCAATACAATAAATAGTACAATATAGGCCAGTATATTTCAGTCCAGTCCATATTACCTACTGGCCTATGTGTTGTAGATGATGTAGATGTTTCCCTGCATACCTGGTTGACAGTAAGGCTTGCGCAGACCTTGATGAAAGGCTGACTGGGCTCCATTTATTTGACTCAAGTTTGTTGTCCAAAACATTTTATTGCATTTCCATGGCTTATTTTTAACCTTGCACAGTCAGTACAAATAACTTATTTTTGGTATTCTGCACTCCCAATGAAAACTTACAAATCCAATATGTGTTTTAAGATGATGTGCTTGCTGCTGGGGGGCAAAAAAAGAGAAGAAATTGAACTGTTTAGTATTCTATCTCGATGAAAGGTTTGCAAGAAAATGCCAGGAATAATCAGCCAATCCATAATGTTTAGTAAAGAAAGCCCCACCATGAGAGTACTGGGTAAGCACTACATCCCTACCAAGACCTTTTTGAGAAGTAAAAATCTCTTCAAAATATCAGTTAGCCACTGCTTCTTTTGATGGAAATTTCAAGTGACTGACAAAGTAACTCAGTAACTTGAATATTCTCAATCCTGTGAACTTCCTGTAATTGGACTGCAACATATATTTACTGCATCAGCTATGCAGAGTAAATAATATCCACCCTTTTTTAAACTTTATAGTCAGATTCATGTCAAACATCTTAGATTTTCTTTCTTTGTTTCACAGTTTTTTTTTCTCTTTTTGTAACTATAATAGCTGTTCTGGGAATTAGTTAGAATGTATCCTGCCAAGTTCAATATTGACACTACACATCATAGACCACCACACACAGCTATGTAGAGGAAAAAAGACAGCAGCAGATGGACAGAGAGCAAAGGAAAGAAATGTCCAGGGTGGGAGTGGAAAAAGTGGAAAGGGGCTAGAAGGAATAGCGACTGGTCTATAAGGAGTAAGGTGTGAACTGAATGAGAGGAGTACTGAAAACTGGAAATGGAGAAAGAAAACCATTCATTGACAAGAAAAAAAACTTGAAATGATTGCTCAGAAAGAGGGAAAGAAGATAGAATGGAAGTAAGCAAAGAAAGTGAGAGTCTACAATTTATTTCTAAAACACATTTAAATACATCTTAACCTGACTAAAGAGCTGCACAAAAGAAGGCATTTAAGTCAAAAGAATAAAAAAGGAAACATTTCAAAGACATCAATATTTAATTTCATTTAAATTTATGAAATTAAATATGGGCTGGGAAGAGATCAATTTTGGAGATATTTGCAAATTCGTCATGCTTTAAAGTTTCCTTTCATGACCCTGACTGGGCAAAAATATGTGCTAATGGCCGTACTTTATCGAGGGATCTAAGAGTGAGATTGATGCAGTTCAAGATACTTCACCGGCTCAACTGGACACCAAGCAGATCACACAGGATGAGATTGTTGGATTCAACACTCTGCAGGAAATGTAATCAGGTTGAGGGTACTTTGATTCATGTGCTGTGGTCCTATATGCAAATTCAATTATTTTGGGTAAGGATTCATTACTATATTGTGCATGTAACAGGTTTACACTTTGATTTTTGTCCTGCACTATATGTTCTGGGACATTTTAAAGTGCTGTCAAACTGTCCTCGTGCATTGAAAGACTGGATACAGACTGATTATGATTGGAAGACAGATCCTGCTCAGGTACTGGAAATCCAGTGACTGAGCAATTCCAGAAATCCAGTTACCTCCAAGAAAGGGGAAGATGGGACGGCAATGTGCTGAAACACACAGATTTGGATCAAGGAAGGAGTCCTTGGATAGTTAGTCAGTCTCTCCGGTCTTGAATTTTTCTCCGGTTGTTATATGCTTTTTTGTTCAACAGGTCAGCACTTCTTGGCAAAGTGCTGCGTGTCGATGTTGACAACAATGATGATGGTGCACCATACAGCATTCCCTCTGACAACCCATTCATGGGGGAGAAGGAGGCACGACCTGGTAAACTCATCATTGTTTGATCATGATTATTAACTTCACAGGTGAGATGGATGAATGACATAGCTGTAAATCTAATTGTGACCTTATGTCAGACCTCAACCCCTGACCCAACACTGATGTTAGAGCAAAGCGCCAGTCTAGAAATAAATACTTGGGCTTTCTGTTTACAGTTCTGTGTATAGCCTTCACTCAGTTCTCACAATAAGTGCAATTGTCATGTCCTCTTTCTTTGCAGAGGTTTATGCTTATGGAGTTCGCAACATGTGGCGTTGTTCCATCGACCGTGGTGACCCTGCTACAGGTGCAGGCAGAGGCAGGATGTTTTGTGGTGACGTGGGCCAGAACAAATATGAAGAGGTAGACCTCATTGTTAAAGGTAGGACAGGGCTTAGCTTCAAGCAACATTTCCCTTTCGTGAGAGATTTTACTTGGTTGCTTGAAAATCTGCTTATTAATTATAAACAGACTCAGAGAACATCCATGGTTGAAATGCTTCTCCAGCTCTCAAGTTTAATATCTCATTATCTCCAGATAAAAGAGCTCATTTTAATCTGATAATGGGATAATTATTTTGTAATTAGGAGAAAACAAAGGATTTCCTCTAATGGTTATTAGACTTCTGGGGGGTGTGCCAGCATGCCTAAATGCCATTTTAAGAACTGTAGTAGACTATTTAAACTGATAATATCAGATGCTGACTGAAGCAGAGATATAGCAGCTGCTCAGTCTCTCATTTTTCCTCATAGGAATATATTATTTGCTCTAATACAACAACATAACTGCACCAACAAAGAGTTCACATTTATGTCTTCACTTAGTGTTTATATACGCATCTCCAACAGACATGAAAAAATGTGATAAAATCATTCAGACGTGCTTTCATATTCAAGATAATATAATAAATAGACCTAATAAAATGAAAAAGAAAGTGTTTTTGTCTTCAGATGAAATAATCACCTCACAAAGCTGAGACACCCACATAAATAATTACAGACACGCCCGTCCTCAGCTTCTGTAATTTTCACTCTGACGCCATCAATTTTTCATAGAAATTGTTTACTCTTGTAGTAAGTGAAATGACTGTCATTATCAACTTATCCTCACGCCATATAATAATTTTATGTCAAAGAATCCCCCAAGACACTGTCTCACAGACCTCTCGCAGTTTCATTCCTTTATCCTCTTATCATGCTCTGGGTCTCTGTAAAGCGCCTAGAGACAATTGTCATTGTAACAGACACTATATAAATAAAATTGAATTGAATTGAATTGAATCCTGATTCAGATGAATAGGATCTTTTGTGCAGAGATCTGAGGAAAGCATTAAATAAATACCACATTGCAGCTTTTAAGGGCAACTCCATGTTCAATTTTCAAAGCATATAAGGCGCTACAAAGCAGTGTTGTTTCTTGAGTGGTTTTTCCATGTTACCACATTCATTTAAAGGAGGCAACTATGGATGGAGGGCCAAAGAAGGCTTCAGTTGCTACGATCGCAAACTCTGCCAAAACTCATCTCTAGGTGAGTCAACATTCCAGGTTGCTTCCAAGGCCATAAATTGATTGATTATTTTAGACAGAAGGACAGAATGTATCCTCTACCAAGTCAGTATTCCAATGGAAAAGGATGAAAGTGCTATAATATCTATCCTCTTGACAATGTGACACTTTAATATAGTCCAGCAGGTTTTGTTAACCTAACAGTATAAATGATGATGGTGTTCTATATTCATGCCTCTGTAGACGACATCTTGCCTATCTTTGCCTACCCCCACAAGCTGGGCAAGTCAGTGACAGGAGGATACATCTACAGAGGTTGTCAGATGCCCAATCTCAATGGACTCTACATTTTTGGGGATTTCATGAGTGGGTGGGTATCAACATTTTACAGATTTTCCTTAGACATGTTTTCAAAGAGCCAGGATACAAGTTGTTCAAACTGCAAGCTTATCACAATATAAAAACTAATGAAGAAACACGTTTGACAAAATTATCTTCTTTAACTCTGTAGGGACCAGCCTTATTGACTTCACATTCATGTTCATACATCCATGTGCATCTCTGCATCTCTTTCCGTTCAGGCGTCTGATGAGTCTGAAGGAGAATGAGACAACAGGTGAATGGGAGTACAATGAGATCTGCATGGGAAGAGACCAGACCTGCAGATTTCCCAAACTCATCGACAGTTATTACAGATACATCATCTCGTTTGCTGAGGACGAAGCAGGTAATGATTGTGTGTGTGTGTTTACATTGAAAACCATGTCCACAGGGCTTAGACCCATTTCAGATGGAGGGTGGAACCCTCTAATAGTGGCAAGTAGGAAGTTTTTAAGGAAGAAATATCATGCAAACAAAGCAGTCCTTGTGACTTTCATTAGCTGTATATTAGTTACATTACAACTTAACAGTCTGCAGCTCTGAGAAGTTAGAAGAGGTTTAAAAATTAAATCCGGTTAGAATAATCAACTGCTCAAGTTCAGTATTTGACACATGTATTTTTAAGTATTTTTCACTTCTCTCCTAAAAGGTTTCTGGAAACATCAGTTTAAGAAAAGTCCAAATCATATAACAACCATAAAACAACTTCCTTGATTTTTACTGTAATCATGTGTTGTCCTTTTAATTTTTTTTTAAACATATCTTCCCTCCTCCTTCATCTCTTCTCTACATTCCCTGCTTTCTTTTGCTGTTATTTAATCTAAATATTTCCTTCCTAATTTGGTCATTCCCCCCCCTGTTTACCATCCTCTCACCCCTATCCATTTCCCTGTTGTCTCTGCCTGCCACTCTCTTTCTCCTTTTCTTCTGAAAATTATTTTTTAGGTGAATTGTATTTCTTATCCACGGGTGTCCCAAGTGCCACATCCAGGGCAGGAGTCATCTATAAGATAGTGGATCCTTCCAGGTAAACATTTGCAGCACATCACTTAAACAACCAAAAAATGTCATCACACCTACAAGGTGCTACAGATCTTTAGACTCTACAGACCAGCTATAGTTAAGATGCTAATAGTAATGACAGATTCAGGTCGACGTTGAGACTGCAGAGCCCAAAAAGCGCGACAGAGTATGTACCATAAACTAGATATGTATTATCATTATTCTTTTCCCTTCTCCTGACCATTCAGACGAGCGCCACCAGGAAAATGCAGTATCAAACCTTTACCAGTTAAGATAAAAGGAAAACTGATTCACTTTCAACCCAGAGAGGGTAAGGAGCCTTTACTTCTTTATAATCATCTGTTATCAATCTTTCCAACTTTTCTAGAGTTGCTTATTAGAGAAACAATAGCCTCGTTTGATACTGTGCTACTTGCTACCTGTTTTCTTGTCAGTCCATCAGTGATTCTCCACTGCAAATGTTTCAGTTTCAAAGCAGATGAGCTTTTGCATTGTTATGTCTCCCAGTTGTATTTAAACACCAGGGCTTAACTGCAACATCTCTTCTACAATCCATCCAGAAATGAGAGTAGTTGTCACTTGTATCTGTCTGCATCCAGTCTCTTTAAGTAACAAGATAGGAAATTCTTTCCACCATGTACGAAAACAATAGATGAGCTTTTGACACTATAAAAGTCTATCAGTGTTTTTCTTTTCGTGTTTGCAGAATTTGTAATCAACAAGAAACCAACCACCACCGCTCTTCCAACAACAACCACTCCAAAGACAACGACAACAAGAAAGCCATCAATAAGAAAACCAATAATAATCATAAAACCACCAATTCCAACAAGAAAAACAACACAAAAGACGCCAAAACCAGCTCCGACTACAGCAACAGGAAAAACAACGAGAACGCCAACATTACCACCAACAAGGCCAGCTGTTAAGACAACAATAAAAACAACCCCAGCCACAACAGTCAAACCCACAACTGTCCAGAGGGGCATGGCAAATCCCGCCACGACTGCATCCCCTGGTAGGCCTACTGGTGCACCCGTTAATCATACTAGCTCCACTTATTATCCAGATTCTGGCCCCAGTGTTAACACAGTCACTGAGCTGTCTGTAGGGACGAGCGTGAAATCCACAAACAAACCAGTGCACCCCTGGGTGCGGGGAGTGGCCGTCAAGATCAACACAGACAGTTTTGCTTTCTTAACTCTCTTCTTGCTTTGTATTCTAACACCTTGATGACCAAATTAACAGTTTCCACCTGCCAGCATGACTGCAAAAGATTCTTTGCAATTTACTTCCAAGTGCTTAGCTTAGCTGTTGGTCAGAACCACTCCCCAGTGGGACGTCTGCAGCCCCAGGCGCACAGACCTGGACTCACTTTCTAATGAGTTAACATCATTCAAATTCACTTTTACTGAAATATAATTATATAATGATAAATCTATTCATGCAGCTTGGTATTTTTTTCTCCCAAATTTGCAGGGTTGATAAGGGCTTGGTTTGATTGATAGCGCATTGTATTTACAGTATGATAAGAGAATTACTAAAGATATCACTGAGGAAAATAGATATTAAAGATTATTTTTTTAAATAACTAAATAAATTCAGAATTACAGATAAATTGTCCAATGAGCATTTCTATTTTCAGTAATTTTATAGTTTTCATTGAATTCTGATTATTCTATTATTTAATCATTCCATAGGTTACATTGAAATTTTTTGTTGCTAATTATTATGAAATCCTCCATTATAAAGTTTATTGTCAAGGTGAATTTTAAAGAGCTTTTATGACCACCATTGTGATTTTATAAAATAATACACCCCCAAACAGTGAATTCCTTGCTGAAGTTTCTCCGTACATATAGTCTTTGCATTTATTTTGCAATATCTGCACTGGAAGAGGAAATGGGAATGAGGGATTCAAGATGAACTTGCAAAATTTAAAGTTAATAAAATTTCGTAATAAATATAATTGTTATTAGTAAATTAATATAATAATTAAGTACAGTTGAGCTGGTTGTCTTAAATTATGGGCTTGTTTTTATTTATAAGTTCATCTCTTCACATGGCATGAACCATTTACGTGTTTATCAAACTCAGGTACAGTCAAAAGTGACTTTGATTCCCCGCTCCAAGCCAGCTGACGTGCTACTTTTTTCGTCTGGTCTAAGGCAGGACATAAGGGTGATTATTTTATGTGTCACATATTTGCACTACTTTAATTTAAAATTGGGTACTTGGGTATTATTTATTTTGAATAAATTGTTCTGCATTCAGCTTTGGTTTGGACATTCATCTTTGTGTGTTTGTGTCTATGTCCTTCCTTTTCAGTTATTGATGATAACATTACCTAAAGCTTTATCAAACATTTAAATTGCCAGTTGTGAAAGATTTTGAGGCCATTTTCAAATACTGATGCTAGATTGCTAGACTTTAATATATTTAGTGCCATTAAGCTTCTTTTTCAGTGTGCAAGAGAGTGAAGTCAAACCATAATCTCTTCTAAATGCCTCATTTCCACATACATGTGTGTTTATATGTGAATCCATCGACTGTTGTTCATTTTTATGGTCATTTGCATGAAATGGCTGACTTTTTCTTTTTTTTTTTTTTTACTTTGATACATTGAAAACTTTAAACTTCTGTGGTGGACTTCAGAGACACTGCATTGCTTGTTAAGGAAGTGGATAAACTGAGAGTGGTTTCACACCTTAGCTTGATTGCTTGAGTTTGAGTTTTTACATAACTTTGGCAGCTCAAACTGTTTAACACTTTGTTTGGTTCCTTCCCTCAGAGGATAGTCCAAGCATAACAAAATGTGTCACTATGAACCACACAGGAACATCCTCATCCCTTAGTTAGATGTCTCTGGGAACAAAAAATACAAGAACAGGAAGATCCTGTGTTTTGGACCAGAAGTAGTGCACTTCTTGTTTTATTTGATTTGGCAAAGCTACGTGGATTCATTGTCATACAAGTGATTCTTTATGTAGCTTATGTTTATCACTGTTTTTTAATCCTTAAGCACAGCTACCGCTCGAGAGGAACATTTTAATGCACTCATGTCGCCGAAGGCGCAATAACACAACAGTCAAGGATTTTTCATGCGTTAATTATGCAGGATTGTAAACTAAGTGGAAAAAAGCTCAGCATTAATCCTACAGCAATGAAAGTCTGTACTTAATTCAGTGCTGCAAATCAAATGATTCAAAGCTTTTAGTAGTCCTTTGGTTCAGTACACATTTGCGCCAGGAGGACCGCACCAGAGTTTGCCATTTTTATCAAATCCAGAACACCTGTTTTTGCCAGTCTCAGTGTGATTGCTTAAGTCCACAACATTTTAACAAAACTAGATAGGGAAAAAAAAACGCTAAAATCAATATTTTTCAGTGCTGCAGTGACGTCCATCCAAAATGTGCATCTCCTCACACGGAACATGATGGACAGAGTCTGTCTATCACTCAGAATTACAGACCAGACAGACATGTATGTGGGATGAGCTAGGAACAGCCAGTCTGGCTCGACAAATAACTCTTCTGAAGCCATATATATATATATAGACATAAACTACTATAAACTACTACTAAAATTGTAATAATATAAAGAGGGTGATTCTGTTTCTCCCTCAGGTTATCGCACAACCATCATGACTGAAGCCTTCTCTAGGATTGTTCAAACCCCAATCACCCCCTCGTCCTCATCAAGAAGATATGGGAGACCACCTCAGTACCCCGTCAGTACCACCTCCCAACCTTTACATTCTCCAAAGCCATCTCCTTCGCCATCCAACACACCACTAAAGCGATCCCAGACTGTTTTGATCTCTACACCTCATCCCAAAAATCCTCCAGTGTTGACCACAGCATGGACACCATATTCAAGCCCAAAGCCCACCGTCTCATCCAGCAAGTACCAGAGAACACCTGCCAGCACCACCACACCACCTAAAGCTCAGTCGGAAAAGATGTGGCAAGGACAGAAGATGGAAAGTGCTGGAGAGGGCAACCAAGTAAACAAGAGACCCCGACATAGAGGCCGAGGCTCCAAGAGAGGAAGAGGGAGAAGACTGCCGTGGCGGCTCGGTGCGACTTGTGAGTGCTGACGGTTTGTCAGATCGTGGGAGAGTGGAAATCTTCATCCGGGGGGAGTGGGGAACTGTGTGTGATGACTTTTTCACTAGCAAGGCAGGTACAGTTGTGTGTCGACAGCTTGGTTTCAAAACTGCACTGGCTGTGATGAAGAGGGCTGCACTGGGGGAGGCAGACACCAGTGTCAGGAATCCTACTGGATGACGTGCAGTGTGAAGGTGGGGAAAGAACTTTACTGGACTGCAGTAGGTCAGAGGTGGGAAAACACAACTGCTCGCATGAGGAAGATGTGGGAGTAATCTGTGGTTAGTGGAGGAGGCAATTGATCACACATAGGAAGTTGTCCCTCTTCTTATATTATGTATGGAAAACAAGAATAGGTACTATTTTGTGAAGGAATGGTTAATAGTGGAATTGGTATTTCATGCCTATTGAAGGCAGTGTCTTTTTGCCTTATTTGGCTGGAAATGATTGCCAATTCATGTTTGTTCTGTTTTTTTTTTCAAAATCCCAATCCTTAAAGCCACTGTATGTAGCAGTACCAATTCTGACCACATGGGGCCAGGGTATCAGAGGAAAGTTCATGTGTCACCCCTAGTGTAAGACAAAATTAAATGCAACTTTAGTGGGACATGGTGGTACTTACAAGATGTGCCAACCCATCCCTACTCATTAGCATTACAGCAGAACTGTAGGCCAACACTTGGCCAGAAGTGGTATTGTTCATAGAGTGGCTTTCGGAAGATATTTTATTTTATGGACTTAACTTAAGGCTTTGGATCAGATTTTAAATCAACATATTAAAAGAAGAACAGGTGTCCCCACCACCTCAGCCAACTTCTGATATAAAATACCATTTGTTGTTGATAAAGCTAATCTTTGTGCATGACCCCAAAGTCATCTATGCATGTTTCTCAAAAGTAAAAATAAATAAATAAATCAGCACACGAGGTAGATATTGTGATTGTGTGAAATAAATGTCCAGCACCTTTGTACTGAATGTGTTTCTGGTTTCCAGAAATGTAAAGTGGAGACACATTTTACTGGTTACAAGGCTGAAAATATAGGAAAGTTAAACAGCAAGAAAACATGAAGAGATGGTCTTATGAAGGTATAAAAGATTCTTATGTTGAGCACATTTTTCATTGACCTTTGTTGGTGAACCCAATATTTCCATGAGCTATAATACCTTGCATCCAAAAGAAACCAGAAAAATTTAAGCACCAAAATCTAATCATTAACCCCTGTGTCAGAAAGGACCTGAATGTATAAATTAGTATAAAATAGTTCAGTCGTACCAAGACTAAGTCAATCTCATGAATAAAATTCACAAACTACTTAGAAAACATGCATTTTATATTGTATTATTTCAGCAGGATTCTCTTAAAGCAGCACAAAGGACTTTAGCTATTTTTAACCCTTTGGTTCCCCCTATAGGCAGTGGAAGTTACGTTGCTTTTACACCACTGTCTAAAATTTACTTTTGTTGGTCTCTTTCTCAGTCAGTCTCTCCACTTCTCTTCCATTATTCCTTTCTTGAACATCTTAGTCGTCTCTGCCGTGACGTTTGCTGTTTCATGGTTGTTAATGTGTGACATAGTACCATAAGAGATGATCTTTTGTCTGACTGGGATGGGGCAGAAAGCTACGTTGTCTGGTTTTTGAAAATAGCACACACGGATGACAGTGCAGCTAAACATTACTTTGCAGAAGTAAACAATTATACATTCAAAAGAAACTGAAACCAATATTTTAATATGAAAAAAAGCCCTTTATTATGCTTTAAGCAGGTTCAAGTTTCATTTTGATTCCATGTGAATGTAGTTTTGAGTTTTAACAACAAAATGCTGGACATTCTGTACAATGACTAAAATGAAAATGGTTCCTATTTTTCTTACATGAAGGCTGGAGGGCACAGGGTGCCTAAGATTTGATTAAAGTTTATTGCAAAATCATTTTGGTTCTCTCTTATTGTCTCCTAATGTGACAGAATGTACATGATCCGTGTTCTCTCACAAACGTCCTATTATGCAGGACCATGTTGACACAAAAGGAAGAAAAAATTATGTTTGTTAATAAGCTTCCATGATTATTATTATATTATGATTATCGTCAGCCATCCCTCTGGCTGAACTTTTCACCTGATCTTCAAGGGAGGGTCCAGCCACCCTGCAGAGAAAACTCATGTCAGCCGCTTGTAATCTCCGATTTAATTCTTTCGGTCATTACCCATAGTTGGGGACCATAGGTGAGGGTTTTGGACATACATTGACCAATAAACAGTCTTGCCTTTTGGCTCAGCTCTCTCTTCACCACAACAGACTGGTACGGAGTCTGCATGACTGCAGATGCTACACCTTGTCAATTTCCTGGTCCATTTTTCCCTCACTCCTGAATAAGACCCTGGGGTACCTAAACTCCTCCACTTGAGGACAGAACCTCACTTACAACCCGGAAAGGGCCTTACAAGCTTTTCCGACTCGGCCTTGGCTCTCTGTTGCCTTCATAGTCCGACAGACTAGCCAAGCCCTGTAGGACTCCTTCTTTAGTCCATCAGGCTGAAGGAAGAGTCTTCAAGCCTTCCTCACCTGGGGTGATAGGTTCCTCTGCCAGAGGTTCCTAACAAACCCTCACTACATGTTTGGGTCTATCAGGTCTGTCTGGCATCCTCCCCTGCCATCTGAGTATCCTGGTCCCACCTGCACTTATGGACATCATTATGTTCGCACATGGTGTTTGTTATAGACAAACTGTGACTAGAACAGAAATCCAAAAAGACCACATCACGCCCTTCCAGGTAACATTTTCATTACCCAGGTCAGAGTTGAAGTCGTCCAGCAGAACAATAGAGTCCCATCTAGGAGCACTTTCCTCTCCAGGAAAGCTTACTGTTGTGTGCATGTGTGTGTATATATATATATATATATATATACATACAGAGTCTAACTGAATTAAATATGGCTTCTACTTCCAGACCACAAGGAGGCAGTCATGTATCATCATATCAACATATCAAGCTGTGGAGAAAACAGTGCATAACACTTTCCCCTTTCATATTAGCTGTTTCATTAGTTTGCCCAATAGTACAACTCTATTTTAAGCCTGTTGTCCTTTTCAAGTTAAATTTAACTCAGTCATACACGACAGCGAACAAAATCAGATCATAATGCCAAGAAAGCATCTGCAGATATCTGAGCAGTCTAGTTATGCAGTAAACAGATGGTGCAGTGTTTCTCGCCTGTTTATTTCTCCTATCACTGCTCTTTTCTGTCCTCAAAGGGCTCTTTGCATGCTGTCCTCCATAGTCTTTTGGCCAGAGACAGTAACAGCTTGCATTTACTGTGTAAAATTACCAGCGTCAAAGCCACTAGTCTATGTTATTAATAAGGGTCATGTAAAAAATATTGTTGCATTGAAATGCATCTTGTATCAAATCCAAGCAATGAAAATTACAATGATCAAAAAAGGTGATAGGAACATTATTGGAAGAGCTTTATAGCCACAATAGGAGTTCAAAGTGATCTCTTTGCTCATTCTTAGTAGATTTAAATTAGCAGTTTAGTGCTATTTTCATTGATTTCCTCATTTGCAAGCTTACAATCAAAACAACTGTTTGGCTTGATTGTCCCATCTGTTTGCAGTGTTCTCTTCTGTGCTCATTCGAGCCTCAGGGGAAACATTGTATTTCACTTATTTAACCAAGCAAGGTTCCTGAACACGTTTTCATCTTTGTCCTCAGGAAGAAGTCTCTTAGAAGTGCAAATGTACACAACCATGCACAACTGAGCAGCTCCGGAGACCAAGGGTGTGCTACTTAACCCTCCTGTTATGTTCGTTTCGGAGGAACAGCAATTATGTTCCCGGGTCAATTTGACCCAGGAAATGTTTGATCATCCAAAAGTATCTAAAAACTAAAAACTCCCAAATAAACACTGTTTATATCTCATTATTAACTCCATCACTAACTATTTAAATCAATATTTAGTGCATTGTTGTTCTTTACCTCTCACAGATCATGGTTCAATGGTAATTATTCACTTGTTTTCTTTTTTTAATTAATGTTAAAACATTTTTAGATGTGCATTGGAAAGACCGATCTATAAAATACAATAGTTCAATCTAACATTGACTTTTTTTATAATTATTCTATATTTTCAACTTTTCTTTTTGGGGTGATGTTGATAAATTAGCACAAGAAAACCTCATCTTCCGGATCAAATTGACCAGCTGAATTAAAAATCAAAATCTACTGAATTTACAATGAAAGAAAACTGAAGAATTGTTTTTGAACCAGAAAGTAATAAAAATAAGAAAAATCAAACTAATAGATTAACAAAATGAACATGGTGTGTTCATATGTGTGTCTGTGAGTCTCCACTGCACACAAGTGACATGTCATCACGTTGTGACAATAAATACTACGCAATGTGTAAAACCAGAAATCCATCCATCCATTATCCAACCCACTTATTCCTGTGCAGGGTCATGGAGGTCTGCTGGAGACAGAAGCTTAGACAGAAGATGTGCTCCTTGCAGAGCTTTGATGGGTTCAACTCTGGAAAGATCTCCTTCCAAATGACAAATGCGTTGTAGGCTGATCTATCAGTCATGTTATAAAAGATGACCAGCGGTCAGCTTTCAGTCATTCGTTTGGTGCTTTTAGACCCAATGACTTGGTCTAAATGATCCACCCCTCACTTTGGTGGCATTGTAGGGATCATACTTGGTTTCTGATCTTCTCTTGAGCTGATTTCAGACTTTTTATGCAAAGTGCTCATGACATTTTGACATTTCCCTCCTTTTTGGGGCAGAAAGGCTCTTGGGCTGTGGTGTCTGTGAAGGCAGACATGGAGGACTCAGGGGTCCTGTTCTTGGTAACCAGCAGCTCAGCAGAGAGTTCACACTGGTTCTTTTGGACCGCTCCAACCATCGTGAGCTTTCTCTTTAGAAGTCCCTGACTCAAGTTGCAGCTTGTGAAAAAATTGTCACAGGTTATATTCTGCCTTCTGAGACCACATGTCATGTCAAGCACGACCCAAAGGAGAGGGTGTGAAACTGGGGAGAAATGGGGGTCACAGTTGCAAAGAAAAAAAAAAAAAAAAAAAAAAAAAACTATTATATTAGATACTTATAACCCCTTTTAGTCTCCATTTTGGCTGCTGGGTCAAATTGACCCGAACATAATCTATGTAACATAAACGTGGAGAGGGGGGTTGCAAATATGTTACATGAACAATTTTTATTTCATATGTTGATTAGACTAATTAAGCCAAAAGCAGAATACGTTTTATCCTGAAAAAATACTTTAAATTATTTTTACTATTTTTTTTTTATTTTTAATTTTCAAAACGGATCAATTTGACCCGCAACATAATAGGAGGGCTTTAAGGCTTTCTTAGAGTCTCTTAAATCTTTCCAGCATCTATTTATAACAAGTCCAACCTCAGAGCCCATAATGATCAGATACAGCACTGGACTGAGAATCAGGCTCCTGGAAAGGTTTGGATTAAATACAGTTTCCTCGTATTTGTGATTTACAGATCCTCATGTAGTACTACACATGGACACACGAGGGCACCACACAGCCTTCAGTAGTTCTGAACATTCCAGTTCTCTGCTGACCCAAATTTGCATTAGCGAGAAAACAAATATTTGCAGGGATGCAAATATCTACATATATTTGACATTATCGAACGCTAACATTTACACATGTTTCTACTGTAATGATGATCATGAACTCCCCATTTTCACTGGCTTTGTTCTGTGTGAAGGAAGGTGGGGTGTTGCAGGATCATCTAAAAAAAGCTCTGACTTCAAAGTTCATTTATATCAGAACTGCTAAAATGTAAACTAAAAAGCCAGTTAATGACAGACATTAGATGAAAAAGGGGGCAGAGGAATGTTGAGATGACAAGCTGTAAATGATGTCATAAAAGTGATGATAATCTTTGCCAGCAGACTATTTAACTGTGACATTAATTATCTCTAATGGATCAATGTCTGTTTAAGACAGGAGATATTCCTGAACCCTATTAGGCTAAAACTGAATGGATAGGATGTTCTTTTGATTTACAAGTAGTCATTTCAACAGGAAAGAGGATGGTATAGTGAACATGACAGTAGAGAAAAGACTTATTCTGAATTATAAAAGTATCAGAGTATCATTTTCTCAGTTTAATTATACAGACAGATTGCCTTCAGTTCTTAGGAAAATTTGAAAGAGAAATGTTTATAAAGTCACAGTTTTGCTACTTTTTTCATTCAAAAGTCTCATGGAAATCAAAGTACGCCCTTTCAATTCAAAAGATTTTACTTTCCAGGAGATTAAAAAAAAAAAAGAAAAAAGGAAATCATCTGATTCTTTCTGGGTTTTAAAATTAGATTAATATAATCTCAGATAAACAACATTTGACACTGAAAAACTAAACCAAAAGCAGAAATAGTGTGTAAGAAAACTTACAGAAATATGGATTAATGAATAAATGGAAATGTCAGTGAACTGCAACATTTTTCACAACAATGTCACAAACTTATAATATCTTAAAGAAAATAACTGCTTGAAGTTATTTAATCATGGGGTCAAGTTAGTTTTTTTACATTTTGCTTTTCCATATCAGTTCACTTTTTGTTACATAAATGGTGACACACTGTAATATGTCATGTGCTGTTGTTCATCTGAGTCTGCATTTAGCTTATTTGAGTTTGCATATAGCTTATTTAAAGTCATGGTAAAAACCAGGCGATTACCTTAGTAGTGAATTTCTTTTTGACATGATTGGATAGTAATGTGATTGCCTCTACTTCATCCCTCTAAATTTAATATATATAGTTTTACATTGTTATATATAAGACCATTAAATTCCAGAAGATCCTAAAATAGAAAAAATAAATAAATAACAGAATGGTGAAAGAAGGGGGCAAAGAGAAGCGAGGTGGAAAAACTGAATTAAGTAGCCTGAGGTTTCACACAGGGTTTGTAAAGATACACAAATAACACAAAACATGCACGCACACACAAGCATGCATACATGAGCATACACAAACATGGTTTTTGGGCTATCTTTGTGAGGAAGTTCATGAATATAAATGCACATTTCTCCCCATTCTCTAACCCCAGCTATCACAATAAAATGCCCATCTATGAAGTGAACCAGCAAATGGCGTGGCCTTTATTGACTAAAACCAAATACTAACTTTATCAAAATGTCTTTATCTTTCTCATTTAAACCTCTAACTCGTGCTCATCAAGATAGTTATATAAGTGCACATACATCCACACATGCATCCCCTGGTGTCTTTTGTGCCAAATTTATCTCTTCCTGCCTCCCACTGTCTGTTTCTTTTTACTATTTGTCACTCCACATCTCTTCTAGGAGTGATGCTCTGTCCTGCTCTTGAGAGTACAACCTTATTATAGAGGCAAGTGCGGGTTGGTAAACTGAGCATGAATAGAGATGGAAAGTAGAGGACAGATGAAAGTGAAAGCAACCATTAAGGTCTGATCATCTTGTGAAGCAGCAAACTCTGAAACGAAGCAAGTTATTTATGCACTCACTGCTGTCTGCTTGACTGCAGTTTGGTATCTACAGATCAGTCCTTGTGTGAACTTTTGTTCCTCTTTATCAGTATGTCTGCTTTGACCAAGGGTTTGTCAGTTTCCTTGTTTCCAAGTAGAGCACAAAATTCACGTTACCTCGTCTCCTGCACCACAGTTGTCACATCTTTTGAAGTATTTAGTGGGATTACCCACCATGTCAGTTCAGCTTCTTTGCTCCTTATCCAATATGAACAGAGCATACATTTGTTGTTATCACTATCTGACATGTGGGAGCCTTTCAGGCATCTAAACATGGCCTACATTGTAAAATCTGGACACAAGCATCAGTGGCACCATTCCATCAACACACATCTTTTTTTTTAATGCTAGAACATCTCCATTTACATGAAATTAAATAATTATGTTATATTGTTAGTTTTCTGTTTTCTGTTTATTTTGAGATATTATTTCTCTTAATTGCTTTAATTTGTTTTGCTCATTTCACACTCATTTTCAGTTTATTAGTTTATTTCTCCATTGCAAGAAAACCTTCATTTTTCTTTCTTTGCCACTTTGACTTTTTTTTTCTACGCAACTTTATTTCTGTGAATCCTAGTTTGGATGTGTTTGTTTCTTATGTCTCCTGTGGTCTCACTGTGGTTTCCTTGTTTACGAACTTAGACTGTTTATGGACTTTCGCCTGCCTTTTTTCTGGTTTCCCTTTTCAACTGCCACCAAAATTTTGACTCTTCCATAACAGCAATAAACTTAAATTATATATAGGAGAGAGGGTGAGACGGAGAGGGTGTAGGACAGAGAGAGGAGAGCACACAAATGACTAAATATAATGACCATATAAACATTAACATAAACAGATGCAGGTAACAGCACTGAGGTGAGATGGCCAGAGGACCAGGTCGCCGGTCACCACGGCAGTCGGCACCCCGAACACATCCACACACACAAGTGGAGGCAAACCCCGGGATGACCAAAGGATGGAAACTGCAAGTCAGCATGCAACCCAGGAAACTCTGGCCTGCAAATTCACAGAGAAAAAAATAAGAGGGGGCAAAACAGCACAACAAACCACAGAAAAGAAAAAAAAATGGAGCACAGTTACAGTAACAATGTGCTCCCAATTAATTATGAATGAGTTGGAGGAGGAGGAAAGGGAAGGAAGGGAGAAGAGGAGTGGAGACACCGCTCAGCAGATCGTGTTGATGTCCCCCTGCAGCGTAGGCCTATAGCAGGATAGCTATGACGAGGCTGTGATTAAGATGAACCTACTCTAGTCTTAGCTCCTACAATTGTGGCTATGACTATTAACCCATACAAACTGTTGTTTAGGCTAACTATAGGCTTTACTAAACAGAAATGTTTTCAATTTAGTTTTAAAGATGGAGATGGTGTCAGCCTCCTTAACCCAAATTGGTAGCTGTTTATATAAAAAAGGTGCCTGGTAGCAGAAGGCCCGTCCTCCAAACCTACTTTTAGATATTCTAGGAATGACAAGTAATACCGCACTCTGAGAGCAGAGAGCTCTATTAGGCGCATAGCGTGCTATCAAGTCTTGTAAATAGCGCAGAGCTAGACCATTAAGGGTCTTATATGGGAGAAACAGAATTTTAAACTCAATTCTAAATTTCACGGGGAGCCAATGAAGGGAGGCTAACACGGGAGAGACATGATCTCGCTTATGGATTCCTGTCAGCGCCCTCGCTGCATGCATTCTGGATCAATTGGAGGCTATTCAGCGAGCTTTTTGGACATCCTGCTAACAAGGCATTGCAATAATCCAGTCTAGAACTGACAAACGTGTGGATTAATTTTTCGGCATCACCCTCGGAGAGGATGCTCCTAATCTTAGCAATATTTCGGAGATGAAAAAAGGCTGTCTTGCAAACCTGATTCATATGCTGCTTAAATTACATATCCTGATCAAAAATAACTCCAAGGATTTTCACAGTTGTGCTGGAAGCCAGCGTAAACCCAGTTAATCCATTCCTCAGTTAGAGGTTAGAGGACATTTATAGGACATCCAGTTAGAGGACATCCAGGACTTAATGTCATTAAGACACCCTTGAAGTTTGGCCAAAGGTTTTGTTTCCTCTGGTTTCATAGATAAGTACAGCTGCATATCATCAGCGTAGCAATGAAAGTTTATGCCATGGCTCTGGATAATTTTTTACCAAGGGCAGCATGTATAAAGTGAAAAGGATTGGTCCCAGAACTGAACCCTGTGGGCGCCGTAGCAGACCCTAGTCCGTGTAGAAGAAACGTCATTAACATGGACGAACTGGAAACCTGTCAGATAGATATGACTTAAACCAGCCTAAAGCCTGATTTATACTTGAGCGTCAGGTCGTCTGCGTCACCTACGCAGACGATGGAGAGATGCCCCCCCACCCTACGCAGACACTCCACTGCACCTACCCAAAATTGTAGGTCGACGCAGACAGTGTCACAGAGAGGAGAGAAAGGAGGCCTCTGATTGGTCAATTCTACATCCGCATAGAAAAGACCGCGTCATTTAAGAAATGAGGAAGTACCCACATCTGTACGATTTTCGTTCTCCACTCTACAAAGACAGCACATATTCTAGTTATTCATGGAGGGAGACTGCCATGAATGTGGGTCTAGATACGGCTGAGATGGTGAGGAAGTGGAAAAACGCAAGAGATAAGTTTAGTAAGTTTAGCTAGTTTGTGTTGTCCCGCTTGCGTTGGAATAACATGGCGTGGAATAACATAACGGAGACTGCGCTAGTATAAATCAAAAGTGTCTGCGGCATCTCTGCGACAAGCTGACGGTGACACATTTCCGTGAGAGTATACACCGCCCTTAATGCTGTCCCTTTAATTCCAACAGTGTGCTCTAATCTATGCAGCAAAAAGCTGTGATCAATGGTATCAAAAGCAGCACTGAGGTCCAGCAGAACAAGAACAGAAACTAATCCATTGTCTGAGACCATGAGGAGGTCGTTGGTGACTCTAATCAGCACAGTTTCTGTGCTATGATGAGTTCTAAACCCTGACTGAAAGACCTCAAATAGATCATTTCTATGCAGGTGTTCTCCTAATTGGCTAGCAACTATTTTTTCCAGAATTTTAGAGATAAATGGAAGGTTGGATATTGGTCTATAGTTTGACAAGATGTCTGGATCAAGAGATGGTTTCTTGAGCAAATGTTTTATAACTGCAACTTTAAAAACTTGTGATACATATCCTAATTGTAGAGATAGGTTTATCTGATCCAAAATTGACATACCAATAAAGGACATAACATCTTTGAGCAGTCGAGTTGGGATAGGATCCAACAGGCATGTAGATGGTTTAGCTTTACTGATAGTTGAGGTCAACTCAGAGAGGGCCCACAGGAGAAAAAAACAGTCCAGAGCATAGAATCGCCAATCAGAAGGGTGGGTTTCTCAGTGGGTGTGTTGCTGAGTGGGGAAAAAACCAGTTTGATATATGAAGTGAGTGATGGTGATCCACATGCCTTTGCTTTGGGCTACGCCTTCTTCGAACCATCACCCAGCCGCCCTGACTGGCCGGCTGCTCGGGTGCTGCAGGGGAACTGCTAACTAAAGCTACTCTAGGCCGCTCTGCCACTACGTTAGCCTGACTACTGAAAGTTATTCTCCATGTTCTTTTATCTGGTGCCATTGACAAGACTAGAAACAAAGGTCAATTAAAAAGTTTAATACAATCATGAAATACAAAGATTCAATATGCCATGCAGAATATTTTAATCGGCCGATGGTACACCTCCCTGACACCACAAAGAGATGCCAGGGAAATGCACCCAGAATATCAGATTGTCTCCGCTCTTATAGTCACAGAAAAGGCGGATCCTTGTTTTTCTGAGTTGTATGGCTCTTTATCCTTGAGTCCAGATGGTAAACAGCTCTTCAGTCCAAAGTCCAGGAATGGTATGTCCCTAAATGTGTTGCAGTCTGCTGACACACTGTTGGGGGTCGAGAAGCCAGGATGTTCCAGTCGTTTAAGTCATAAAACCTAAAGCTGAGGAACTCACGGTCATGAAAGAAGACTGCATTCTTACATGCAATAAAGTTTAGTTTTAACAGTTAAACAGTTTTCTCAGTTAATTCTAATCCTAACACTACCTATCACATCTGACGGACTATGGTCTAGTTGACAGAACCGAGCCTCTAGCTCACTGAGCCTTGCCTCCAAAGCTATGAATAAACTACACTTTACGCATTTACCTCTCTCGCTAAAGGAGGCAGAGGAATAACTGAACATTCCACACACTGAGCAGCGGGAGGGAGAAACAGAGGGAGAAGAGGAAGCCAAGCTAATAAGCTAAAGAGCTAAAGAACCAGTGATTAACGGCAACGAGAATCCCAGGGAAAATGTGCGAAGCGGAAACTACGTGTGAGTGCTCAGATTACAATTTACAACAACAGTGTTGAGTTATCACCAACTCGAGTTTAATTTTAAGTTATAAAAAGGTTAAAGGAATCCAAAGACCATTCACCATTCAAACAGGAACCACCAGCAAGAAGCCTTTATGCCTTAAATGTCTCCTCTTGTATGCTCGCTCTAAATAAACCCATATTCATGCATACATGTACCCTTCCTATCTGGCTGGCAGTGCAGATGGTGGCACTGGGTGATGCTAGAGGCCAAAAGGACAGTTCTTCCAAGCTACACACACACACACACACACAGCATGCATGGAAATATAGGACACACGACTGATTTGATGGATTTTCATGTCATGCTTTACACAAGTATGCACAAATGTTCAGTAATTCCAATCTTAAAGCAACACTGGCTTGCATTTAAAGGTGAGTGAGCCCTCTCCCACTGACACAGACCTGTTTGGCCTGGAATTACGTTATGCAACCCAGTGGTCCAGCTCGGATCACTCTCGCGAGAACACATTGTGTTACTGTGACGAGTTGCACACTGACATTAACACGTCTGCTAGCTGGCTTTGATTAGTAAAAAACAGCCCAAGATTTACTGTTCTTCTTCCTCTGACTTGAGTTGAGTTATTTCTGGCTCTTTGGGAGGATGGAGAAAGGAAATGTACATTTTGGACTGTTGGACTAAGATAAACACTTATTAATGTAAAATATAAATATTCAAATACATACAATATACAAATATAAACAGCAATAATGGTGTTAGTATGTGCCATAGAAGGAGCCAATTCTAAAACAAACAAACAAGACTTTCAGGTTTATTTCAAGCTTGAAAAGGACAGCATGTACGTCTCACAACACTTCTGTGGAGAGATAATACATAAAAAAAATATATTTTTCAATTTTATTCATTTTTTTTTTCACCTTTCTCTTACTTATATACCTAATGTTTGGAGGGGGGAAAAAAATCAAAAATCCCATTGCACTGTGAATGTTTTCTAACTTTGTTTGTGAATGCCTTAAAGTCATTCATGGAAAAATTAATTCCAAATACTATAAAAACATTTTACAGGAGGCTGAAAAAGAAGAAAATTCCTATTTTTGGTGGCCAAATCAGATATTATTTGCGATACTGTGACACAGCCTAAGTGTTGTTCAATTGAGAGATCCTGAGGAAAAGAAATTGATGCATTCAAACACATGTGACACCAAGAATGGTCTAAAAATCACTTCTCATTGTTGTACAAGTCTAATAAGTAGCCACAGAAAATGTTTGATGGGGACTGATGAAGTAATTGTGAATCGTGTGAAGAAAGGACCACATTTAAGGGAAACAAATGAATCCTGGTAATTGCAAAGGGTTGGACAACTTTTTATTGTATGAATGCATTTATGCGCAGTTGTTTCAGTCATGTAAACATGCACTAAATATAGTTTCTTTGCAATCTTTCACTGATTGTCTGCTCACTCTGCAGAAAGCTCTCTGATGTTTTCAGTATGCTGCGTTTGAGCATGTGTGGCTCCACTATAGATGTTGCTCAGGTACACATGCATTCATAAAAATAGTTGCGTTCATATTTCAGCAGGATGTTCTGTTTATATCAGCCATGCAGACGTGGAGAGCCCTTGTACAGGTTTTCTACAAGAGCATGAATATGAGACGATATGAATATTTCTGTGTGTATTATTCATGCAGCAGAGTTATGGATGACGTTCACATGTTCTGGGAGCTTTCCTCTCCCAGACTCTGTCCACTGTGTTCTCGAAGCTTCTCTCTGAGAGGGAGGGGTGAAAAAAGAAGAAAGCGTAGGATGGCAAACAAGAGGGAGATGGTGATGAAGTATGGGGGGGGAAAGAGGCAGAGGGGAATGTGGGGGGCAGAAGCAGAAGATGGAAAGATTGAACATATGAGATAGGAGGAGAGAGTGTGAGACGGATGCAGTCAGAGGAGGACAAATATAGAGAGAGAGGGAGCATGGGAGTTAAAGGAGGTAAGGAAATGAGGAAAAGAGTGGGAGAGACAGAGAGGAGGAGGAGGAGGGGGATGCTGCATTTTAGTGATAGCACAGACTGAGGCTGCAGCAGCAGACAGAGAGCGATGAGAGGGGTAGAAATTAAAAAGGAGGCGAAGTGTATTGTCAGAGAGAGCACCACAGGATCCCTATCCAGGTAAAACATCAAATAGCCACAAATGAAATATTGAAGGACAATCATTTGAATACTAACAGTTTTGCTTCACAGAGACTTGGATGGGCCTCTACATCCATGACAGAGAATGACAGACTTCCTGGATGCCATTGAAAAGGGCAGTCAACCTGCCAAACAGCTCATCCATCCATGAACTCGTGTTTATGGCCATCTTTCTCTCCCTCCATCCTTCCACTGTGTATCCTTCATCCATCCATGTGTCTCTGTCCTCTCATCTTCTCATCTCTCAGAAAGCTCCTCTTTTCGCTTGATTCTGTATCTATCACAGTCTTGTATCTATTCCACCCACACACAAGCTCCCTCCTCCACCCTTTTCTTCATCCTCCTCTCTGCTTCCTCTCTCCATTAGTCTCTCTTCTGCTAACACTTCCATAGCTCCTGAGGGCATCTCTTCTTTTCATGCACATCCTTCTTCTCCAGTTCATCTGCTTCCCCTTTCATAGCGTCTATCTGTAATTTTGTCATGTGTTGTTGGGGAACATTAACAGTGGTTTTGTACTTTATGTTTGTTTTTTCCAGACTTTCACAAGTGTGCACTTGAAGGACCAGCAGCGGACTTTAAAGACAGGAAAAACAGATCAAACTTGCATCAGAGTTTAAAAAAAGAAGAAAAAAAGATATTCAACCAGCCACCTGCTATCAAACTGAGTATTATTCACAGCGAGGACATAAAAAAAAAAAAAAGCTCCTGCTTCTGCTGGATGAAGTGTGACTCTCACTTTCTGTTTTGTCTTTCTGCTTGACTTGCTATCCACGAGCTGTCCTTCTGTTTGCCTCAGCTGGATGCAAAGCCATCACTCTGGTGCTTGGGATAAAAGGGAACACTGAACGAATCCCAACGTGTTGTTGGAGAGACGAGGCACTGAGAGAAAGAAGAAGGAGAAAAGAGAAGCATTAGTAAGCTTCTGGAAGGAAAAGGGAGGAGAGAATGAGCAGTATGACTCAGAGCGCAGCAGCAAGAATATAGTCTATTCTGCCTGCAAGAGGACAAGCAGAGGGAGGCAGAGGACCAATTATGAGAATTTAAGAAAAAAAGAACAACCAGAATGGAGTTTTCATTGCGCAGAAGAATGACAGGATGAGGCCAGAAGTTGCCACACTGGCAAGCAGTGAGTGAAAAACAGGCCGGCTGAATCAACTTCTAAACTTACCCTCTTCTTGCCTTCCCTCGCAAGCCAAGTGTTACGCGTGTCTGAAATCAGTTGAACGGAGGATTGTTGCAAGCCAGGCTGTGGATGGAGAGCTGCAAAAGGTCAGAATGGTCTGCTAAATGAACAACTGCCTGAGCTCTTAAAGTCCTGAGTGACTGCGTCCTGCTGCAGGGAGAGATTATGATTTAGCTCTGCATATGAGAGAAGAAGCTTCAAGAAGGTTCACCGCAAAGAGGAAGAAGGTGGTAGGAAGTAGAAGGGGTTAAAAAGAGACCAAAAAATGGAGTATAAATGTCTGGAAGAAATTAGGTCAGACTGTGGTGAAATCTGAGATACAAGCAAAGTAATACAGTGAGGATTGAACTAAAAAAAGAACTGATAAAAGAAACATCTAATGGAAGACATGAACACTGTGACTGACTGAAAAACACCAACTTGTTAAATACTGATGTCAACAGGCCACTCTGGAGAGAACCTGACCTCATATCACTGAGGAGAAAAAAACAGAAGAAGGGCAACTTATTTTCTGTTTTATGGGACTTTTACAGAGGAGCATGAGGATGACTCCAGAGTGGGCAGAAGAGAATGTTGATGCAAATTCAGTGAAGATCTATAAACAAGCTTGACCTGGTTTCCTGAAGCTCTGCCACCTCTTGAAGAGAGTGGAATGAATGATAATGAGAGAGTTGGACCTTCATGTGGAATAGCAAAGATGATCAATATCTAAAAGCTCATTGAAAGCGAAGACATTGAAAACAGTTTCTTTTCTGAGATAACAGTGTAGGATTACATGTTGGACTGAGATGCTTCACCTGCTCTGACAGCTGCTCTGCATCACTGTTGGACGAGATGAACCAGCACACCTGAGCTGTCCATTTTACCTATTTCGTCCCGTACTGATTGGAGCCGTTCCTGGTCTCCTAACACGAGAACATGACACAGTACAGAGGTTTGTCCTATGAAGGACATCTTCAGGAGACGTGACTAAATTCTTTGATCAGCATCAACGGAAAAGATCATTCAAATGGGGGCAAGATGCTTCCTCTTGATTTTGCTTCCATGAATGAATAATGTTGACATGGCTGTTAATATCATCGAGGCATTATGTTAAAAACTGCCGTCTCTCAGACTGCAAGCACCGGTTCCTCAAAGCAATAAAACGACACAATGCCAGTGTTGCGATCCAGCTGTGGATAGACCAGCTGTGTGTTTGTGATGTTGGGGTGCGAGTTCTGTCAAGAATGTGTGAAGTTGCATTGAGCTTTGAACTCAGCTGTTTGTGAGAGTTTATTTTCAGACCTCCGTGTGTGTGCGTGTGTGTGTGTGTGCCTGGATTCTCCTCACCAGCGACAGAGCTGGACCTGAACAGCAGTGGTGAGAAGGGGGACAGGGAGGGGGAGGAGAAGGAGGAAGAGGAGAAGAGGAAGCTGTTGAAAGAAACCACCAGGACAAAGGAGAATAAAAAACTGAAAATATGCTTGGATAAGGAGAAGAAACGCAAGAGACTTTGGCTGCCCCCCTGGTGCAATGTGTGGTGAGTCCACATTTCTTCATGTATGAAACGCTTGTGAGTCAGTGTTCTGACATAGGTGTGCATGTGCATGTGAGAGTCTCTGCCACTGAGCATCATCATCCCTCAGGAGGTTGGTCTAATGGCCAATTAGCAGGCACAGAGTTTAGGCATTTCTGGGTGCAGGTCATGTGGTCTGGCATGAAACACATGATGCTGAAGTTGAGGTTGTTGTGACACATTGTGCTTTCACCCAGTGATTCACAGTCTTTAATGTAGGTCACATGACAACAGTGTCCGTGGGTCACATGACATCCAGTCAGACAGCTAGATAAACACATGGATCACCATCATGTTTAATAATAGTGAAAGGATTCACCGGACTGGTCCCTGACTGTGGGAGGAGTATGTTATAAGGCTCCGTGTACTTTAGATCTGTGCCAGACAATCTGACAATAAAAGCAGCCGCATCAGAGCACCTCTGTTGAAGTAGTAGTATGGAATAGCTTGCTTTGGTTGAGACAAAGTTAATCTGTTTGAAAGCTACCCACTTGGGATTTCTTAGTGTGCCCAGTGCCACAGGTGATATATGTTTTCAACACATACTTTTATTTCTTGGCTCTTTGGGTTGTGAGAATAATAGCCACTAATGTGTCACTTGTTGCAAGATTTCTTTTTTTTTAATCATTTACACACGTGGACAAAATTGTTGGTACCCCTCAGTTAAAGAAGGAAAAACCCACAATTCTCACTAAAATCACTTGAAACTTACAAAAGTAACAATAAATAAAAATTTATTGAAAATCAAAATCAGCCATCACTTTTGAATTGTTGATTAAGATAATTATTTAAAAAAACAAACTAATGAAATAGGGCTGGACAAAAATGATGGTACCCATATCTTAATATTTTGTTGCACAACCTTTTGAGGCAATCACTGCAATTAAATGATTTCTGTATTTGTCAATGAGCGTTCTGCAGCTGTCAACAGGTATTTTGGCCCACTCCTCATGAGCAAACTGCTCCAGTTGTCTCAGGTTTGATGGGTGTCTTCTCCAAATGGCATGTTTCAGCTCCTTCCACAGATGTTCAATGGGATTCAGATCTGGGCTCATGGAAGGCCACTTTAGAATAGTCCAACGCTTTTCTCTCAGCCATTCTTGGGTGTTTTTGGCTGTGTGTTTTGGATCGTTGTCCTGTTGGAAGACCCATGACCTGCGACTGAGACCAAGCTTTCTGACACTGGGCAGCACATTTCTCTCCAGAATGCCTTGATAGTCTTCAGATTTCATTTTACCTTGCACACATTCAAGACACCTTGTGCCAGATGCAGCAAAGCAGCCCCAAAACATTACTGAGCCTCCTCCATGTTTCACCGTAGGGACAGTGTTCTTTTCTTCGTATGCTTGGTTTTTGAGTCTATGAACATAGAGTTGATGTGCCTTACCAAAAAGCTCCAGTTTGGTCTCATCTATCCAAAGGACATTCTCCCAGAAGCTTTGTGGCTTGTCAACATGCATTTCTGCAAATTCCAGTCTCGCTTTTTTATTATTTTTTTCAGCAGTGGTGTCATCTCCCATGAAGTCCACTTTGGCTCAAACAACGACGAATGGTGCAATCTGACACTGATGTACCTTGGCCTTGGAGTTCACCTTTAATTTCTTTGGAGGTTGTTCTGGGCTCTTTGGATACAATTCGAACGATCCGTCTCTTCAATTTGTCATCAATTTTCCTCTTGCGGCCACGTCCAGGGAGGTTGGCTACTGTCCCGTGGGTCTTGAACTTCTGAATAATATGAGCCACTGTTGTCACAGGAAACTTCAAGCTGTTTAGAGATGGTCTTATAGCCTTTACCTTTAAGATGTTTGTCTATAATTTTTTTTCGGATGTCCTGGGACAATTCTCTCCTTCGCTTTCTGTTGTCCATGTTCAGTGTGGTACACACCTTTTCACCAAACAGCAAAATGACTACTTGTCTGCCTTTAAATAGGCAGACTGACTGATTATGAGTTTGGAAACACCTGTGATGTCAATTAAAGGACACACCTGAGTTAATCATGTCACTCTGGTCAAATAGTTTTCAATCTTTTATAGAGGTACCATCATTTTTGTCCAGCCCTATTTCATTAGTTTGTTTTTTTTAATAATTATGTTAATCAACAATTCAAAAGTGATGGCTGATTTTGATTATTTGATTTTCAATAAATTTTTATTTATTGTTACTTTTGTAAGTTTCAAGTGATTTCAGTGAGAATTGTGGGTTTTTCCTTCTTTAACTGAGGGGTACCAACAATTTTGTCCACGTGTGTAAATAAAACTCAGTGATTGAAAGACAATTTAAAACTAAAAATCTGAGGTGCTTCTCCAGTTCTTGTCCTCTGTGTGTTTCTCTCAAACTTCTTCCTTGACACAGATGCACTCTCTCTCTCTTGCTGCCATGAAGTCCCTCTCTGTTATGGTAAGCACACAGTCTTTTCGCCGCTCTCGCTGGTTCTTCCTTACACACAAGCTGATACACGCACACACCATTAAAACACACATGCGGAAACATGGAGAACGCAGGACTGTGGCTGAGGAGAAGTGACAGCTGCTTGACGGCCGCTGGCCTGAAATTCTAGCAGCGTAATGAGGACGTGGAACATTCTAGTGTCATAAGGATCTGGGTCCCGCTCCATCAGTATGTAAATATGCACATATTTGTGTGTGGGGGAAAATGAGATAAAGGATAATCCTTTATTATTCGCTGCAGTGTGTGCTGAGGGTCTTTGCAGCTTGGACATGGCTTGTTAAAACAGTTTTTGTCACCAATCTATGTTAAGACCGATTGCCAATTCAGTCTGTGATTAATTAACACTTCCTTCACTCCCTAATCATTAATGGATGCCCAGCTTATTGACACAGGCTCTGTAAAACTCCACTTCTCCTGTGTTTGACAGTGTTAGTGTTGCCCCTTTTACCAAAAATCACAATGTGTACATTGAACCATGATTAGTGATATGAAATCTGCACAAGTAACTGCTATAGATTTCAAGATGGATTTAAAACAGTTTTATTTAATTCAACTTGTACATTTTTGCTAAATTTACACCTCTCCATGGAAATTCAATTTCGTTCATTTGGTCAGTGAAATAACAGCTTTTTTGCTGTAATTCATCTGCACATGAGAGTAGTTCCATCTATCATCTGTGGAGGTTGAGGCTCTGTAAAGAAAAAAACAAACAAAAAAAAACAACACCCAGTTCCTTCACTCGGGCCGAGGGAAATGATTTGTCACCCTTTCTGCCAACCCATTGGGGAAATTGGCATGCATGGTGCTCGTGTGGTACGCAGACAGGAAGAGGCTGAGCTGCCTATTGTTTGCGTGGGAAAGTGAATGAGCTCAATGGCTGAGAACACAACAAAAAAAGTGTGGCTCAAAAAAAAGTCTGTATTGGAGACAGCTGCAGGCCAAAGAGACTGGCTGCTGCAAGATGTGAAACAAGAGTTGACACTGGTGCGGCGTTTCTTCAATAACAACAAATAAGGAAACAGAAGGGACTGAAAAGAGGTGGCATCGTGGCTGCATTTCTGCTGGTCAGGTAAAAGAGGCTACCCGAGTAAACATGTCGCAGAACATAACGAGTTAGAGGGCAGCGCTCACACTCATTCAGGGCATTGCAGAACTGTGTCTGTCTCAATTATTCCAGGTAAAGCAGGCAGGATTACAACTCATACAGCCGTCAGTGCTGATCTGTTGCTTGTCAAAATGATGGGAATTCAGGTTCAGCATGACGCCATTCCTTCCCATTTCATCCTTTCCCTGACGTTGAATAAGTGCCTTCCATCTTCTCTGCACAGAGAGAACTTTGGTCACTTTACCTGCATGACATCAGCCATGAAAGGGATAGATGTGTTGTTTCTTTGCTTTGAATCTATGTGATTAACACACCACAGCATCGCATTGGTATACCATGGCTGTTTGAAGGCAGAAAATGACATAAAATGAATTATCTCTATTGCTTGTTTTAGTTTTAGGTTTTTTTTTTTTCGTGGCTTGTTACTGCAAAAGGCTCCAAATGTAATGTGTTACAACTGGTGCTGACACCTAGTGAATGGAGGTAACCTCTATTGTCCTTGAGACTTTACACGTATTATCATGGTCAGATTGTTTGATGCTTGAATGAAACTTGAGGAAAATCTTGTTCAGCCCAATCAGTCTATCTCCCTAGTTACTATGTTACATTTTATGCTAACACTTCCCTAGATGGTATCATACCCCTAGTCTACAGTAGTTAGCTGGCAGACGGTTTATACAACTGCATATCTTTCTACAAGAAACATCAAATGAATAGTAAGATACCCATTTATATAATGAAGCAGGAAGGAAGCAGAACGTTGTCGACAGTACCCACCAAGCAAAGTTACGTTGAAAAGACGTTGAAAAGATGACTTTGTCAGGCGTCTAAACCACGTCTTGATTTGGTTGAAAAAGGAAAGGTGATAAAAGCTACTCAAAGGGATAAAAGCTGTCATTTTTAAGATGTTACAGTTGAAGCCAGAAGAGCCAGAATGAGAGAGAGAAGTTAATATTATTTTCTTCATGGTCAAAAGTTTACGTACATTTCCTTAGTATCGAGTAGCATTTCCTTTGAACTGTAAGACTTGGGTCAAACGTTTTGGGAAACCGTCCGCAAACTTCTGAAAGTGATGGAATTCTGGTCCATTCCTCCCGACAGAACTGGTGGAACTGAGTCAGGTTTGTCGGTCTCCTTGCTCACACAGGCCTTTTCAGATCTGCCCATGAATTTTTGATGGGATTCAGATCACGGGCTTTTTTGATGACCACTCCAAGACACTGACTTTGTTATCCTCAAGCCACTTTATAACCATTTTGTCAGTGTGCTTAGGGTCATTGTCCATTTGGAAGACCCATTTGTGCCCTAGTTTTAGCTTCCCGGCCAATTTCTTTTGACTTTCCCATGATTTCAAACAAGGAAGCAGAGTGTTTGAGGTGTGGTCCTTAATTACATCCCCAGGTGTGCCGTCATTAACTCACATGTTGTCATTTAACCTATCAGGAGCTTCCAAAGCCATGACCTCATCATCTGGGCTTCCCTGTGTTGTTTAAAGACTTAGTACTTTTTGTGTATGTAAACTTCTGACTTTGAAGAAAATAATGATGTATAAAATTCTCTTTGAAATCCTCTCTCTCATTATTGTGGCATTTAACGAAATTAAATAATTTAGGTAATCCTGACTGACCTGAAACAGGAGAGGTTTAGTCTGATTTGACTTCAGACAGTGAGATAAAAAATGAAAAGTGTGTTTTTGCACAGTGTATGTAAACTTCCAGCTTCAAATGACAGCTTTTATCCCTTTGAGTAGCTTTTATCACCTTTCACTTTTCAAATTTAGATGTCAATGGACGTCTTCATGTGGACGTCTTTTCAATGTCTGAGAAGTGGCAGCTTTTCACCTTTTACTTTTGAAATAAATCAAAACGTGGTCTAGATGCCTGACAAAGTTGTCTTTCCAACTTTGCTTGGTCGGATAGCTCTCTGGCTTCTCCAGGAGGAACAGTGCAGCGTGGGGGGCTGTGTTGATGGCGTCTTCAGTTGATTGTTTTGGTCAATTTGCAAAGTGATGAATATTAAAGCTGAGAGGCTTTGATATGCTCTGCTATGAGTTTCTCAAAGTATAAGTAGTCGTCTCCTCTATTGGGTTAGTAGCCCAGCTTTTGCATCCTCTGGTCAACACTGCCTATGCTGCCTCTCTTACCACATACATCTCCAGTGAGAACACATCCTCACAACCTGTGCACACAATCAAAAAATACTATCAGAGCATTTAGGATTGAAGCAAATGACTTGTGATGCATAGAGCACATAGGATATACTGCCCACGTTTTATAGGGGCTACCCAAGTAACCACAGGGTAATGGGTGTGCAATGGGGTATAACTCACATTCTTCTGGGGCTTTGGAGACCTGTGCCTTTCTGTGATAGTAGTCTCCTCCAGTTATTTCAGTAGAAGTAGACAGAATCTCCACTTATTACGCCATCAGTGCTGATCTTTTTCTTGCAACGAAAAGTTAACATAGCCTGGAATTTCTCTAAGGTTAAGCACGTCGACATTCTTCTGCATTTTGTCCCTTCGCACAAATGTCTTCCGAATCAGTGGGAGTTGTGACATGGTTTTTTCAAAGAAGGAAAAAAAATGGCTTGACAGAGACAAATGTTCAAATTTGGATTGTTTTTGCGCTAAATCTGGACAAGGAAACAATGGCGAAACAGGGACGGGTTTTCCACGTCTTCTTTTGGGCTAAGTGTGGGCCATGATAGGCCGACCTTATTTAGCCTTAAAAAAGACGTCCATGGACGTCCAGGTGTTTGGTGGGTATGTTGTCATGTACTGTGGCGAACTATGGTGAAATCAAATCTGTGAGAAAAATAGGTTATGGAGTCCATGTAATGTGACAGTGTTTACTGAAACAGGTTGTTTGTGTGCAAGCAGGACCACTTTTCATAAGATACAGTTTTTGAATGCAGGTTAAAAGTGAGAGGCTGAGCATTTTAGTGTAAACTTCTAAAATTCCTACCATTCTTGCAGTTGTTTTTTTTGACAAAAATCTATACCTTTAAAGTAAGTGAATAAATAGTAAGAATGAATGAAAACTAAAAAAGAGAAACAAAAAACAGTAAGATGCCTTCATAAAATGTTGCCAGTATGATGCTGTTGTTTTATAATGGATTTCTTGACAGTGCACTCAGCATCTAGCTCTGTACAACACAAGCTTTAAAGTAATTAGACTACAAAAGCTCCTACTGTGTCTCATTATTTTAGCACTTGATAAGTCTATAGCTGGCTGTTATTAGTGTGACTACAGATTTGAATGCAGGAATAATAAAAAGGGAGATGTGGAACTAAGGGCCTTGGTACTAGTGAGATTGGGTCCAACAAGCAACAAAGGTCATCAGCCAGACTCAAACTCAGGATACTGGAACCAGTTTATGCTCAGGGGCTCCCACTATGTCACAGTACAGATTAACAGGCAAAGAAGGGCCATGAATATGCTTTATAAGTCTGCAGTAAATCCTTAGGGCTGAAGGCGAGCTCTGAGGTTGCTTGTTGTTAATAAGACAAAATAGCCAAAACTCCAATCAAAGAAAGATTACTCCAAAATCCTGCTTGGATTATATTTATCTGGCCTGTCATGTGGTTCAGGGACACGGTGTAACCCGGTGGTGAACGCCTGCGTGAACCAAAGAAGTCTCGTGACTTAAATTCACTTAGCTGAAGCTGCTGATAATGCCTGTGCTTAAATCTTCAACCATGTCATCGAAAACCGGCACATCAACTGGTTGATGTCTGATTTTATTTTAACAAGTGAATTAAGTCGTTTAAAAGAAAAACTTATATCTTACCTGACACACTAACTAATTAAACTCATTACCTTTGTTAATATGCTGTTTTTGTTCATGTGCTGCCTCTGAAGAAAGACCAAGACAAATAAAACAAAAAACAAACATGAAGATTGGATTATTTATTCTCGAGGATATTCAATACACTGTGTGGAAATGCGCACACACGCACGCACACACACGCACACACACACACAAAATACAGGCTTGAAATGACTGGCAACGATGGCTTGGCAAACACTGCCAGCTCTGTCAGAGCCATCAGTTCCAGCAGCGGTGTTAAAATCTTCAACAGGATGTTGTGGCTGAAGGAAACGGGACTCGTCAAGGCTGTTGGGAAGCCCTTTCATGTCTTGTCAGTCTGTGTAATTTCAAGTGTCAGTGCATGTCAATAATAATAATTCAAGTTCAAGCCAGACTAAGTGTTTCATTAGATGACTGAGATAAAATCAGGTCAGCTCCTTTTCAAACAAACACGTGCTGGCAGAACTTCATAAATTGTTTATTACTGTGTATAAAACCACTGATTTCATGTCGGCTGTACTGACTGACGGGTTAATGTTGGCGCTGTGGCATACTTCTGATTTCCAGAGCTCTCTTAGCTAAACTAGTGCCTGTTCAGACACTGATCACTTTCAGCTGAGCTTAGTTCAAAACACTGCAGTTAAGGTAGTGGCATGTTAATTACTCAGCTAAGTTAGCCACATGCTTAACAATCAGGCAAATGGTCTACAAACTTTGAAAAAACACACCTGGGTTTTTTGGTTTTTATTTATGTGCCAACAAAACAATTAAGAGCAATTTAAGACAACAAATACCGGTAGAAAACATGAAATTTCAGAAATGAAAGTTTTCATTGGTTCTGTAACATTTTTATCTTTAAAATATTTTTTTCTGTCACCTCATGGATATATACTTACTAGCAAAAGCAGTGCTTAAAATAAAATAAAAAAGTCTCATATTGTATGGAGCCCCATTTGGGTCATAATTCAATGAATACATTAGTCTATTATTATGAAATACTGGCATTTATTATTATGAAATACATATCCATTATTATGAAATGTTTCCCATTATTATGAAATACATGTTTATTGTTATGAAATATTTCCCATTATTATGAAATATATGTGTATTATTATGAAGTATTTCCCATTATTATGAAATATATTTTTATTATTTAATCTTAGTTTAATGCATAATAGCTTTATTTCTGAATGTTTTTTTTATCTAAGAATGAGTTTTTACATAATTGCTTCCTTTTTCATAAGAATGAGCTTTTACATAATGGCTTCGTTTTTCATAAGAATGAGCTTTTACATAATAATGACATTTTGCCACTGGGCGGGACCAGTGGTTGACCTGCACGTCATTGGCTGATCCTTCTCCATGCAGTTGGTGGGGGACTCACATCGAGCCTGTTGGCTACCTCTCGGAGTAAGTCAGAAAAGGATCTTTCTCCTGTCGCCATGCCGTCAAAATCAAGTTGACATCGACTAAGAAACGTAGTGCGAAATGTAGGGAAAACTCAATTTTGATGGCATGGCCACAGGAGAAAGATCCTTTTCTGACTTACTCCGAGAGGTAGCCAACAGGCTCGATGCGAGTCCCACCAACTGCATGGAGAAGGATCAGCCAATGAGTGTGCAGGTCAACCACTGGTCCCGCCCAGTGGCAAAATGTCATTATTATGTAAAAACTCATTCTTAGATAAAAAAAAAAAAAAAAGACATTCTGAAATAAACTATTTTGCATTAAACAAAAATTAGATAATAATAAATATATATTTCATAATATTTACATTTTTTCATAATAATGGGAAGTATTTCATAATAATACACATATATTTCATAATAATGGGAAATATTTCATAATAATAAACGCCTGTATTTCATAATAATAGATTCATTTATTCATTGAATTATGACCCAAATGGGGCTCCATAATATTGTGCTTTTCTTAACATTGAAAAGGTTCAAAATTTACTGAATTTGTAATATGCAAAGTTTACGGACTGTCTCGCTGTCATTTTAACAGGTGCACAATTGTTGAAGTAGTTAATAAAAGTTTAGAAAGGGCAGTCATACTAGATGCTACTGCAATTTGTTTCTCTTCTTTTCAACAGACTTTCTGTTCAAGCAAGGAGAATTTGCGTATGCTGATTGGTTGCAGATCAACCCGGCCCATGCATCTATCCCCACGTGGGGTCAGCCCTCCACTCCTTAGATACGATTCAGTTCAAAAAAATACTCTGTCTCTGTCTTAGTAACACATCCCACTGGTTTATGAAGGTCAACAATAACATCAGAGTGAGCGAGGAGCAGTGAGATGCGATAGGTATACACGGTTCTTACCAATTCATAAAGAAAATAGAGATTTTGGACAATCTAACAGATCCGGAGAGTCTCTGAGTCACAATCAAAGTTACATGACTCTTGTGGTGTTTGATTAATATTAATAGTGTCAAGTTTTAATAGTCGCCCATGCAACCCCCACTTGAAAGGGCTGAGACATCCATTCAGAAGTTTAACTGGATTCACACAGACACATTTCTTCCTTCTTTTGCAACTTTTTATTTTTCCAGGTGCAATCTGCCAGTAGGTGAAACACCTTCCAAACACAAAGAACAATATTCAAATACTTTACATAAATCACAAGTAAAATACTACCACAAATTACTGAAATATAAAATAAGTATAACAAAGCAAACAATACAAATCAGGTAAATTCACCATTCCTTAAGGTTTCTATTTCTACTTTTATGTGTCTCCTTAAATTATCATTTAATTCACGACACCATAACACTAATTATTTTAACATGAACTAAAACTGAAGTAGCAGCACTGCCTAAAAAAATGATTAAAATTTTCAGTAAAATTGTGAAACATTATCACCCAAACATATAAAATGCTTGACCTACTTAAGATTTAATTAATCAGGTTACCCCCCACCAAAATCAACGGTCTGGTGGAAACTGATGATGGGTGCAAAGGTTCCTCGTTCCAGTTTTTCCTGCCCCACAAACCTCCCGTTTGACTTGACAGTAGGGATGAAAATGGTATAATACGGGACCTTTAAATCTGTATGGCTGAAGGTATAACTTCAAGCTGCTGTCCTGTGATCATGATAATGTGCAGTGTTTCCAAGATTCTAATCAATCGTGCACTTCAGACTTTTCATAGTAATTTCAAACGACACAGTGCAGCCTCGCAGCATCATATTCATGCCTGTAGAGTTCTCTCCCTGCTGCGTTAGCCTTCTCATGTCTTCCTCACTACTCTCAGACTGTATCACTCATCAACAAGCTCCACTAACTGAAATTTCAGTCAACCATCACTAATAATTCATAAACCTATTTTATTTATGAATCTTGCTGAGATCACTGCATGTCTTTAACTGCAAAATACCAGCAAAAAAGTCCTTTAAGAAAATGAACCTTCCTGTCTCAGCTGCGACTTTCGTTCAGTAAATGCTGAAATTTACATAATAAAAAAGGCTAACTGCCAGCTCATAAGATAAGACGTGGATAAGTTAATCAATTGTGATTTTGTTTGCACTTCATTACAGCAATGAAGACAAAGAGAAGAGGTTTGTAATATACAGGGTGTATTCAAATATTAATTTGAACTGACTAAACGCTTGAGTTGCTGTAATTCATTATTATGTGTGCTCTGAAAAGAGGGAGGACAAAGTAAAAGAGAAAAGCAGTGTGCTCTCTTGAATATCTTGATATATATTTGAAGCAGCAGCTGTCCAGTGTCTTAGCTCGTGACTGTAGGGAAAATACCGCAGTCACAACGCAGCCTCAAATTAGAAAAAGTGAGAAAATTTAGGTTGCAAATCCTTAACTGATCACTGGTAACAGGCCCCAAAAGCAGGTCAGTATCCATTGCCTGTCATTGAATGTCTGACTTTCCAGCAGAAATAAAGATGTTTTTTTGGATTAGGTCTCTGTATCTGGATTTCATATCCACAGCAGCTGGAGGAAGGTGAATTTTTTTGGCAGAGCCAACGGCTAGATGAGAACTTATCACTGTCTTTACTTCTGAGCTGTGATTAAAGGCCTAACAGAGCGCAGCCATTCATATTCTGTTTTGTTGTGCTGTTAATTGTACCAACACACTGCTGCTACTAGCTATGGATTGGCCTTTAGAGGCTCCGAAGACAAAGTCTCGCTTAGCAGCAGACAACTTTATTATAGTTATTTCTGATGTCGCTACTGAAACAACATTTGAAATGGAAGGTCCTGCTGGAGATGTCCGCTGGCAGCTCTGCAACTCCACTGCCATGGAAGACTCGAGAGCCACGGCAGATCATTTCAGGGCAGAAATGATCCATGGTGGATCATTTCACATGGCCCGTGACCTGCAGACCTACAGTAATAGGTTTATCTGACCTGCAGGGAACTGCAACAAACATAACCCTGCAAGCAGTAGGCCGAGCAATGGGGGTCCCAGCACAGCTCTGCTAGTCCTTGTTTCTGCTAGGCAGTACTTGTTTTGGATGTCATTTCGGTTGCAACTCTTGACATGAGGATAATTGGACAGATTTGATCATAATTAATATAAAGTAATATCACCTGACATCTTAGATTAGTCCAAGATAAATCAGTTTATCTAAAATAGCTAACTTATGGCCACTGAACTAAGGTGGTGGAGTTCCAGCTGGCTTTTCACCCATTTACACATCACTAGAAAGTATGGGGGGCGGGGGGCGGGGGGTATTTATGTGTGCTGAAAATGGCTTCAAAAAGAATCAGTGAAAGAGAAGAATGTGGTCCCATCATGGTTAGAGAGAAGAGGTCAACTTGGGATTGTTTTTATACACGTTATGATTGTAGTACTTGAGAGATGATATAAGCAACCATGTTTTTAGGAAACCTTTTAATAAAATACAGTTCTTGAGCCTGATAACAATCATGTACTTATGACAAGTGATTAATGTCACACTACAGTTATTTAGAAATCTAAATAGAAAACACAAACAAGTGGCAAGCAGGAGAAGATGATGATCAAACATTGTATTTACAAAAATCATGAATGTTTTTCTATAAATTAAAGTCTATCTATCTATCTATCTATCTATTTATCTGTATACATACATACATATATATGCAAATTCCATGCATTCCCTCTAAGTGGGTTGGAAATAATCATGTTACACCACTGAATGGTGAAGCTGCATCAAATGAGTGTCCTTCAAATGTACAAGCACACGTGCAAAAGGACACACACACGCACACACCCACACACAGAGACACACACCTAAGCTCCTACAAGAGTTGTGAGATGCTGAAATGTTTACCAAGCATCGATAAAAAAGTAAGCAAGTAAACAAAACATCTTTTCTAAGCATCTCACATTGCACTCTCACACATATACGTACACATGCACACCTGCACTATCACCACCCTTTTTTCTCCATGTGCTCTCAAACTATCTAAGTGCTCCTATACACAGCACGATTTCTGCAATCATATAAGATAATAAAATCTTACACTGTACCATTTGCATTTGCTTGTCAAGAATGGCATGCACATGTCAAGGGTTGAGTTGTTGGTAGGACCCAAACGCAGGAGTTTGCAGTGAAGTTAATTAATAAAAAACTAATTCCAAACTTAACTCAATATCCAGAGTGGTGATGGGACAGCAAGGCAGGAACTGGGAAAGGAGAAGGACAGAGAAAGACGAGACTTAAATACACAGAGGGAACAAACGGGAGGCAGGTCCAAACACTCAGGGAGATACACAAGGGGAAGTAAAGGTACACACCAGGAAGACAAGACAGACTTTCAAAGTAAAACCGGAAACATGGTAGACTAAGGACAGGGGAGACGAGAACACCAACTAAAGACAGAAAACACAGAAGAAAACCAAGAATGCCTGCCATGGCCGACCCAGACTATGACAGCACAGACTGTATGATGACAAGCCCTCTTAAATCGTTTACTATGACTGATGTGGAGATGCAGGCGGATATAGAATTTTTGTAGAATCAGTTTACCCCGACAGTCAACAAACAACATGTGAAAATGAACCTCTCTGTTGTAGTATCTATGTGCTTTAAAAGTGTTAACAGAACAGTATGGTCCCAGTCTTGGTTAGGGAGAAGAAGCCAACATTTTTTTTTTGGAATGGTACTAGGGCCCCGATTGTACACTTCCCCTTATCCGTTAACACTAGCTGCTACCCTCAATACCCTGTCCCATTAATTAATACAACATTTCAATTTGCATTTCATTTTGAATTGTAATAAGCTAAAAAGTAGATGCAGTTGTAAGACTTCTGACACTGGTCAAAAAATTATATCAGGTAGTCTTTGGTCGCAAGACCAGTGTGACAGACGTTGTCAAACTGCTCGTATTGTTGAATGTAAGACAGAAAGATGTCCCCACGACTCTTATTATGGTGATCTTTCATCTGTTACAACCTTTAAATCATGCAGCAAATAGGGAGATAATTCCCTCACCAACTCCCAGTCTCATTCACTTTTAGTGACACCACTGTCCACATCAGTATTAATGCTTAGTGACAAAGAATAAAATGGAAGATATTCATGAAGAAGATAATGGAAATGTAATGGAGTAATTAGTAAATAAGTAATTTAATGGATTCCACAGACTGTAGATCACAGGGTGTACCCCTGCCTTTCACCCCAAAGAGACCCTGCATAGGATTAAACAGGCATAGATAATGGATAGCTGGATGGATGGAAGTTAGGTCTTGACACCAAAATACTTTTGATGAATTACCACTTTTTTAAAGCTCATTTAATGCCGACTTTTTGTGCAAAATAGGGTTAGATGGAGAGAGAAATCCAAAAACTCATTTCATTCTTCAGTGATTTTTAACATTTTTGACTTTCAATTAATATTAAATGTCCAAGGGGATGCAGGAAAAGTTGACATGTGTGTGCGTATCAGTGTTTGGGAAAGCTATTATGTGTCAGAAATAATTAGAATATTCTTTTTTTTCTCTTCTCAGGCGTCGCATCCTGTGGGGGTGGGGTCCTGTGATGGTAACCATGGTCCCCGGCAGCCGCTATGTCTGCAGCACTCATGCAAGAGAGGATGACTCTACTAATGACCGCGAGGAGAGAATTTTAGCCGTTCTCGGCATCATTGGAACCATCCTCAATCTTTTAGTGGTTATATTTGTTTACATCTACACCTCTGTCACTTAATGTTTTCTGGACAACTTAAGAGGAGACGCTCTAATTTAACTTTTTCTTCCACTGCCACGCTCTCTCTTCAAGGATTTATATACTTTGTTGGTTTGATTATTTGGCAGTAAACACAACAGATCTTTGGCAGGGTGTTCAACTGGAATTCAGCCACATTTATCCACAACATTGTTGCCACCTCCTCTGCTACCTAAAACACAGAAGAGGAGCACAAGTGGAATCACCTGGACTTCCAACACTGTCCATATTAACATATTAAACACATTTCCACAACCCAAACCCTGTAGAGAATAACTGTCATTCATCTGAATGCTTATTGCCTCATATATGTTGGATAACATTCCAATGACTTCTCCAACACTTGAAGTGGAGTTCTTATCGTATTTGGCTGTGCTTCATCCTGGACTGTGTCACACACCTCTGAGATCTGAGATATTATCACTGCCAGCTAGATTTGTCTCAGTGGTCAGACTAACAAGTGCAGCTTTGAGCCATTTGGAATAAATTAGCTGATAAGGTGGAGGAATTACTCCTACCCAAACTCTTATTGGGGACCAAAATATTCAAATAAATCAATAGAATTATCAACAGTGGGACTCTTAGAACTTATTGGACCTATAAATCTACTTGAACACCACGTTGATTTTTTTTGTAGTTAGCAAAATCCCAGAAAGTGGTTTACATGGAATTGAAGTGTCCATACCTGAGCACACCAGAGGAGAGATTCCTGGCTGTGCTCGGAGTCATCGGCATTGTACTTAACCTCCTGCTGCTTATTTTTGTCTATATATACACCTCCATCTGATATTGCATCTTTAGTTCTTCATGTGGCAAGTAAAGTTATCATATCCTATTACAGCTTCTTTTGCCACACATGTAGGCTTTTGTACTGCAACTTTGGCTTGCTTTGCTTTATTGTTCCTGTTGGGAACACACAGTAAACTGTGATGAGAGGGATCCTGTGCCTGACAGTATGACAGCACTGTAGAGCTGATGAATACATATGAAGAACATTTGAAGGTAAAAGGAGTGATATGCAAGTTCAAGAAAAGAGTATGACTTGTTTATAGCAGGAATACACTTTACATGATGCACTTTTATGTATATATTTGTACCCCAAAGTTAGTCTTTTTAGAATAAGGTACTTCATATGTGTGCCAGAAGATGTATACTTAAGCTTGTATCACTTCCATGAAATACTGTCTTTGACCAACGTAACAGTAAATGCTGCCATTTTTGATAGTGAAAAGGGAAAGGAAATGGATGTTTATATTTTAGTCAGTGGAGAAGCTCTGCACATGAGCAGAAATCCCTTTGTGCATGGTTGGTGCCACAAAGTAGTGGCGTACTATTTTGTGTTGTCATGTTTTTTTGAATGGATTTGGGAGCCAGCCATAGAACAGCATCTGAGAGAGCAAAGCTTGAAATTGAGACGATGTCATACAAATCAAGACGGTGCACTTCTGCGGTACAACTTAAACAGTTGTGTAAAAGAAATCAGAGAGGAACAGAGTGCATTGTCTGAAAAAGGAGGAAAGAAAATGTTTCTAAAAAGCCTCACCATCTGTCTCACAACTCATGAGAGCAAAAAGAACTCCCTGCAGTGTGGTTACATGTCCACTGGAGCTTTATGTAATTTTAAATCTCAGCCCTGTCTCTCTAATGGAGGAGCAGAACTTAATGCAGATGACAGGTATGCGGGAAGGACTGGGCAGAATCTACACTTTATTCTCATCATTCTCTTCTCCACCAACAAGCTAACACCAGAGAAGACATAGTGCCACATAAGTCTCTGCTGTCACTTCACATACTGTAGCACGAAGACAGCTGCAGAACAAATGGGCGGGAACCTGAACTGGTCACTTCTGCAACTTTACATGTTGGCCTGTGTGAAAAAGTGTTGAAATTTTAATATTTATTGCATTTGAATTCTTGCTATGTTGTGTATGTATGCTCTATAGTTTTAGTACAAATTTCCCATTGAGTGTTTGGATTGCAAGAAAATACAAAAGCCACAATCACTATCTGGAAACATGTTTGGAATGCAACTAAAAACATATGTTTCTGGTGACTACAGTCTATTTTTATAAATTGTTAAAGGTTCAGATAAGCACATCCATGGTTGTGGAATACTGGAATACAAGTGACCAACCTTTTCCTGGTTTAATGTTTACAAAAAAGAGTATTAGATGCTTTGCAGGGTATAAAACAAAGATGATGCATTTATCTAAAGGACTCATATTTCTATAACCTTTGTAAGTAAGATCTCCTTAATCTTCTCAGACAAACTGCATTTGCCCCTACATTTAACCCCAGAATGCTTAATATGAATCAAAATGCAAATTTAATCTGGCTAAGATGAATCTTTGTTTACAGTCTGTTTAATTTTTTGACATATATTGTTTAATTCCCTGTTGAATTTACAATCAGTGGACCCAGTGGCCCAATGGCAATACTACTTCTGACCACAAGGGGGCAGCATGTTACAAGGAAGTTCATGTGTCAGCTCCTGGCGTAGGACACAATAAATTGCACCCCAGTGGGACAAAGTGGTATTACAGTACGTGCCAGACTGTCCCCAGCCATGAGCCTAATGTTGTCAGTCGCTCTTCAGGCAACACCGCAGCTCTATATGACCTCTTGTGGTCGGAGGTGGTATTGCGACAAAGAGTGACTTTTAGTTTTAGTGACACATACTTTATCTTAGATTGTACATTTAAACTGAGCACAATCCAGTAAAGAAGGGATAATTGACCAAAAAAAAATCCTTCCCTACATTTAAAATGTATATTGGTCCTCCTTAAAGATAGTCATATAAATGCTCATACATTGGATGCTTTCATCTCCCATCATGAGTTTAATCTTGTATCATCTTTCAGGACACATTGTGAAACTGAACTGCCAGAATACTGCGGTCTTGTCATGTAAGTTAAATTTACGAAGTTGTGAAATTGTTTTGTCCATCCACTCCATATGTGCAGCTAAGAACAGCGTGAGCCATTTATGGTTTGCCAGACACCTGCAGACAGACTATGACAGTGGTAATGGAGCTCCAGCTCCACAGAAACATATCTGAATATCTTAGTTTACTGAAAAGCACTGGAGGTATTTTTGGTCTGAGCAGCCTTTGAGGTTCACTTTGTGTTAGCAAGTACACTTAGTAGTCTGCAGCATTTAAATTTTAAAAAATGCTTTACTGTAATATTTTCTTATTAAGGACACTTCTGACAGCCTTATGTACTTATAGATTGTAACTAAGGATACGTTCATAGATGGTAAATTATTCACAAATGCTTAATTTTGAAGCCACGCATGAGCATAATATCGGGGTTCCCTGGTATTTAGCCCTTGGTAAACCTTCATAAAAAGGCACAGTTTCAATTCAATTCAATTTAATTCAATTCATCCCTAAAGTGAAATTATATTGTTATAGATAATAGTGACAACGAATAAACATGTGTTTAAAGTTAATATAAACACACATGAGCATACATAAACAATGACAAATATCACATTATCATAGGGATGAAATATTTACCACAGAGGTCTCTAATTGATCTATAAAAGCAATAGTAAGTGATTTATTTACAACTATGAAAGCCACTGGGACATACTCATAAACAACAATATTGCAATTCCACTCAGTTTTCTCTATTTTCTTGTGGGCAAGCAGATAAATCATGGTATGGAGCTGATTTCAGTACTGTTTTTAGTTCTTAAAAATGTGTAAGAAGCAAATGAATTTAAGATGATGGATTATCATAATAAACATACTAAGACATATCAAATTGTTGTTTTGGTGTGCTGGACTAACATTGGACCTTTTTTACTTTTCATGGCAGAACGATTGAAACATGTTCCTCATGACGGTCATGAAAACCAGCAGCTGATCTAATATGGTACACTGAGGCTAAGTGAAATGTGTTTTCCTACCATCAAATTGGTTTCAGCTACATAACCAAAGTCAGAAAATATAAGGTAAAAGTCGACTTGAATTGCTGCTGTGATATCCACAGTTTTATCCTTTCAGTTAGGACCAGCTTCAGTGGAACAGACTCATGGCTGTACAGTCCAATGAGATGAGAGCCTTCAGGCTGAATCCTGACCATCTGCTGTCCCAACAGACCCCTGTGCTCACAGATACACAGCCTCTGCTTTCCTTTTTCTTTTTCTTTTTTTAACAATGTAACTCAAACTATCATCTGATGGTGATTTTATCTGTGCATGGAAACATTTCTTAGTTCCTGCAAAAGAAATATATATACATACATGTTAAAATCACAGTGTTCAGACTATAAGATGAGTGAAATAATAATAATAATGACAATAATAATAATAATACTTTTTTTTAAACACAGAATCTCAGTGAGTTAGTGATTCTCTTCAGCTCAAGCAAATGCTGATTCTCTTGATGTATGAGCTGAATTGATTTTTAGAGAACTGGACACTGGCTGCTTGAGAGAAAAGGAGATCAAATAATATGCAGGATTCCTAAAATAGCTAAATACTGTATCAAGAGCAAAAACCCTGAAAGGCATGGAATTTTATTAAAACTTGTCAAAAATAAGTGACTGAGGGAAACAGAACAGTTCTGGATGATTAATTTTCTCCCTCCATTCGGCCATGATAGATTGTTTTTTTTTTTTTCCTCAACGTGTCATTTGTTGCAGGACAACCCCACCCAGAGGAAGAGCTGTGAAAGTTCCAGGCACATATGAGAAGTTTTAATTGAATTCACATGACTTTTTTTCATTTCACTGCAAATCAATTTGAGAACAAACAGGGATTCAAAAATAGAAATGATTGGGAGTTTTGTTAGGACGTAGTGATTTACTGACTGACTATCAGGAAGAGCCATAAGTGATGTGTTGTTGTGATGATTTCCTGTTGCTAAAGAGGATAAAAACAATATGATTGATGAGAGGGGTTCAATTTAATTAATTGCTCTTTCTAATTGTGACTTTTAAAGCTTTTGGTTAAATTCAAGAAAGAAATTGCTTATTAAAAGACTCCAATAAATTTCTGTAGATGTCTTTATTCATAAAAAAAAAAGTGTGAGTAAATGTGTTTTAAGGCTCAAAATGTCACTGTCAAGTTATTATTTGGGCAATCTTAACTTAAATCTTTCTTTCTTTTTCTTTAGACTGTGTGATTTGTGATTTGTTGAATGTGCACATGGCTTTTATGAACATTATACTTATGCTTATAAAGAACAACAATATATGATTCAAATTTTATACATGAATTAGATGTTTCTTAAATTCTTTTCTGAGAAATAAAAATGGGAAGATAGAGTATATGGGAAGTAAATAATATTTATTGTGTTGAAGGATTGGTACAGTCAAAATAAATCAAGACTATGGGATAAAAATGGATCTGTTTGTAGTCATCAGGGCAGCGATTTAAATTCCCTGGGTGAGACGAGAGTTTGAGGGCCCTCATGGTCAGAGGAACCAATGAGAACTGCAGATGTCCTTAAAAAAAAGGCAGGTGAGCAGGTGATTAGTTGTAGGCAGTGGAAATGACCCTTACAAATTTATCTCTGAATGCTTTTATCATCTTCTCTATGAGATAAGGTTCACCGCAGATGAGCCGTCTGCAAACTTGATTTGAGCGCTGTATAAATGGTGGAGTTGCAGTGATGTGTGAAAAAGGGCTGAAGTAGGGGGTTCAGAAGACGGCCCTGAGGGGAACCACTGCTCAGTCGGTGAAAAGATGGTGGTCGGCTTTATCTGTCTTTTGGAATATATTAGTTAGTTTTTTTTTTTTTTCTTATCAACACATATTCACAATTTCTGCTTTTTACTAACCAGATTCAACTTATTACATGGTGCCATTTTTCCTTTTAACTGCTTTTTGTTGTTGTTGTTGTTTAATCTTTCTGTTTTTTCCCCCCCAGTGGAATACATCCTATTTCCACGTTTTCTTGAATGCAGCAGAAAACAAGGTTATCAGACAGACTGGAGCTCTTCTAAAGTCGCCGCCCTGGCAGAGCGAGGCTGTTGTGTGCAGTCATGTTCAGCCAGCCTCATAAACAGTGTGTTCTCAGGCACCCATGAGACAAGTACTGGCCTGGCTAAAGTGGGTGATGCCCTTTGCACACACGTGCACACACAACCCAACAAGCAGAACAGTACACATCAGCCTATCGTGTTTAGCACATATCTGACTGCAGCTAAAATGAAATTATCTTGTCTGATTTATTAATAGAATATATTTATCATTGCTTTTTTTGCTCCAACCTGCTCCCAACTCTCTCTCCACCACAAACATTTATGGTTTCTCCTCAGTGCCCTGGTACATTGTGCTTCTATTTTAGTCTTTAGCTAGTTTGCCAACTCAAGCAGAACTCCATCCTTGACTGTGAGCCTCGAGCCTATGTCACTAACGCAAGAAAGGATGTTTTATATAAATGTTAATGTGAGGTCTTACCACTCTTTTGAGTGGTAAGATGCTGGAACTGCATCCATTGTTGAAGGACAAAAAAAACCCACTGAGTCAAAGTGTTTTGCTCATGTTCATTGTTTCTACGTTGCTTTTTGCCTCTGATACAATGGGCCTTATATTTCACTCTCAAACTGATGCACTGATTCTGCTAGGAGGAAACCCATACTTAGTAACTGATTTGATAAATGTATATCATACTGCTCCTCTGGTTGCCAAGTTCACCAGTTCCCCCCATTCTTCACTCTACACAGATTCCATTCATGAAACTCTAAGAAACATTTAGCTTCCATTGCCATTTTCTGCTGTGGTTGGCCTGCTTGAATTTGAACTTCCCTCTAGAACCAAGTCATTTTAACACCTAAACCCAACCAAATCCCCACTTTTGTCGATCTTTGTATTACTTCAGTGGAATGAAGCACACCAGGGTGTACCCCACCTCTCACCTGACTACAGCTGGGGTGGGCTCCCTGTGACTCCAAACAGGGTCAAGTATGGACAGTGGATGAATGGACACATTTTATTTTCAAATGACAGGAGATACTTTTGAGTTACTTGTTGTTTTAGCTTTTCCTTTTAGGGGTCACCACAATAGATCCCCTTTTTTCCATCCAACTCCTTCTTCTGATCTTCTACCGTTTTCTTTTGTCTGGCAGCTTCATCTTCAGTGTCCACACACTCCGTCCCATTTGCACTCTCTTCTTCCACTCTTTTCTACACCCCCCGTTGCTCTGCATAACTGATTCCAGGTATTTGAACTCATGCACCTTCATCAGCTCTGCTCCTTGCTTCCTCAGAGTTCTGCCCTCTTCACTCATATTTCCACACATGTATTCTGTCTCGTAGCGACTGACCTTCATTCCTCTCTCTCCTGGTCCCTGCTCTCATTACACATCACAGTGTCATCTGCAAACGTTATAAGTCCATGGAGACTCCCGTCTGACCTCATCCGTCATCCTGTCCATCACCAAGGCTCGGGGCGAATCCTTGATGCAGCGTCCCTTTCACCTGATGGCCTTTTAGTATATTTGTGCTACAGTCTTTGATCTCTGTAGACTGATAATGATGATGATTTGTGATGCCCTGCAATTTCATGATTTTCTACTGCACTCTTTTGTGTAAAGTTCATTTAATTTGTTACATGTTAGATGTACTCTCAAGTCTAACCTGTAAAACTGCCCTGCATCCATCAAGGCCAAAGAAATCCTTCATATCTGTGGCACCTTTCTGCTTAAATAAATAAACCAGAATGGTGTTACTGTTGGTTGCTGTTTTCATCTATTTAATTCACTTATTTGTTAGTAATTAGTTCCATGTTGGAATTTAAATGGTGTTTTTCAGTGCTTGCCTTCAAACCTGGAGCTCGGTCAGCACAGCTGAGACTGGATAAGCATGCATTATAATACACACACACACACACACACACGCACACACACAGTGGAGAGAAAAATAATACCCTAGTTATCCTGGAATGCAAAGAATGTTTCTTTAGCTCCAAACCTGGTCGTTAAAATGAACAGTGCAGACTGTCATGTCTCTCAGCTTTCATTAACCTCATGCTATTTACATCTCATGAGTAGATCTGCTGATTAGTAGCTCTGTTTTAATCCCTCCATCTCTGCTTCTGGCAAAAAAGGAAGCACTCGTTCAAATGACTAACCATTTCAAGTCAAGGTTTTAAAACGTATCAGAAAGCGAAAAGACAGACTGACCAGTAAGAAACAACCACAAGAAACAATCAAGAAACAGCCAGTAAGAAACAATAAATGAATCACTGTAGTAAAAGTTTTCAAACACTAAAACATATCACAGGTGCAAATAAGAACTTTGTTCTTTGTGACTCTTTCTTTTTTAACCTGATTTTTTTAAAACCGGACAGTGAACACTGATGCAAAGGACAAATCCATTCCCAAAACTGGAAAACTGGAGCTGTTTCACTTGACAGTGGCTCGTATGTTTAAATGCAATCACTGTTTCTCCAGAACAAAACAAAAAAATGTTCTGCATACACTCACACAGCTTCACATTCACTGTGCAGCCCATCGTATCCATTAGCAATAATCATAAGCACATATGAAGGGACTAGTGACACAGGAGGCCTCCTCACCCCCTCTGTATCATTCCCCGCTGGAAAAATACACACACATACACTTACTGACACAGAAAATGTGGCTGGGCAGCTGAGCAGTGTCTTGACCCTTTGTAAATTAGCATCTCTTTATGCTTCCCTTTATTACAGACCTGTGAGACTCTGTTGGAGAAGAACACACAGAGGACTGAAACTAACAGAGCCGCCAGCGCTGCAGTCCTGCAGTCCTGCCAGCACATCTCTATGAGTTTTTGGAGCCACTATTTTTGGGACTCACAGAACAGAAGTTGAAAGCAGATTTGATTGATTCTTAATTTGGAGGGTTTGGAGGCTGATCCATGGAGACCACGCAGGAGCCCACAGATGAAGGTGGAAGGAAAAACGCTGGAGAGGTAAAGCAAAGTATATAAAATTTCACACCCTGATATCATTTCACGTCTGTATATTGGACGACTTCACTGCATGAGACAGAGTTACAGTAAAATAAGCGCTTATATAATTGTAAGTGACAGAACAAAACAGGACAGAATGGGGGGAAAAAAGCATATTACTATCTATTATCTACATCTAGAAACATTTACTACATATGAAGTAAAACTTGCCTATTGTTACATATTCATGTATATGGAATAGTATATATACAGAAATACAGTACATCCAAGTGGAAATGAGTACAACTGAAAAAAAAAAAAAATTTAAATCATGTGTCTTTAAATACAAGTAATCTTATTTCTAATGTTACATTATAAATAGAAAAATTTTACACTTATTTCAGCACAGACAATTACATAAATTGTGTGCAGATTTGAACTTAAGTGTCAACGGAGGAATAAAATACACTCGGAGAAAAATAGTTTTGCGCTCTTCCTTGTGCTGTTTAAATGAAAGTCTATGGCGCCATCTGGTGGCTAAAATATATTACCACGCTTCACCTTCGTCACTCTTCCTCTGACTTGATTGAACTCACATCATCACATTCACCACATGCTGCTTGTCTTTGCCTTTCAGGAGACTGATCTTCAAACTGTACATCCCAAACCAACGAAATGCAAAGTTGACACCGACCACCTGCTTGGGATTGTGGGTATTGTGGGCGCCGTCCTCAACCTGCTGGTAGTGGTGATGGTGTACATCTACACCCCCGTGTGACATCTACAGACAGATGTGATGATGGATTTATGGTGTGTTATAGGAATACAGCTCTCTGGTGTTGTTGCTGGTCATGTGCTGTTATTTCATTTCTGACATTCTCATTCAACTGATCCGAAGATGACCAGAAAAAGACACCTGTATCAGTTTCTGTTTCAGTATCTATATCCTGGCCGCAACTATAAGAGCAGTGATTCCCAAAGTGTGGGCCGTGGCCCCCTGGTGGGCCGTGAGAGGTCATTAAAATTAAACAAATATGTTTTAAATCCTCGATCTTTTTTAAATATGTTTTTAATGACTGTAAAATATTAACTACATGATTTAAAAACATTAAGAAGTAACAAAACAAACCAGTTAAGTGTTATTCTACCATCATCTTAACTTTAATATGGCAAGTGTCACCTTATTTGTTGACCCCTTACATTAATGTCAGAACATAGCTTCTAGTCTTGTATGTTGATCACAGTTGTGATTAAAGGTTTTGGGGGGCCGCGGAGATTATTCGCATTTCAGATTGGGCCTTGGTATTCTGAAGTTTGGGAACGGCTGTGTAAGAGTAATCAACTGAGAATTTCAAGATTTTTCATGGCCTAAATCAGTCAAAACAGCTTTTTAATGGCATCCTGTTTCCACCTCAGTGAGTAAAGAGAATTTCCTTCAGGATTTCCCAATGTAACTGGACGTACTGGCTGCACCCATATTTGTTAAGGTGAATTATTATAAAGATGAGTAGCACTGAGCCTGTTACCATCCAGTTACCTGTCTGACAAAGTTTCTTAGGCTATTTCATCTTCAGCTTTTTTGGAGTTACAGAGCGCCATTAATGATTTCTGTGTGTAGTTGTGGTAACTCAGAGTAAACATACTCAAAGTAGGACAGAACCAACTCTAAACTCCTGTTCTGAAACCCCAAAACTCTTAGTTTCTTAACTCTGGGCTTGTACCTGTTCGTTGAACCTCCTTTCTGAAAGTGCGTCCTCGTGAGCTGTTTTTATTCACAGCTTCAGTCAGCTTGGTTTAGTGTTTACACAGCAGAATGGTTCATTAAAAACCACTTACAACTGCACAGCCACAGACCTTAACTTTCATACTGCCTGGACTCTTGCTTAATTAGTGCAGGTGTGTGCACTGACATTTGAAAATATACTTGTATTTATAACTAATTACGAGAGAGGGAACTCTTTTTCTTCATTTTCTCAGTTTACTTCCTTTCAAAGCCACAGGAAAAGCTAACGAGCCATCTTGACTTGTATAAGTATATGCAAATATTGTAGACGAAATAACCAAGAAAATAAAAATAAATTAAACACAAGCACAAACGCTAACTAAATCTTCTTTGAACATGGTGTCAAATTAAGCTTTCAATTACAGTAATATTAACACGACAGAGCAGGAAAAATCATTAGACAACAGAATGTGTGATTTTTTTTATTTTTTATTCAACAGAAATCTAACCCAAAACTTCAAACAGACAGTTGCAGACAGATAAATACGTAGTGGCTGTTAAATATATAGCTTGTTGTTATGTAAAGGCATAGTTTAAAATGACAAGAATAAAGCTGTTGTGTTGTTTCATCCTTATTCAGTCTTACTGACTTTGAATGAAATTATACCCATAATAACATTAAAACATCATAATGTTAAATTTGTTAAAGTGCACATTTTGATGCATTTTTTTAAGGAACAGGAGGAATAAAATTATTGGGATTGCTGATGTTAATATCAGGCAGTATTTGATAGCTGGTGATGATGTCAATCTTCTCCGACACAGCCTTCAGGTCATCCAGGATTAATCTGATGCTGTGGGATGCGTTGATGATGGCGCTCTGGGATGCATTCAGCTGAGATGTTGCACTGCGCACCTTTTCACAAACAGAGTAAAATGAAAACAACTGAAACATACAGCTACAGATATGAAGAAAATTATTTTACTCAGATGAAAACTTTCCAGATACTATATAGGAGTCGTCTTCTAACCACACTGAAAATCCTTTTTTTTTATGGATGTGAGATTCGCAGATAGAAATAGCTATTGCTATCACGCCAGTTTCAGCTACATTCTATTTTTCATCATTTGAATTTCCACTACTATATACATTATCTTTACCCATCGTAATTTGGATCTAAGATTATATAACAAACCCTCAATTTATCTTAGAATTATTTATCAAATGAGCTCAAATATATGTTTGCCGTTCTACATTCTCTTATATGTAAGACAAAATGTTGCCTTTCTTGGGCAAAAGCAACAGGTTTTGTGTAAAAGCTCTCTTTCATCCAGTTTCACCCATCTATCAAATGACTTCACCTTGTTTCTGCAGGGTGCAATTTGAAAACCCAATAATTCATATATATTGAAGAAAACCATCCCAGCTTACCTCCCTGCTGGCTCCGCCATAAACCTGACGAACGGTTTGTCCCACATCAGCATACAGCCGACTGTTAGACTCCTGCAGCTTCTGTTGTAAAAGGGTGTCGCCTGTAATCAGAGTCACACACTGAAATAAATGAGAAATAAACTGTTCTGGTCATTCCATTTTTCTGTAAGGTCACCCGTGTGACAAAAAGGAGTATGCTTTATTTTAGTGTAATGATTGAACATGATGTCCCTTTCACTAAAAGCCAGTATCTGGTACAAAAATTCAAACAAACTCTTTAGGGGTTACTAAATTCCAATGAGCCGTGGTGTGATCTGGAGCATATGTAGTAAAAAGGTACTGTCTTCTCAAGCCTGTGCAGCTGAGTCATCACTACAGACTGAACCTTTTAGGTGGAAACCTCAGTTAATAGGAGAAATGTGTCGCTGAGGCCAGTCCTATCATGATAAACGTTGAAGTATTATGACTGACAGCACTTCTCACCATGTCTATGTGAAGGGCTTGGCCTGTCCTCCACTATGGAGACTATATCAGGGTGATCTCTGACCACAATCAGAGGAGGCAGGTCTCTCCTCAGTATCTGAGTGCTCTCCTGGCTCACTGCACCAATTCGGGCTGCCTGTTCTGATTCACTCTCACTGTCAGTCTCCGAGGCCTCCCCTGGAACCTGAGAACGACCACAAAAAATGGTAAAATGTACATTTACGAAAGGCAAGGTGCAGTTATCAGCTGAGGATGATCACAACCTTCGCTCCGGTCGTCGCTGTTTGAGCTGTGGATAATGAGGTGATGTAGACTTCGTCATCAGAGTCTGTTTCAGATGCCTCGCCCTGCACCACTATCGGGTACCTGCCTGACATGACTGTAAACACATATGGAAGATAAACAAAACATCTGGTTAGACACGCTCACACACCGACTGCACTGTCAAATGTAAAACAGCGACAGTTAGGTTACGTTCTGTCCGCACACTCCACTCCCATTCAGAGTTGATTCAGTCATAAACTCAAGTCATAAAGTATTAATGCTCAAATAAAAAGCGCAGAAACAGACGAACCTTCTTCGTAAATATCGACTTCATAAATCACGTGAGCAACAAGGAAGTTGCTTTTGGTCCCAAACTGCCAAGATCCAATCTGAGCCGAGTTACTGTATCACGTGACAAAAGGCGTCCGTACATATCGTAACTGGAGTAAAGGGTTTGCTTGTATGTATGTACCGGCGTGCACAGAAATGTAACGCAGCCATGTAACCTCAGCTTTTATTGAGAAGACAGCTCACTTGTGTATTTTTGCATCTCACTTCAAAAGAAAATTTTTTATTACTGACTGCAAGGTTGCTCTTTGTGCTCTGTTTATGTTCAGTGTTTTTGAGAATTGTAGGCGAATAATTCACCTTAACACCGCATACGTGAATCAAGCGAATGTCCTGACATAAATACCGAACATCACCGGAGGAAGTGGCTGTTCTGTGTACAGTCACTTGACAGATGCGGTAGTTCTGGTATTTTACTGGTTGAATTTTTATAGAATTAACATCTGCACAGTTCATATATGTGTTGATATGTGTTGATTTTCTCTTTCAAATACATCGAAATTCAAAAGGTAAGTTACCGTGGCTTACAGTATGGGGCTAGAAAAAAAAACTAGCTCTCTGAGGCTAACGACATGTAGCTCACTACTGCGGAAACAGTTTTCATTTAGCTCTCGATTTGTCTTCAGTGTGAATAAAACTGACCTTGTTTTGGTCTGTCTCTTTCTTTCAGCATGGCAGACGAGTCCCTGTTTGAATTTCTCCATATGGAGATCGTGTCCCATGTTTACAAGGAGCAGCAGTCCAGTAAAGGAGAGATGGACAACAAGGTGTGTTCAAAATAAATTCCAGTGAAAACGCTGTCATTCATTTATATACAACACCACACCCATCACTATAACGTTTTTTGCCCTGTTCATGCGTGCTTCATTGTCGGTGATTTTACTTTTTTCTGACGGAATTTTCAGGTGTTAATAAAATATGTTACATCAGACCGCTAAAGAGGACTAATAAAGGACCCATTCACTCTTACTCTCGCATGCATAGGAAAAAAAATAGCTGCAATACCACATCGCTTATATACCAATCAAGTATAACATGTTACGTTTTAATGTTTTGCTGGGGAAATCTGCATTCTGGCATTCACATTAGTTACACCCTCAACATGGTAACATCTTTCCCCTACAAGAGCTTCCTCCCCCAGCTGGTCAGCAGCAGCTGCCTCAACATACCTGTATGTTTTAGGAAAGTGCTCAAAGAGCAACACAAAGAGTCTGAGGCTTTCATTTGGTTTTCAAACAACACAGACAGCAATCTGATGGAACCAGATGGCATCTTGTGGGAAGCTTTACCCCAGAGACCTCATTCCACAACCCAAAAGGGACTTGTGGATATATGACAGTTGTTAAAAAACAGACAAAAACTGCCACCATCTCTGTTCAGTGTGAACATGCTGGCTAATGTTTGTTTGTTTGTTTGTTTTTTTGTCTAGAATTGACATATCTCTGTATATCACAGGATGTACCACTACATTGTTGTTTATGCCACTCTTTGTTTCGTCAGTTTTGGATCTTACAGTCTCTTGTTTAGCTTCTATTAAAGTACCAGATAATTTTGCTTAGCGTGTTACATTATAATGTTTTTATGTAAACAACACATTTTTTTCAGGGCATTTGGTTGGATATAAAGTCAGTTTGTCTAAACTGATTGATTCAATCACTTCCACCACTTGTTTTCAGGACAGAGCTGCTTGCATTTCTATCTTGGAAGGTATGGGATTTCAGGGTGGGACAGGGACTCATTGAGAGGTAGGTAATGCACCCAAAATAGATGGAGAACAGTGTGTCTGTGTGTGTGTGTCATGCATTTTCTCTTACAGTAAGTGTGTGGATTCATGTCTGTAGGTTAACCAGGGACTCCCCCAGCTTTAAAGACGAGTTGGATATAATGAAGTTTCGTCTGTAAAGACTTCTGGACAAAGGTGTTCAGGAGGCAAATTGATAACCTCAGAACAAACCACCAGGTAAAAGAAAAGTGCAGAGGAACAGTCGGCCTGAAAGTCAGAATTCTACATCTGAGAATTCTGGAATTATGTGTGTTTTTAAATTTCCCACCACAGGGTACGTATGTCCTCCAGGATAACAAGTTTGCCCTGCTGACTCAACTTTCAAGCGGAAAGCAGTACCTGGATCAAGCTCCCAAGGTATAGAATAGTCTTTAACATTTTGCCATTTGCCCTGCTGTTACATGGATATTTAGAAGGAGTAGGCACTGAATGACTTGGGTACTGGTGGAGAACCAAAGAAATTAGATTTTAGCTGATTGCAACTGAGTCTGACTTGTGCCTCTGTGTGTTTTTCTACAGTATCTTGCTTTTTCATGTGGTATTGTGAGAGGAGCTCTGTCTAATCTTGGTCTGGAGAGCGTGGTGACAGCTGAGGTCTCAGTCATGCCATCCTGTAAGTGCTGCCACAGTACCAGTACTTGATTTTGTTTCCTATCCCAAGAAGTTGACCTGACATTACAGGCTCAAATTGTTCTTACTTGTAAGGTGTGAGTGATTTCAATTTTGAAATTTCACATCAATTTCAAATTTTGATTCATCTGCCATCAGACCATTGTAGATGAGCTTTGGTCCAGAGAAGATGTGGCTTCTTCTTTCCTTGCTACAGCTTTAAATTGCATTTGAGGATTGAACAGCCAACAGTGTTCATAGAGTGATTTGTGGAAGTGTTCCTGAGCCCATGTAGTGATTTCCAGTAGAGAATCATCTCTATTTGTAATGCAGTGCTGCTCGAAGATCGCACACATCCAGTTTTGGCCTTCAGCCTCATCTGTTGTGCAGACACATTGATGATGTCACAGACTGTGAACCTCTGCCCATCTTTACATCCAAGAGGCTCTGCCTCGCTGAAATGCTCTTTTTATATCCAGTCATGTTACTGGCCTGTTTCCAGTTAATCTAATTAGTTGTCAAATGTGCCTCTAAAATTGATTTTTGCCAATTACATTTTCAGCCTTTTGTTGCCTCTGTTCAAAGTCAAAATGAGCTAATATTTTCCATGAAATGATAAAATGCCTCAATGTTAGTTTAAACATCTGCTATGTTCTTTATGTTTTATTGGGAATAAAGTAGAGGTTTATGAGGTTTGGAAATCATTGCACTCTGTTTTTATTTGTTTTACACAGCATCCCAACTTTTTGGGGGCTTGAACTCTAAGTAATAAAACAGTGCATTCCTATTTCTATTTAACATGTCCTTCTAAAAGGTGATATAAATGGTCCACTGCTACATTTTCTCTTTACAGGTAAATTTCAGGTGGTCATCCAGAAGTTGTGACCAGTCTTCTTTGCTCGCCTGCTATTGATGAACAGCACTGAGATGGAGGATGATATCTGTGTGATATCCACACAGCTGCATGTGTACAGACGGAATCAAACATCACATCAAGGTGAAACAGGACTATTCAGATTCTGCTGAACATCAGAAGTCCATGACCGGCCAAACAGGACTAACCAGGCCTTAAAGTTCACTTGTGGTTTTGCAATAGAGAGAATATTTGTTTTTGTTGTTTTGTTGGTTGATTTTTTTAATTTTTTTTTTTTTATTGCTGTTGTTGTTCGATGTCATTTATGAAATAGTCAAAGGTGGAAGAGGTCAGAAAGATAAGTCAACATTCAATAAAAATCTGGAAAAACGGGGAGGAAAAATTCAAGAACAATAATAGAAAAAGACCCCTTTTGCTTGGTTCTCCAAAGCAACACAAAGTCCATTGTCAATATGGACATCTGTTGAATTTCAGAAGAAGCTTGATAGCCAACTGTCATCAGAAAACTAGAACACTAAACTATTATTCTCTTAGAATTGCATTACCAAGGCTGTCCAGCACCACCAACCTACCATATGGACATTAGTGATGGCTGCATTTATTTATCGAGCACAATATTATTTATTGTGTCTGTACATCAGACAGCTTGCTGTTCCATCTCAGGGCCACACAGAGATAAACAAGATTAATAACCATGCATGCTCCTGCTCACAGGACAGTTTAGAATCAGCTACCAGCCTCACAAACATGTTTTTGACTGAGAGAGAAAGAGGGAGTACCTGGAAAATGACATGCAGAATTAGCTTAGATAAGAGTATTATTAAAATAAAATAAAAAACTGAGGAAATAAGTACATCTTTAGGCTTGAAGTACTCCAGGAGCATGTGTATTTATGTCCTGGAGGATGTGTGAGGGGGGCATATACTCATTACATTTTTTTCCCTTGTGAGTATCCGTGCATGTGCGCGCAGGAAAATGCATGCACACATAGTTTCAGTGTGTATGCATCATTTATGTATCTGGCCTCTGGTGTTTTGGTCTACTGTCTTTTTTAGATATTCATCTTCAACAGCTGTATACTGGTCATCATTTAAATTTATTTTCAAGGCAAAATGCATATATAAACTGATTAACTTTTTTCATTCAAGTATGCAAACGTAAGCAAGTTTCCAGGTTCAGCTCGCCTGCAAAAGCTATCCTTCCTCTGAGGTGGTGTCACTTTTCAGAACCGACCAACATCATATGCCAAACTGGATTTCCAAATTACCTTGTTATAGACCGTGATGTGTATTTGGTCTTTTGTTCAGCACAAATGTACAAATCTGCCGTTGTGAATTCTCCCAGAATAATCTGCAGACCATGTTGATATGCTTTCAACTCATTTAACATGGATTTCAGAGCCGAAATGAGCATGGCTGTAATTGTTCAGTTTGTGTTATTTTTTTACCAACTTTTTTTCTGTATGGGAAAACAAACACAACAAATAACACCAGAAAAAACAAGGCTCGTTCAAAAAGAAAGGAACATGAAGCAGGGAAAATACTTTTGGTTCACCTGAAAGGGCTGTTGCCTCTTAAATCCACTAGAGGGACACATGAAGCCATCGTTGCTGTTCTGCCTCAGACAAGACAAGCGTCCTTGTCTGCTGAACCTTATCTCAGATTAGTTTTTTTTTTTTTTTTTTTTTTTTTAATGTTGTTGTGTGGGAGTACAGTGCTATTATAGCTTAACAAACCTGCACAGTTGTTTTTTTTCTTCTAAGCTTATTTGTAAGGTTTCACAGCTTAAATAATCATCGACAATAAAGTTATTCACAGTCTTTTCTCAGTTGATGTCATAACTTACAGTGATGCAATTGTAATATCATCATCGATTTATTTATTTATTTTATTATTTATTTATTTATTATATTTCATAGTATGGACAAGAAAAAACCTTTATTCCTCAGCTACGTTTATGTTCCTGTCAGATATTGTTCCATATCATGCACCTGTGTATTCAGGGGTTGTATGTGTGTGTGTATAATCTCCAATACTCCTTTGGCATTGGTGTAAGGATCTTTACATTCGACTTTAACCACCGATTGTGTCGGAGGTTCAGGAAGAGGTCTTCAAAAGTACTGTGTTGATGCTACTTTCAAAAACTTACTGCTGTGACAACAGCTATGACATATTTCACTGAATATTTGACATAGCTATTAATATGAATGATAAACTCCCATTTGTGTTAATTATAAATAACAGGCAAGCTACGTCACACACAAAATTTCAGGGAGTTTTGCAATATGCAAAAGATTTCCTCCTTTATAAGAAAGGAGATATACACAAACCAATGTTTTTAATAACAAACCGATAATAAACATAAGATGAAGATGGACAGAGTAATTTGGATTTTTCAAAATAGGTATTCTATTTTGTGTCGATTCTGAATTCTAATTAACCTGATTGAAAATGTGAAACGGTGTGAAGTCCTGCTGCTGCTGTTAGTTTGGTTTTAGAGACTAAATACATTCTTAATAAATAGCATGATTCCAATTCATAATTCAGGCTCAGCGACTTGGATAAGACTAGGACTGAAGGCTCATGGGTGGAGAACAATACCTTTTAATAAATTCTTATTCCTGAATTTGAAGTTGGCTCTCAGAGCTAATTTATGTTCTTTTGCATGGAGTCCTCCAAGACAAGAGTGCTTGAATGAGCTCAAAAGTTCAAGAGAACTTAAATAAAACCCTAGGTTTAAAAGTGTGCCGTCTCTTTTCATCTGCACCTTGTGTTTATAGGTGACAGCCAGATGTGAGATTGTTGGAACGCAACCATAGGAATCCTGGGAAGGAAGAAAGCAGTCTGGCACCTGCGTAAATGTGCAGCACCAAACTATAGAGCACTCTTTGGATTATTCGTAGCAACCCATGAAATGGTTGGTCCAAATCCTCTCTGGAGACAAGGGAGAAAAGAAAAATCAGGCGGATTAGAGAGTGAGTGGGGGTAGAACTGTAGAGCTGATGGAGGAGGAGACTGGGTGAGTGGGCAAGAAGAAACAGAGAAAATGAGGAGCCTCTACAGGAGGCTGTAAGGAAATGAAAGGTGGAAAACAGATTTTGTTTTAGTCGAGGCTGGGGGAGGTGGGGCTGAGGAGGAAGCGCTGCAGGAAAAAAAAGTGAAAGAAGGTGTTACCGTTGCATCTGTACCTGAATTCAGAAGCAGCTGTTTCTTCTGCCCTGCATCACAATGTCACCACATACACTCCCAAACTGGAGCGCTGAATGGAGGGAGGGTGGAGAGGAAAGGGGGAGGAGTAGGAGGGGGGCCTGCGCTCAAGGGACGGACAGAAGGAAGAAAGGAGGTGCAGGGGGAGCACAAGTAAAACCACCATTCATTCTCTCAAATTGATGACTTGCAACAATTGAGGAACAGAGGACACGCAGGCTGGCTGAAGTCTTTTGTAGTGTGAGAAGCTGAGTGAGACGCTCCATGTAGGGTCGGTGGCCCAAAAGCAGCTCACAACTTTAGCTCACTTGAGTTTGTACGTATCACAAACTTTTAAACCCTGAAAATGTAACAGTCAACGAATTGAACTCAGTCACTGAGATAAGGCTGAGTACATTGTGTCTGTTACCAGATCTGTGCATGTTGGCAGCCACTCAGCAACAAACAATCATTTGGTGCCGGTACAATAACACTACAAAATACAGTAGATATAAATACAAATCATTTTAATTTTCTATTTGTATTCTTAGTTCTAGGGTTGTTACCTTGACACACCTCTGATTTATGTAACAGTAGTCGACTGGTGAGTAAAGCTAACCGGATAGCACATCTGTTTCCCTCAGGTGTCCAGGTGAATTAAAGGGACTGAGATTAAATTGTTGGATCTCTTGACTTTATTCTTTCATAATCTAATTCCTGAAGCTGGTTAGTCAGCTTTGGTCTCATAGTAAGATTGAGATTGAATTTGGGTGCCTGGATGAGGGTGTGCTTTGGCTCAGAATTAGCAGCATTTGGACCAACAATGAACTACGTGTGGTGACCTGGATTTGGACAAAACAGACACAGTTTAGTTTCAGAACCTGGATTGGGTCCACTGTATTTTATCTGATTCTGGAGTTATTAGTGTAATTAGGCCAGATTGTGGCTTTGTCTGTTTGGCACGGGGTGTAATCATGGGGTGAAACCTTTTTGGCTACCGAGGCAGGATTTTAAATTTTCCCAGTTCAGCTTCTGTTTTCCCACATACCAGTTCATCAACCTTCCCATTAAACACAGCTTTAATAATAAGCTTAAGACTTTTATGTTAGCTAAATGTTTATTTATACTTTTAGATAATCATTACATGATTTTCTAATTATATAGAGATATTCTTTTTGCATATTATTGTTAGTAGAATACTGTCAGTTGTCTTTGTAACAGCTGATATTAGATAAAGTGACACGATTCATGTCTGGAAAACTTTAATGTCACTGTTGGGGGAAAAAACTGCTGTTATGAAGATAAAAAGAAAAAAAACACATTGTGACGCTGATATGCAGCAAATCTGCATTCAGCAAAGCTGCTCTATTTATTTTGTATAATCTCACAGGAAGATGCCCACTTTCTTCTTCTCAAACTGTCCTTTATCTCACAACTTCTTTCTCATCGCCTTTATCTTCCCCCGCCATTACCTTTTATCCTCCCTTCTTGCCAATTCATTCAACGTCCTCCACTCATGCATAGTAAGATGCTCTCTCTCACGCACACACACACACACACAAACTTTGTCTCCCAGGGCCATACGTTGACCCATGGTGGACCTGAATGCAGCCATCTGCCTGCCTTTCTGATGTCCCACAGGGTCGGAGTGTGGGAGAATGTCTACAGGACAAAACACAGCACACAACCATACAAGCACACACGGGTTTTTAACCCCTTCATGAATCACTCCCAGAACCTTCAACCCATCTCCTATCAACAGAGACAAGATAATAGCACTTCTGTGCACGAAAAACGTTCCTAAAGACTCAGTCATAAGTATCCATTTTAAATGTGGTGTCTTACTTTACTTCTTAAAGTAGATTAGGAGGAGATGCAGGTTTTGGGTTTGGCTATGGTTTAAGGAAAATAAATGTATGAAGTCGACCTGTAGTTAAGAGTGTGTCTCTGCAACCTTGTGCTCATCACTGTAGTCAGAGCAGATTAATGAGCTCGTAGGTGAAACTATGCAGAGGATGAGATGGTAGAAATGTAAATAAAAGGTGAGGTGAGTGAAGGAAAGAGCACAGCGTCAGTGGAGAAAGAGCCGGTATTGTAAGCAAGATTAGAAGCCTGACAAAAGGCCTGCTTTCCTTCAGTGGTTGTGACAGGCATGACAAGTCAAACCTGCTACCATCAGCTAGAAAAACCATCACAGGATGTGAACTTTTAGAAACAAGACTAAAATGGAGCACAATCCGTCATTCCAAACCTGAAGACTTGTCATGCAGTGGCTTTGCATTTACTTTTTTATTCATACCATTTACCTCTTTACAAGCTGGTGTTGCTGGGAAAAAAAAAAAAGTTAAGCCTTCAATCATAAAAAGCAGCTCAAGGGTCAGTATTAGCATCTCAGTCTTTTATACCAACAGACTGCTTCTGTAAGAAAATTGTGCCCCCCTCATTTTTTTAATGTAGCAAGTGGCTGAAGTTATTAGCCTCCATCTCCAGGACGCATTTTTCAAAAGGTTAAAGTGAACAACAGGTTAAAACAATTTTGCTCAAATAATATAAAAATGCCCAGCATTAACTCAAACTGTTTGCATTATTTTTTACACTTTCACAAAAAGCTTGTATTCTCAGGCTTGTAATGAAATCTTGTCACATGCATCTCCACAGTTAACCGTTTTTGGTCCCTGGGGGAAATGCCATCTAGAATAAAAACCTGGTTTCCTGCCCTCTTCCTTCCTCCCTGCACACTGCACCTAAAACCTCACTTTGAACCCATCAAGTATCTGCACACTTACTACGCAGGAAGTTGAACATGAAGATTCAAACTTTTTCTTCAGTACAAGCTTGAGGCACACGTGAGTGATTAAATACAACAAGAACTCTTTAAAAAAAGAAAAACTTTATTTCCAGTAGAAAAGAAAACAAAAACAAATATATTAAACTTGATACAAGCATTACCAACTGAGAAGTCTTCTATAAATACGTTAAAATAAATTAAAGAAATTAATTTACTAAAGATTATCACCTTTAACAGGCCTCAAACATGTTGATGAAAAGGCAATTTTAAATAGTTCAGGAACATGTTTGTTCATCTAACCAACTACCCCTTAAACACACGAAACAGCCAAATAACAGTTCTAAAACACTAAGCATACATACCCTAACCCTAACGTATGCTGGATCTAGTTCAGTAAGGCAACAGCCCTGTGAGCACAGTTCACAAAGTTGTTATCAGGATGGTGAACAGTCTTAACAATTCAAAGCCATAACAGGAAGTATTAATACTGAATGACAGAGTGATGCAGCAAGGTGATGTGAGAATCACAAAAATATTTTTTTGAAAATGTTAATGGTGCACAGAGGAGAGAGCAAATAGTACTGCTAATGGTAACATTTGTGTCACAATGATCATTTAAAAGCACATTAGAACTTTAAATGAATAAAGACCGTTAAGAAGTCATCTGACTTTAAACTTTACACCACATCCAAGTATAAATGACGTCCCGGTGTCTCAGGCTTTTATGCTTTATCACTGATTCTCAATGCCGGCAGTCTGTACTGTACTTATGAAATTGACGCAAGTCCACACAATTAGTGACGCATCATGAAAGATGGCAACCGCACATTTGCTCGCATCTCTCCAAACAAAATCAGAATCTGGGTTTGACCTGCTGAGTAATGCAAGAGACAGAGCCAAGACCCACAATGTTTAAAAATCTAACATTCATGTTCAAGGTCACTGATGAGAACATAACCTCAGGCTGCACAATTACGTAGGGAAAAGAACAAATGGAAAAAACAAGACTAGTTCACAAGCTTATAAACAATAGTGTACAATTAATGCAGGAAATCCTAAACATAGGCCATAATGTGCATGTTTTCTTCCACTATCAAAAAGTTTGAGCCACAAACGATGTCTTTGGTTTCATCGCAGTTTAAATCTTTAAGATGTTGATATCTATATTAAAAAAAAAAAAAAAAAAACATAAATCAGTGATGTGGTTTGGCTCAAGGACAAATCAATCAGACTGATTACAACTTATCAAGCTTCATCGCAGTTTTTTCATCTCACAAAAAAAAAAATACTCAGATAAAGAATAAAAGGGTTTGTCTCTACTGAACACCCATCTTGATATGTTCTCTGTTTTGGTGAAAAGACACCCTTCAGTATCAGAACCACTGTGGTTGGTGATATTTTTAACCACATGAGGAGGAATTTTATGTTCTGACTCAGTCATCAAATCTAAATTTCCACTGATGTCACACAGGTGCAAACGACAGCTTCTGTGTGAATCGGGCTGTGTGGGATGAGCGTTGTGTGTGTTGTGTGTGAGCGTGGTGTCCTTGAGCATGGGTAGGTGTGAACTGCATTCATCGGTTATGCGTGTATGTGTATATTAAAGCAGACCTGCAGCTTATAGAGAGAGACCAGTCGTATCCTCAGGAACAGAGAGCTGACTAAACACTGCCAGGCGCCTGCCACTGCCTTCGTTGTTGCCCCCGCAGGACTCAGAGCCACTGAGTGAACTGGCTGAGCTTCCCCCATCCTGGTCCTGGTCTGACAGAGAAGTGTATGACAGGGACCGGGCACCCATTGGTCCTGAAAAGACCCCGGCAGCACCAGGGCTCTGTCTAAGGGAAGGTGAGTCAGTCGGAGACAGCCCACATGGGGAGTAGCCAGAATCAGGGGAAGGCAGAAATGGAGACCAGGGGTCAGCTGCAGTGGTTTGGCCCTTCGGGGGCTGGTACTGGTTGGGAGGGGAGGCCTTGAAGGCAGAGTCCATCCCTAGCAAGACATGTGAGAGAAGGTCGGTGATGTCTGCACAGGACGGAGGAGAGGCAGATGGAGAGCGTGAGCATGAGGCAGAGACAGGAGGAGCGTGGCTGGTCGGGGCAGGCTGGAGGACTTGCTGAGGAGCCGAGGGAAAGCCGGCAAAGCTGAAGCTCTGCCTGATGAGAGCAGGTCTGTGTGAGCGGGAGGAGGAAGGCTGCTGTTGAGGAATGTTGGAAGAGGAAGAAGATGATGATGAGGAGGAGGAGTGTTTCTTTTCTTCCTCACCATTGTGGACAAAGTGACAGCGAATCCCATAGGGGCAGAAGCCAATGGTGTGAAAGGTACGACATGGCTCCGTTTTATATTTTGGATGTCTGTTAAGATCTCGCAGCTCTTCCGGCCCGTGAGCGAACTGGCACTTCCCGCCATACTTGCACAAGCCATTCTCAGTGAAAGAGCGACACAGTTCAGTTTTATAGCGCGACGAGGAGGAGGAACTGGAAACCGATGATGTGGATGAGGAGGACCCACTGATGAGTACAGCAGGGCTCAGGTCGCTCCGGGATGCATTTATCTCTGTCCCAGGCCAGCTTGGACTTGCTCCCGGTCCGCTGCTCGTCTCCACCATGCTGACAGAGCGCTGGGAAAGGAAGCCTGACTTTCCCCATCGGGTGGAATTGCTGAGTTGAGGCGGTTGAGGACTTTCTGATTGCTGCATCCACTGGCTGGTGGTCAGAAACAGACTGTCTGCAGGGTCGGTGGGGAAGCAGGGGAGCGACGACAGAGAGAAGGAGGGACTTGTACATGGATCACTGACGTAACCCGGTGTTCTGAGCGCCAAACTGAGAGATGAATGGGGCCTGTTCTGCTCGCTGATGTCCAGATTAAGTAAATGCTGTAAAGTGAAAACAAAAACAAAACACATTTTACAATAGTCACCCAAAAAATACTTTTTTTCTGAAAAAAAAGTCTGTGTCCAGTGACAGAAAACAACACTGGTTTTACCAATTGTGAAGAATAATGAAGGAAGAGGACCCAAAAAAAAAAAAGTAAAGTAACATTTCTAGGGCTGAGGCATACGTTTTAGCCCAGGGTCCACTGTTATGGTGGACATGTGCTGTTGGGAATATGTAGAAGCATAAACCATTTAGTAACTAAACAGCAACTTGGAGTCAAAAACTACATGATCTGGTGGCCACTTGGTTAACAACTGGTTTCCAAATTACAAAACATGTGCAATAAATGCAAGCAAAACAGGAGTCATTTATCTGAAAACAGACTGAGGGAAGAAACATGGTGTCCAAGTTATTTGCGCAATGATATATTCAGCATGAAAGAAAAAACAAAAGCATGGATAAAGGGATGGATTAGCACATCCAGCCAGCAGGGACTGGTTGTGCTACTCTTTTGTGGTGTGGCCTGTGGTGCTTCAAATGTTTAAAATCATCTACCCTCACATTGCAGGGTTCTCCTCCTTATGGTGACATCACTTAATTCACACCATCACTAGCTGCGTTTCAAATAAGGAATCGCCCGACGGTTCCTGATAATGGGCATGGGAGACATCTCATGTCTGTCAGGAACGGTGGTGTGCACCTTTGAGGTGACTAAGAACCAAATGCCAACTGCTCACTGATTTACCACCAACTGGTCAGTAAACTTGACGACCGGCAGCAGACTTAAAATCGCAGTGTGAAAGTAGCTTGATTCATTTCTAATGACAGTTCAGATCAAATGCTTAATCTTCGTCAAGGTCCTCAAAGGCAAAACCACGCAAGAATAATTTCTGTCCATTTTAACAACAAAAGCACCAGATACAGACAGAAGAACAGGCGCTACAGTAACACCACCGCTTAGTGCTGGGCAGTATGACGATACATATCGTGGGGACGATATAAAAGTGGGTATCGTGCCATTTCTCTTCTATCGTTTCTAACCTAATTTTATCAATTATTACAGCAAATATGTGATTAACCTGCAACGATAAATTTGATGGAATCATATCTACTTCTACAAAGTAGCCTTTTATGTTTGCACTTTTATTCATGGTTAATGCCTTAAACAGAGTTCTCTTCAACCCTGATGTTTACTTTAGACACTTTATATTGGTTTGCAAACTTTGCACTACAAGGTTACAGATTTCAGAAAGTTGAAAAATAATTTGTGTTTATTTTTTATAGCTGAACTTCAGTGCAAAAATGTGTTTTTCCTCTCAGAAACTGTTGTGCACTTTAAAAAAAAATGTAAAAGCTACTGTACCTCTGTACCTACCTGTTATTGCTGCACTAAAATGTATGTTTGTGACAGTTCAGCTAAATGTCCTTTCAAAATAAAGTTGAAGAGTAAGGAATGAAATTTTTGTCAAACTTTTCAGAGAATAACTGAAAACGTACTTTATTATGGTATATCGTGATATATATCATTATCGTGATATAAAATAGTCCATATCGTGATATATGATTTTTTTTCCATATCGCCCAGCACTACCACCGCTCTGCTAGACTGGAGCAAAGAACGGCTCAGGTCAGGAGCTGGAGATCAACCAGACCAATGAAAACTTTTTTAAATCACCATGTTTGAATCCAGGCTTATTCATGGTGACAACTCTGAAGAAACAAAAACAGCTTCAATATGAATGTAAAGTCAAAGCAGCCATGTAAGATCATGAGTTCTTTGTTCCATTCATTTTGTTACCCTTTAGTGCTGTGATACTTCCAGTGTTTTTGATGACTGCACACATGCAGCCTTATCTGCAACACCAGCCAACCCCAACTTAACCTCTAAAATCAAGTCTGCTCCAGTATTTAATAACACTGTTGGATGTTTTGATGTAATGGGTTTGCAGCATTTATAAAACTTGTTTGGACCAGAATTAACAAATACAGATCAGTTTCTGGAAATGCTGGTCCGCATTGCAAAGACCTCTAACAAGCTTGCAACAGTTTCTATTCAAGCAAACTATAGATACTGCGATGAAAAATCATTTTAGAAAGACTGGTTTGTGTAGATAACCCCCCCCCCCATCTTCCTGTACCAGTGACATAAGGACATGACTCGTCAGCGGCTCTCTGGCGGTAGAAAAGCACACTGGTTCTGAGGCTGAACCCAGTCTGAACTGACAAACGGATCGGCGCCTGCATTTGAAACGGTAACACCCCCCCCCCCCCCCCCCCCCCCCCCAATATAACGACTTTCCAGACAAAATCCACGCGCTGGCCTGGCACAGATGACAGTGACTTCTACAAACTTTTTTTTAAAAAAAAGAGGTTTAGTAGTATGCTGTGAGACATGTTTCAGAATTATCGGGCTCAAGTGTTACTGTAAATATCAAGCAATATTGTAATAGCAACACCGAGTCTATATTTTAAGGGAAGCCATGCTAAACTAGCGCGTGTTAAAGGAAAAGTGAACAGACTAGTGAGACACGGCCACGCGCAGTTAGCTGTTTTGATTCAACTTTCTGACGTCGTCCACAGTTACTTAACGCATTTTCTTACAGGCTACCCTTACAAATGGCATATTAAAAAAAACAATAATTCTTGTATAAGGAGGTTAGTTGCCTAGTGTGGATTGAGAGACAAACTAAGCGACGTTAGTGGAGTTTGATAGGCCCGAGCTGCGGAGAAGTTAAACTCCAGCCGCCACAACACTAACGAGTGGGCTCGAGCCGCTGTTTGACTTCATAATTACAGGAAAATAATAATAACAGAAAAAAAATACACAGATAAAACTTTAGGGACTGGCGTTTGGAACAACACGTCAACGTTACCCGCAACACGAGACCTGAAAACGGAAAGAAAAGAGCGGAAACTCCGGAGCAGCTAGCAGGCTAACGTCAACACCCCCTCCCTCCCCCCAGACTTCAACTTTTTTCTGCTCCTCTTCCTTTGCGCTTTTTTTTTCTTTTTAAATATTACCTTGCACATCATTTCTTCCAGGTCAGCAAACTGGTTGAGATCGTGAGATGGCATTGTGCTGAGCTTTCAGAACCTCCGTCCGCTCAACTCCGGCAGACTCGGGCGGCTCGCTGGCATGAGTTCGCTCAGAAGTTTCTGGTCGCGTGCGCGTTGCTAAACAAGCCCAGGCTCGAGACCACGTGTGGATTTAAAACCTAACAGCGCTCTTAGCCACTCCCACGCCCGTTGGACCCGGTCTGCTCTGCAGAGAAGTTGAGAGATCCTCAAACCCAGCTGCATGGGGGGCTTCAGATTCAGCAAAAACTTCAACTATTTAAATCCACGCACTTAGTCAGTTCTGGGCCCAGTGCAGACACTAAAATAAACAGTAACTTTGAAAGGAAATCAAAATAATGTGTGTGATCTCAGCAGCCACAGAAAAATGAGAGGAAACATCACCAACAAGGATCACTGCACTGTGCTGTAATGAACCATTTGACCTATTTTCCATCTGCACCTGACTGCATAAAGCTGTTTTGTTGTTGTTTTTTAAGTTGTTTAAGATGGAGAGATCTCTGATGATCATGTGTCAAGGATGTACAGTAAGATGAAATAATTCAACAAAAGGGAAAGCCCACTGTCATCACATGGATCCCATGTTTTTATATGATCCTTTGTAAAACAACACAATAAAGTTCATGATTCATGTAAAAAAATCAACCAACATGCCACGTAGTAATATTTACATACTTTGATTACATCCCACTAGTCCTTGTAGAAGAACTGTAAATCTTGTCAGTAAATGACTAGTCCGTCTGATATTGATGTTTCTGCAACTCAATATAGAACACAGAACACTCTTTCTGTCAAGTGTTAGTAGAATTTGCACGTTTACTCCGACACCTTCTTCGTCTGATTGCACTTATTTTTTAAAACTCCTTCCTGGGTTACAGTTAAAGCATAAACGTGACAAATGCAAAAGTGTACAAATTAACACCATCAAGTAAAGGCAGCCACCAGGACAAAATAGAGGAACAGACAGAAAATACAAGGCTTGAACATATGGTTAGGAAAGACAGCCTAACCCTGTGATGTCTTTGATTTCAAAGGTAAAGGCAGATGTGTGAAAAATTCCACTGCAGAGCAGAGCCATGGGAATATCCGACTGTCTCCCACTCACATACACTAACTAAAGTGTTTGCTTTGTTTTTCTATATTTTCAAAATGTCAAAGCAAGTGTATATCCTTTAGCTCATTTTTTTTCTACTATACTTAAGATCTTAGACTGACCATAATGTTGAAATTAAAAAACTGTGTGGACCCTGATTCAAAAACCACATTCTCCTTTCACATTTGGTCCTCACAGAGGCAGACACTCTTGTCCATAAAGGTCTGCCAGGAGTGACGTTTTCACACTTCTGGGGCTGTTAGGAGAGTTGTGACAGCACGCTCAGCCTGTTGGATGGGAAACTAAAGTCCCCAACTCCAGGAAACTGATTTCACTTTGAACTGAAAGGGAATTACAAAATTCACGTAAGAAAATAATGGAAAAATGTTCTCTTCGGGTTTTTCTGGTAGCTTTTCAAAATCAACCATCAATCATGCAACTGCTGCCAGTTCTTCAGTTAATATGACTCGTTTTAATGTCATAATGCCTGTCATAATGCATGTAAAACCCGGTACGACGCCAACGGCATCTGCATGTGATGGCCTCACAGAACATAGAGATTTCTTCAAGGGTTAAAACAAAACAATAACCAAAAAAAAGAAAGAAAAAAAAACAACTTGTGTTTAAATTTTTTTGGTCTTAACAAAAGACTGAAAAAGCTGCAAGTCCTTGAATCCAAATCCCATCTCTCCTTGGACGGATGAGTTAAGCTCAGAACAAAGTCTGCCAAAAAGCTTTGTTTTTAGTCCGACCAAGTGGTCTCCATTAAGTGTGTGTTTTTTCTGAAGACACATGCTTTTGTGTATGTTTGACAGAGGGTTTAAATTTTCCCTCCCCCACTGTGATGGAATGGTATATATACAGCCTGAATGTTGTGTCAACCATCTTTGTTTTGACTTGTGAAGCTGAACTTCCTCACGCAGAGAAGCATTTTTGAACTGCTGCTCAAATCATCCATGTCTTGTTTTGGCTTTCAGAGGATAACATTTAGAACATTTGTTCATATGAATAACTTTTCTTTTTTTTTCACCTTCTCCCCTAAAGTAGAGACTTGAAATGATTATATTTAAGTATATTTTTTTTGCTGCATACACAAAAATACTTTGTATGATCTATAAAAACTGCCCAAAGCACATTTAAAAGATGAAATTTTAATGATGAAAATCTTACTGAATCATTCAGCCTTCTCAACCATCAGGTCAGCATGTTGCCTCACATAGGTAGACAAACTTGTAGAAAATCTGAATATACAGTATTTGCCTCAGAATCACACTCTACATGAGGTCATTTTGTAGTTTCATAATCATACAGACCAAAGCGCTTTTGACACCAAATGTGAGTCACTCTTAATTATATGACAAATAACATTTGAAACACTGGCCTAAATAGTTCGTCATCCTAACTGGCTCATTTAATACTGTATGTCTGTTTTCTTTTCTTTTGTTTTCTTCTTTTTTTTAACCCTGACATATCACTTTGAATAATAAACTGTTAGCAATATGTCAACAACATGGGAGCTTTAAGATAAGCAGCCTCCTGTGTTCATTTGGTTAAGTCAACAAACACTGGCTACAGACAGGCTAAGTGAGTTTAATTCTGTAAAGGAAAATCTTTTGGGTGCGTTGGGGATTACTGGCAGTAGGGTAGGGGAGGAGGGTTTGGGGAGGAAAGGGGGAGGGGAGGAGAAAGGAGGTGAGAGATTTGAAAGAGAGTTCTTGCTTCTTGTTGAGTCCAGCTGGGCTTGAGGGTCTTTGAAACACAATGAGCTCAATGAGCTGCAGAACCAACTAACAAACTAATGGCCCGCTCTGTGCAACTCTAGCCCCTTGTGACGCACACACGAACACACACACACACACATACCCACACACAGTATGGGTTGGAGAGGCTTGTTAGTAGGAAAGACATTGGGAGAGGGACGAAGGTGCAGGATTGGGGCTATTTAGAAGAAATGAGGGAATGAGAAAGAGAGAATAGAGAGGAAGATATTAAAGATCTGGAGGTGGAGCAGTAAGAGGCCAGAAAGGGTTTCATCAAGACTTAAACTTGATCGAGGTTTATCCAGAGATTTGGGTTGAATAAACCAGGTATAAAAAGATGTTTCATTTTCTCTGTCAGATAATCTTCACTTTTAGCCCAATCTCAACTGTGTCCAATGTTAATATTAAAAGGAGGTCAGGGGAGGGTCTGTGGGAGCAGTCTGATGGGTGGAGGAGATGGCTGGGAGGGTGAAGAGACAGGATATGCCAGCTGACTAATTCATAATCACAACATTGCTAAGAGTGAGTACGAGTGTACATGTGCGGGCTATTTGCTGGGCAAAACAATTTCATTGTGTTTGATGTGTACTGTGTGTCCGCGTGTGTGTCGCCGAGAGCTCCACGGACGCACACACACTTGCACTTTCAACCTATTGAAACTTTAATGATTAAGTGAAGTCATTTCACCGCAGCCCCACACAGGCTTCCTCGGATAAGCGGCTACTTTACCAGGTGAAATAAAGGAAGGGGAGGAGGGCTGGTTGGAGCTGATGAACATCTGCTCCTCTTTTCCTCCCCTTTCTTTACCCCCTCCTCAAAACCTCCTTTATTTCACAATGTGACCCTCCTGTGCAACTCACTTGTGTGCATTTGTGTGGGTTGGTGTATTGGAATTTGGAGGAGAATTACTTTGTGAACAGTAAATGCCGCCAAATCCAACGATGCCCTCTGCAGTTATATAATAGATAATTAACAGTACCTTTTTATTCAGCCTCTGTTGGTCATACTGTTTGAAGTAAAGCAGTTACATTACATAAGACACTGTAGATGCCAAAGCCTTTTCTTCATCTCAGCTACTTAGCAATGACACTCGAATATCCACTAACTTCTGTTTTATACACCCCACTTCCCACACAAAAACACATGCGCATCCAGAACCACCACGCAGTCGGAATCTGCTCATTGGGGCAAAGGTTATAATCCAACCTCTGGCCTCTGACATCGCCTCCTTGCTCTCCCGCTGCTGGAATTCACTCCTGTGGATTCAATTAGGAAGCAAGAGAAGTGGGCCTGTTTAAAAACAAGATGACAGTGACCAGCATCTGCAAAAAAGACAGGCGTGGAAGCAAAAACAATAAAGATGAGTCAGGGTGAAGAGAGCCGTGGTGGAGAGTTAAGACACGATCACCAGAGTCATTCGTTTTGGGGAAAACAGATCAAAAGGCATGGAGAGACTGTGTGTTTGTGCATAATTCAGACACTATCCACAAGATATCCTGAAATATGCCATTTGACAAAAATACATGGACACCAGGATTTCTCTTTGCAAGTTTTTTCCTGTTTTTTAGTTCCAGTGGACTGAACTCTCCTGGAGTTGCCTGCTTATCTGATATTGATGTTTTGCACGGCTCTGGGACTGCATTATAATTCTTATATTACTTTTTCTATTCTTTATTGATCTGTGTTTTTCCATCATATTTTGCCCTGTGTGTATTAAAGATATTTGGTTGAGACCAATGTAACAAACACTGTTCATCAGTTCTGGTGTAGCACCCCAAACCAGAGCCTTCTCATAGTGACATTTACATTTTAGATTTACATTTACACTAGATACATTTCTGAAAGTGCTTTGATTGTCTCATTCACTGCGATAAAGTACCATGAACTGTGGCTCCAGCGGCAAAGTGTTTCAGAATGTAGAGTCGGTGAACTTTCATGTTTGTGGAAGTAATCTAGAAGTAGGCAGTACAAGAAATAAATGTTTACATCCTGTGAAGGGAACTTTGGCCTTGATGTTGCTGGTATTTTCTGTGCTTTACTGCCCACTGCTGGATTCAAGCTTGATTGCAATGAGACCTATAACTGGCATGATTTCCCCTTTTCAATGGATCAAAAAAGCTCATTGCAGTTACATAGACCAGGAGCATCAGTTTACAGCCACAGCAGAGATCCTTTGCTTGGTCACTCCACAGCCTAACTGCCTACGTATCCTGAAGATACTCCAGTGTTAAGCATGAACTTGTTGACCTTTTGAAATGTAATCCTTTAGTCCTGCCTTGGATCATAGAAAATCCCTCATGACTGTGCCGTGTCTCTCTGAATCTATATTTACCTCTATCAAAACTAGTTTACCAGTCTTTGCTGCTGAAAAACATCCTCACAGAATGATGCTGCCACCACCACGTTTCACTGTAGGAATGGTAATGAGGTCATTCTCATTACTTTTTCCCTTCATATACATTACTGGAAATTATTGCCTACTTGTCTTTTGGCAAATGGTCAGAAGGATGTCTTTTAGATATAATAAGAAAGGCTTCTTTCTGGTCACTTTATCATAAAATGCACTGATCATTTTTCCTCTCTAAGGTTTTCTGGTATCAACACTTGTATTGACCATTGCTTCCTGGTTACTGATGTTGTGGAACATTCTCAAAGCTTGTCCACTGGAAATGATAGACTTTAGTGTGTCAGAGAGACTGAAATTCCACTGTGGTAATTTCTCAGTCATAAATGGACAGAAATAGTCATTTTGGTGAATTTGGGTGGACTTATGAGAAAAACAACATAATTTAAAATCATTTTTTGTGTTCAAGATAAGTTAAAAAAAAAAAAAACCCTGAAAAGTAATTTTTTCTGTGTACAGTATTTATAGACAAATTATAAGAAAGTTGGATCTGAATAATCACAGTGTTACAAATAAAATCTTTTTTTTTTTTGTATTGTCTAAACTGTATTTAGGTAACATTTCTATGTATAAATTGAGTTTTGGTTTATTGATCTTCAATAAATTGATACTATATTTATTTATCTAAAACATTTTTGAAATCTACTTTTTTAATCTTAAATCACTTTTGCGCTGTCTATTATATGTGCCAGCACCACAAGGACAACTCTAAATTTCAGTGCATATTATATAGTGACAATAAAGGAATCTTGAGTTTAAACAGAATACCTTTGTGGTGGTTAGATTGTTACGGCACCACATCCAGTCATAATATTAGATCCTCACAGAGTGGGGATGGAATATAATTACTAGATTCGGGGGGGTTGGTCTTAGGTATTAGTAAAAAGTTTTACAGTGAAAAATATTTTTGCAATAATTGAGATTTTATAAGGATTTGTCAAAGAAGACATGCAGGATCTTGGATTCACCAGCAGGGGGAGATGTTGCTCCATTTCTCTGTTCTTTTTGGTGGAACTCACTGTCGACTGTATTTGATTAATTTGGCTACCTCATGAGAAGCGTCATCTTCATTCTTCGACTAAAGCTTTTCATGCCTGTGTTGATACTGTGTCACACATTTCTTTCCTTCCAATACACAACAGGAAAGAGGCCTTGGCGCGGGGTTCAGAGCTACAGAGGGAACTCAGGCAGAAAAGGGACCTTGCACAACCTTAGAACCTGGAAGCCATCCAGCCACTGTTAGGAGTTCCTGGAAATCCAGCCGAGCCCAAAACAAACAAACACACTAACAAAAAAACAACAAAAATTACACACACACACACAGAGAAAAACAACAGTCATAATTTCTGCAACGATGGCGCAATTTATCACTTTGTACACTTGTCAACCCAATATGGGACAATGGAAGAACACAGAAATTTGAAGAGACAGAATGTATGAAAGTAGAAAACGGTTCATGAAAAAGGTTAAGAATACATTAGTCTCTTGATTTGTGCATTGTTAAACATCACATAAGCAGTTAAGGGTACATGTGTTGAAATGTGGTTTTTTGTGAGAGACAATAATGTAATCTGGAGTTTACCTCCATGTTCTCAATGCAAGCTTTTGTTCGTAAATATATATTACAAATAAAAAAAATTGATTTTTTTTTTTTTTAAATGTATCCGTCACACAGCTGAGAACCTGGAAAATAAACAAAATTACAAACGTAAGTAGAATTTAGAGTGATGTAAGATGTTTGCGCACTGAAAGGCCACAGATGTAGAACGAGCGTCATGAGGAGCTTTCAACACTTCTATTTACTGAAGAGGAACAGGCTACATGGAAATACCATCACTCTGGTATTCTGCACTGTCAGGCATTTTTGTGCGGCTTACTTCCCAGGAAAAATTTGCCATGTTTTTTGGGGTTTCATGTCAGGACTGGTGAAGATGAGGAAAGCGTTTCTTCATACTAGTTCTTGTGACGATGGTAAAAAGAGGAGGGATTTTGAATGTTTGAAATGGTGTCGGAAAACAATATTTAGTAGTTAAGTTACCGTAGTTCCCTGGAAGCTCCTTTTTTCATATGCTGAGATGGAACTGCGACGTCATGGATGGTTCAATCACAAAAAAATCTTGAAGTAAACAAAATCAAGGTGCTTACCCTAAAAAGGTGGTTTTGTTCTCACAAAGGGTATTGATGCAAAGATAATCAGATTCTCTGTCCAGTCAATTATGTGCTTTTATTTATATATATATATATATATATATATATATATATATATATATATATATATATATATATATATATATATATATATATATATATATATACACATATATATATATATATCCATCCATCCATCCATTTTATACCCGTTTTATCCTTGAAGGGTCACGGGATCTGCTGGAGCCTATCCCAGCCGTCTACGGGCGAAAGGCAGGGGTATATATATATATATATATATATATATATATATATATATATATATATATATAATATATATATATATATATATATATATATATATATAGATATATATAGCTGCAAGCAAGGCAGATTTTTACATCACAATCTTTAAGAAAGTGCACTGGAAAGCTTTTACTGTGTCTTGTGCACATTTCTGCTATCTATGACGTTTGCTTCAAAGTGGTTAAATGTAAGTGTTAAAATCATGTATGTGCACATCCTATATCTGCAATACTCCAGTGGTATGCTCCTCAGCAGGTCAGGCATGGTGAAATAGCTTGTGCATATGCCCTAAGTGTGTTTATGCATAGCTGAGAGTGCTTTTCAGTGTGACACAGAAACGGGGCAACAGCTTTACTCTTATGTCCATTCATAACTCCATCAGAATTCACCACAGCTTGTTTGCACCCATCACAATCCAGTCTTTACTCTGCTCAGATTTCATGTCAGCTGGTTTATGTGAGTGAAGGCCTTATTTTTATCTCAGAGATTAGAAGTGGAGTAACTCTGCGGTAGTATGACGAGCAGATGTACCGTCAGCATGTGCATCAGCCTCCTTGCATTTAAAAGTGAGCCAAAAGGATGACTCCTGGTCTGCATCTTCTCATACTTGGGCTTATCCGACTGTTTCCAAGCAACAGTTCATAATATTGATGAGTACTGTTGATTAAAGAGCTCTTGATGGATCTGGAGCCTTGTAGCAAATGACGTCCACCCCTTTTTATTTGTAAATTGGTATCCAGGAAACCTGTCAAAAAGAAAAAAGAAACCATATGGGCCTTGTGCACGCATGAGAAAGTCCAGTGCAGAGATTTAGGCCTGATCTTCCTCCTTTACCTCATCCGTTCTCACGGTTACAAGAGAAAGTTTCAAGTTTGTTCAAGGTCTCTGCCACACTTTTTTTTTCCAAACTTCCCCTGTAGTTTTCATGTTTTTTTTGTTTTTTTTTTAACCTCCCTACAAATCTTTTAATATGTGTTTGAATCATGGGAAAGACATTGTCCTCAACATTTTAGTTTATCAGTTTTGTCTTTGATATACAGTACCAGTCAAGTGGACACACTTTCTTATTCAGTGGGTTTTCTTTATTTTTACTATTTTCTACACTGTAGATTCATCATCAATACTATGAAGGAAACACATGTGGGATTATGTAGTGAACAAAAAAGTGTTAAACCAACCAGGATATGATTTATATTTTAGATTCTCTGAAAGCCATTTGCATTCTCTTGGTATTCTCTCAACCAGCCTCATGAAGTAGTACCTGGTTTTCAATTAACAGATGTGCCTTGTCAAGAGTTAATTTGTGGAATTTCTTGCCTTCTTGATTAAGGACTGCTCCAGGAAAGGGAAGCCAAGCGTTACCTTTGCTGCAGAGGATAAATTTATCAGATACACCAGCCTCAGAAACTGCAAATTGACAGCACCTCAAACACATACCAGTAAATGCTTTGCAGAGTTCAGGTAGCAGACACATCTCAACACAAGGTTTCTTTTTGTATTTTTTTAGTTTAGTTTACAAGATTACAAGAATTACAAGAATCTGTACAAGTGTAAAATAATAATGAAAGCATGATAAAATGCTTGAAAAAGTGTGGAGAGAAGTAAACTAGGGATGTCCGATATTGGCTTTTTTGCCGATATCCGATATGCCGATATTGTCCAACTCTCAATTTCCGATACCGATATCTACCGATACCGATATATGTGGGCTATTTTTCCTCAAAACTAATTTTAGGTAACATCACATATCTCCTGTTGTGGAATTAACACATTGTCTGTGCAAAAAAAAAAAAAAAAACAGATACCGATATTTACCGATATTACATTTTTATGCCAATATCGGGCCGATAATATCGGTGGGCCGATATTATCGGACATCCCTAAAGTAAACTATGCGTTTTTAATTTATCCTCACAGTTGTTCTACAAATTCACCCCATCCATCCGTCTGTCCGTCTGTCCGTCCATCAATTTCCACTTATCCAGATTCGGGTAGCAGGAGAGGGAGAGTGATGGAGCGCTGCGCCAGATGCTTTCACAATCACCTGATCTAAACCCACCTGAGATGGTTTGGGATGAGCTGAACCGCTGAATGAAGGCAAAACAGATGACAAGTAATTCAAGTAAAGAGAAACCCCTGAATGACAAAGTGTGTCCAAACCTTTGAATGATAGTGTAAATAAGAAGACCAACTTGGTGCGTGTACATTAAAAGATGTGATATTTAACATTTAGGCATAGATAAATGATTACTGATCCCAACCACTTCGAATTTATATCATATTCGGCATTCATGGCAATTTTGGGAAAGGCTAATTGTGTTGCTTTTTAAAAACTTAATCATGTCACATAAACATGTTCTACAAATTAGAGGGACATAAAATAACCGTAATCTCCAGGCTACAATGCAATATGATGTTAAGTTTTTAAGAACAATTCTCACTTCAGAGCACTAAAATGCAAAACACATCAAACATAGCTCAGGAGTGAAGGAAGGAACACACACACACACACAGCTATGTGTGGTGTGTGTGTTTAGCGCTGGCGCCAATGACGTCCACAGGTTCTGATACACTGATAATTAATTCCGAAAGGGCATGCCTCATGATCCGCAGGGTTGCACAATATTTTTGTGGGTGATTTTAACTGTTCAGGTATGAAGAGTTTCTGTCATTTGACCCAGAATTTACATAATGCTTACGTGCTCTCAAAGAGGAGAAGTAGTTTCTGCCACTGATGGTTAGGCTCGCCTGCTTTGAGGAGTACGTGTTGTTCATACTCATCGTACCCCATAAGCTTAAAATGAGCCACAGATATACAAATATTATCTAATCAGTTTTTTTTTTTTTTTTCTTTTGCATTTGCAGTTTTAGTATCTATACTGCAAGTATTAGACGGCGTCGAGAGCCAGAGATTTTAGTTGGGTCAACAAAAACGCCTGACTTTTTCTTCACTGTAGCTTTCCATGACCCTAACAGCGTGTTTAACCATGATGATGAAGGACCACTGTTTGTTTCCAGCTTAAACCAAAGAATGTCATCTCTTTTAAACTGTTTAAAAGTCATGTAGCCTAAGTAACCAAAAACCCTGATCTTTCTCAAAACCACATCAAGTTCTTTTTGTGTTAAAACCAAACCAGAGGTGGTTGGGACAGATTGGGTTTGATAATGACAGTTTACTTAGCAACATTTCAAAGCTTGTAGACATATGTGCATTTATTTACATTGTTTTGACATGTGACTAAATGCACATTCATGTTTGGGTTTTCTTTGAGTGTTGTCTGTCATGAGAAGTGTTATAGATGGAGTAGTAATGTAAACGTAAGGTTACGGTAAAGTCTGTGTTTGTGTATGTGTGAGTAAAGCTGCAGTAAAAACATAGTCACAAAACCAAAAGCTATAGTTTGCTGAGGAGAAACGAAGCAAGGGGATTCATGACGAAGTCCATCAATCCCACCCGTTTATTCCTGCTGTAAACCCGTACTCTTCAACATGTCGTTGGGCTGCCAAACAAACACCCTGCAAAGCGTCATAAAATCCTTTGCTTCCCCTTTTTAAGGCCGTCACTACCTGTAATCCACCTCAGTCAGCAAGTCACTTCCCAAAACATCAGCCCATGTCTGTGTTTACATGCTTACAGTTGATGTAAAGTTTCCAGTTTGGGCCGTAGCAGTTCAGGACGGCGTGTGGTCGACTCTTAAACCAGATTGTCGAGTTTGCATAAAACTGTAGTTTCTCGATTTGTTGACCGCTGCATTCTTGTGATGAAAGAGTTTGTGAAGTCCCAGTGGAAGAGAGGAAGCTGTGGCCAGGTCATTTGTGTGCACACATGAAAAAAAAAGTATGTTGAGACATATGTAACTCAGAAACTGTCTCAATACAACAATATATTAAAGTAATTTCAGGGCAAATATAGATGAGAAACAGGAATTCACTATTGTTTATCCTATTTTTTTCTAGTTTTCAACTAGACCTCACGGCCTAGTCAGTTACTCTGTGCCCAAGCGTAGTAATCTTGTTATCGTGACTAGTCAAAACATAGGCTTTATTAAACCCTGATTCTAAACCAAAGACCAAAGACATATGCAGACTAGTAAGTCAAAGTTAAATCAGTTCATCTATAAATATATAGCCATTCATGGTATCATGTTGACCTCATATGGTCTCTCTTTATTCTCATATTTTGCTCATTTCCTGAAACTTTTGTCCTCCTCCCTGCTCCTCTCATGATGCTTATTTTCACAAGAGGGATTTCTGCTGTCGTCGGCAGTGCTAGTGTCACTGTGGTATGTGTTCCTGGGAGGTCAGCCAAGGCTAAGCACACATGTGCCTTATCCATTCCTTTCCTCTTAATAACCATACTCACCTCTCTCCCTCTCTCTCTTTCTCTCTCCCTCTCTCACACACACACACACACTTCATTTTTTGTCCACCTGTTTAAACATAGCACTGTGTATACGCGGATACGTGTGTGAGCACTAGCTCACAAAGAGGCCTATTGTGCTCCACGTTTCGATGTCTCTGCTGTGTCATGAATTGGCTGAGCAGCCACAGGCCCTGTGCTGATTTTAGCCCCTTTTAGCTAAAACACGGGGCTTAAAATAACACGGTCACTTACAAGAAGCAGATGAGCAATGACAGTGCACCCTCAGTGCCGTAGTTCTAAAGAATGGGATTTAAATCACAATATCTGCAAAGAGACGACATAGCCATGAAGTGCAATGTGGGGATATTGGCTGCTATAGAGGTGATGAGTTTGATCATCAAAAGCCAAATAAATCTAACAAAGGACATCGAACAGGAATTTCATAAGCTCTGTTGTAGTAAAAAGTCTGTGCTATATTTGATTGATCCCCTGCGAGAATATTGTCCAGAAAAGTGTTGTTTCTTATACGTGACTGGCTGAAGTATAAAATAAAGCTTATGTTTTCCAATAAAAGTTTCATGACTAGAAAAACTTGACAAAAAACTTTTTTTAGGGGCGGAGGGGCTTTTTCACCTTCTTTAGTCCTTCATTAGTTGTTGCAGCATAACAAATATGTATAATGTATATGTCAAACAGGGAAGTGGGTCTCAGGATATGTGCATGCTAGAAGTGTGGAATTTTATAATTTGTTTTTCTCTGTTTGGACTGCATGGGAACCTGCACTCGACTGCTGGTGGGAGTTGGAGCTCTAACACCTATAGAGGATCAGGACTTGGAATTAGAAGCCTGAAGACACAACACATTGGGGACGTGAGCAGGCTTCAGATGGAGCTGGACGAGCTGTCGCCGACTGATCCAACACTGTCAGAAGAGATTTTGACACAAGGCACCACAGGCCAGAGTGGACACTGCTGGGCAGGAGGCTGGAGCCTCTGCCCAAGCATCTGAGTACTGAGGTGGTTTCTATGAATCAGTCTGCATATTCTTTGGAGAAGCAGAGTAAGAAGCATAAGGAGTTGGGAAGTAGAGGACAAAGTATTGCCAGTACCTGCCTCCTCCCATAGAGGGACTGCCTGGCTGAAGACCGGAGTGGGCGTGGTGCGGGAAGCACTGGCTGGAAACGGGGTGACTGGGAGGATTGGCGCTGCAGTAACGGCCATCGCCTTGAGTGTGGTACCTCTCTAAAGATCGGACATGGCCATCAGCCTGTACATGAGCATATACACTATTTTGAGTGCAATGTAAACAGTGTAGTTAAGAAGGATCACTGTTTATCAATGGCTAGTAAACATAATTCTCCAGGAAATTTGAAAGGGATCTTTCAAGGTTACAGCCGTCACATCCGTAATGTCCCAATTTTAAGTCAACTTCTCCATTTTCTTTTTAATGCCAACTGGTTCTTTCGTTAAAACAACTGATCTTACTGACCTGCGGCCCGTATCAGTTATCAGTTACTCAGTATGTCTAATCTGAACTCAGGGAAGTTTCGTTTCACAAAGCCAGGCTACTTAACCCCGAGCAAGAGGTTTAGTTGAGCCAGTTTCAGAAACCGAGGATTCTGTTACCATGGTAACTCTGTGAACTAAACCTGGTCAGGAGCAGGTTTACTTCAACATACCCCGAGTTACTTTTCCACTTTTCTCCCCTCCATGAAGGTGAAAAGAGTTCAATTTCATCAATTGATCACATAACACGTATTTTGGAGATGTTTTAACGGCGTCACATTTGTGATGAGAAAGTGTATTTTGTATCTAAATAGCTTTCTTCCCTTCTGTTCTGCTGTCAAACTCCACTGAAGCTAAAAACAAACCTAACAAACCCACTTTCTGGTGGTTGCTGACCGACAGCAACCATCATTAAGATTTATGTCAGAATAATATGTTAACCAAACAAAATATTTATCTCTTCAATACGTCCCTGACCTGGGAGACACACCAAACATGTGGAAGAAGGTGCTCTGGTCAGATGAAACCAAAATCAAACTTTATGGCCACAATGCAAAAAGATATGTTTGGCATAAAAGCAACACAGCTCATCACCCTGAACACACCATCCCCACTGTCAAACATGGTGGTGGCAGCATCATGGTTTGGGCCTGCTTTTCTTCAGCAGAGACAGGGAAGATGATTAACATTGATGGGAAGATGGATGGAGCCAAATACAGGACCATTCTGGAAGAAAACCTGTTGAAGTCTGCAGAAGACCTGAGATTGGGACGGAGATTTATCTTCTAACAGGACAATAATCCAAAACATAAAGACAAATCTACAATGGAACGGTTCACAAATAAACATATCCAGGTGTTAGAACGGCCAAGTCAAAGTCCAGACCTGAATCCAATCCAGAATCTGTAGAAAGAGCTGAAGACTGCTGTTCACAAATGCTCTCCATCCAACCTCACTGAGCTTCCAGCTGTTTTACAGGAAGAACGGACAAGAATTTCAGTCTCTCGATGTGCAAAACTGATAGAGACAAACCCCAAGAGACTGGCAGCTGGAACTGGAGCAGAAGGTGGCGCTACAGAGTATTAACACAAGGGGCCCAAATGATAATGCACACTCCTCTTTTTTAGATTTTTTATTTGTTAAAAAAGTTTAGAATATCCAATAAATTTTTGTTCCACTTCACGATTGTGTCCAACTTGTTGATTCTAGACAAAAAATCTTTATGTTTAAAGCCTGAAATGTGGCAAAAGGTTGAAAAGTTCAATGGGGCTGAATACTTTCGCAAAGCACTGTATTTCCTATAGACCTTTTCGGGCCAGCCCCCCGGAAGTACCCCGTTTGCCATTGCTGGGTCGTGCTACAGAGCGACACTTTCACCGGCTCGCAGATTAACCAGTGTTTTTCTCTTTCTACAAATAGATATTTTTATAATGTCGAGTCGGTCGAGTGGGAATACATGTTCCATCATAAACTGTGCCAACAATGGCATGAAAATTCAACAATGGAAGAAGAAAGTATGTGAAATACACAAGCCTTTACTGCACGAAGACTGCCTTGTTTGCAGAACAAGAAGTTAGGAAGACGTGGATGAAAAATATCAACAGAAAGAACTTTGTTCCAAATGAATACAGCCGGGTGAGTTTTCGTTAACATTCAATCTCGTACTACTCATAGTCTCGCTGAGAGTCCCGGACGATTCTGGCCAAAAGAACAGCAGTATGACGCTACTGTAGCCCTCGGCACTAGTACAAGCCTATAAATCAATGAACGAATGAATGAATGAATGACTTAGGAGAATGATAAAATAAATTAAATATAACATTAACATTAACATTAACTGGCGACCTGTCCAGGGTGTACCCCCTGCCTTTCGCCCGTAGACGGCTGGGATAGGCTCCAGCAGATCCCCGTGACCCTTCAAGGATGAAACGGGTATAGAAAATGGATGGATGGATAACATTAACACATAGCCTAATTTACCGCTAGCGTTAACGTTACAGTAGCATAATCTTTATGGCTTGTTGACGTTAGTTATAGCCAGCGTTGCATTTTTCACGTATTCCTACAGTTTTTAGTGTTTGATTATGGGAATAAATCATGCTATTTCCATAACCAATCATTAAAAACAGCGATAAACTACCTTCATCTGTAACTGGAGGCCACTGCCTAACATCATCAATCCAAGACATGTCTGCTTTATCCGTAACAGATGCTCCACGCTGCTGTTTGGGTTAGTTGGTGGAGCACCGCACACTAGAGATGCGCGGATGAACCGCGCACCCGCGGGCGGAGCGGATAATCCGCATATCGGGCGGATGACTCGTCAAAAAATAATACTTTAATTAAATTCGGGCGGGTTGCGGTTGAAGCACTCAAATAATAATAATAATAAAAAATATTTTACATATTATTAAAAAGGATGGCGGGTCGGTTCGGTTTTGAAAATGGGTGAAAAAACGTTCCTGCAAATGGATAGCGGGCGGATAGAGATTTTAAGAAGCGGTTGCGGGTTAAAATATACGTCATCCGCGCATCTCTACCGCACACTCCAGTTATGGCGGGGCCACTAGGGGGCGCATGTCCATAATTTTTAAGTCGAAAAGGCCTATAAATGTATTCCCCCCCCCCCTCCCAACCCCCCCGAAAAAGTTCAGACTCAGGATTTTTTTCTTTTACTTTAAGCCCTGCTGATATTAGCGACTCACAAATTAATGTTTAGCAACTAGTGTTAGTGATTAAAACTCACCTTTGCTGTTAAAATGAAGATTTTCAAGCGCTCCACCACCTAAACGTCAGTATTATTGACCCATCTGGAGCAAAAATTCAAATAACTATCAGGTCTTTTGTACTCTTTCATTTTGTTGGCAGTGTAAGGGTCAAGTTTCTCAACAAGTTAGATCTAAAGGCTGATTAGTGTTTCTGCATATAAGTGACGGTGTAGCCACGGCATAGCGTTGAGCTAGCTGGACCCTGATGTGCACTGTGAGGAATGTGATTGTTCCGCTGGGTGGATTTGTCGTTCTCAATCTTCGTTTATCCCACTGCTAATTCTTTGTTGTTTTCAAGTCGGCTAAAACGATATTTGCGTCAATGTCTGTAAAAATGACTGAAGTTCAACATTTTTCAGTGTCAACTCTCATAAGATATATTTCATTTGCTTTGTTGTTACGTCTGAGCTATACAAGATGTAAAGAAAAGCAAGCTCAACACTGCAAGCTGCAGCTCCCAGAAAGGAATCTGCTGAATTTATGCCACTCAGAAGTGTAAATCAGACTTTAGTCAAGCTCCAGAAAGCACTTTGCAGTTTGAAGAGATTAGAAATACTGCTGTGGGTTCTGTATGTGGATCACAGGATCACAAGACTTTAAGTTTAAATTCATATCTTTGTTTTCTTTTGACTGGGAGGGGATTTGAAGGGAAGGGAAACTGACTGGCCATGATTGCATCGCCACATAGGATAAATCATTTTGGACAACTGTTTTGCCCTCCAGGCCAGCACATGTGTCAGGTGACTGAAAATGACCCTCAGTGTCCCATCTTGAGACACACTGTTACTACGAGGGTTCAGTCTGGCGTTATAGTTAGCAGGCTAACTGGTAGTTCTGGTACTTTTGACAGCACAGCTCATGATATTAGAGCAAATACATGTATATCTGGTTTTTCTTTTTGGTCAGATTTTCTTGTTTTTTAATGTGTTTTTAGTTTTTTGACAATTCTGTTTATTTGAAAAGAAAAGAGGCTCTTTTAAAAACTGCCATCCAGTCATTCTGTACAGCCAGTCTATACTGACTGCAGTCAGACTGTTAGTCCTGACTGAACACAAAACAGGTCCATCTAAAGATCCAACCATTTGAAAAATATAAAAAATAATGCTGCATTTTAAATTCAGGCTTTAGCATATTCTCATGTGAAATGGTGTAAAGTATCATGTAGTTTAAAACTAAACCAGTCCTCTGTTTGGAACATTAAGTCATTTGGCATTTAACACCAAAAGCTGTTTTTATTCTTCTATGCGAGTCACACAGCTGTTGTTAATAAACCCATGGACACAGTGCAAATATATTTCATGCCAAAATAAGAAAAGACAAAAACAGGAAGTGAAATCTAAAAGCAGAAGCGCATACTGTGCGTGAGCATGAACAGGAAGGGTGCTGTGAACATGTATGGGCCAGCCTGTTGTGAAAGATCTGCTTTAATAACACAAATAGATGTGAAACTGACTGAAGGGACTTTCTTCTTCTGCCCAACATCCAAATACAAAAGATGAGAACAAACAGCCTGCACACTCGACACAGGGACCTGACATGTCTGGCACAAGTGTCATGAGATTCAGAACTATTGTGTAAATCTCATGGTTTACTTACTGTCAGATGTGATATAATATCTTTTTATATTTTATAAAAAGACTCTGAAAGGGCAGCTTAAGATTGCATGACTTTCAGTGTTGGCAGATTGCTGTGCTGTTGGCACCGATCAGCAATGGGGATCAACCACCACACAATCAACCAGGGACTCTATCAGGTCTCCAAATCATGTTTGGTTTGTTTTTTATAATACACAGAAAATATATTATTATTTTTTTTTTTTAGCATAAATACACACAAGAAGTAACACAGGAAATGACATGAAACCACACATAAAACAGTAATGTAAAAATACACCCAGGAAAGAGAGAACCAGTACATGGTGTTTGCGTGATGTGTTATTCTGAACATGAACAAAAGAGGAAAAAAAAAAACAACTTTAGCGATGTCTCTTTTTTTGTGTATTTCCACATCTCCCCCATGCTTCACGGGCTTCTTGTGGCGACCTCACCTCTTTGCTCTGTCACTCACTGTAGTTCATATGTGGACTCATATGTATCGGCAGCTACGTCCAGCTAGTCGACAGCAAAGTATGATGCCGGATGAACGACATATTTAAACATTTAGTCTGACATTTAAGAAAGCTTGAAGATGTGCCGGCGAGCCTTTTTGATACATCTTTAAGCGGAGTAGTAACTGGTGAGTGCCAGTTGCTTGCAAATTTACATCTGATTGAGGGATTTTTGCTACCTGCCAAATTGGATTTGTAGTGTGGAGGCTTTAATGGACAGCTGTGGTGGTCGAGAGGTACTTCTAGTCAGAAAACAGTATTTTTACTACAGAAGGTTTGTCAAAATTCAGGTCACTGAAATATATTTAGACCAACTAAAATCGGTCAGTTGTATGATAAAACCTATTTTGGAAACTTATCATGCTTAAAATCAGACCAGCAAGCAGGGCTTTTTTATGATGTCAGCCTGCACTGCATATTCAGCAACACTTGTATAAATAACTGAATTCATTTGTGCATTTATGTTCCACTGGCGTACCCCCCATGACTTTATAGAGCAGTCCTGTAACACACTAATTCAAAACCTCACAGAAGGCTGCAATCTAAGTTATACATTTGGGTTTTCATGCGGCACACCAACCCACAGTTATTGCTATTGGATTTCAGAGCACTTCACACATCCAGACACTTTTAAATTCACTTTTTGTTCTGTAAATTAGGAAACAACTAAATGATATTGTTTCATAGCACTCTCTGTGGATGAGAACATCATGTGCTTTTCACGTGCACTCATGACTTCCTACTTTCTCGAGCACTGTTTTCTAAAGATGAAAAATACTTTTTTCTATCTTTTCGTGATGCGTATAGTTTAATAACTTGGCATGCCTGCAATTTGAAAGTAGAACACCTTGTTACAAGTTCATCTGAGTTTACCTCTAGAGCCGCCAGTGAAAGTAAAAGTTTAGAGAGGAAAAGTAGAGTGAAAGGAAAAGAGAAGTGGTAAAGAGAGCCAGGAGGGGGGAGTTCAGGGAATTTTTCTGCCTTCCCCTTCACTGAGTTGAGCAGCTCTCCTTCCCTCTTCTTCCTCCCCCTCCTCCTCCAGTGTCTCCTCCCCCTGTTCCCTTCTGTGTTTGCGTCACAAAGTGAAGCTGGAGGAAAAGGAGGACAGGAGGAGGGCTTGACTAAAGTCTGTAGCTGAGGAATGTGGCAGAGAGCAAGAACATGGCTATAAAAGGATAGCACTTCCCCTCCCTAGCTGTGATGTCACAACTCAACTATTTCCCCCTTCCTTCCCTTCCAAGTCACTTATTTACGCCATTTCTCCACAATTTCTCTAGAGCTCAACAGATTTCTCCCTGCTTTTCTTGTTAAATTTGCAGTTAACAAAATGAGGGTTTTTTTTAATGGTGTCTGAACTGATCAATCTGGATGACAGGTCATGTCTTATGTATTGCGTCAACAATGATAATCCACAATCTTGCTTTATTACCAAGAACATTTAAATTGGAGACTGACAAAATGTGACAGCATAGTTGATAACTGATGTAGTCTCTGTGCATCTTGTAAGTGATGTGTTTAAGACATGGAAATTCCCTCAACAAATGTAAAAAGAGGCCAGTCTTATTTTTCTTATGCTTTATGCAAAAGGTGCAAGGCCTTGTTTTATGCAACTCCTTTTACTTAAAAATAGATCATAAAGTGTCTGTATTTTTAAATGAGGTCATAACACAGGAAATAACAGTGTTTATATTACCAGCACCAAGTGGTGGCTGTTTACCAGCCTTTTCTGTCTGCTATTACCTGCAGATGTGGACTTCCTCATATCACAGGGACACAGTAAAATGTTTAGGTTTGATAGCTTTGTTTGGCCCTAAAAAAAACCCCCTGAAAGCTCCCTGCCTCATTTTAACTGTAAGTCACAAAACAGCGTCTATATGCTGCAGATGCAGGCAGTCAACATGATATCCTGATGCAAATGGTTCGCATGTGTTACATTTTAAGGACGTGTAGTCAAAGGGTAACAAAGTACAGCGTTCGATTAAAGAAATATGTGACCACTAATAAGTACCTGTATTCAGTACTTCCATGAAGAAAAGTTTCCTTTTTAAAATTTATAGGCCTATCAAATATCTTTAGGTATGTATACAGCCTCCTAAACAACGTCATTATGCTTTAATTAAAAAAAAATAACATATAAAAAAAAAACAAAAAACAAACACTCCACTCCACAACGTTTATGTTGTTTGCTGTTAACTCCAACTCTGATTCCAAAAAAAAGTTGGGATGCTTTGTAAAACATAAATAAAAAGGGAATGTAATGATTTGCAAATCTCAAACCCATATTCCCAATTATTCCCAATAGAACATAAAGAGCATATCCGACATTGAAAATGAGACGTTTGAGCATTTCATGAAAAATATTGGCTCATTTTGACTTTGATGGAATCAACACCTCTCAAAAGAGTTAGAACAGGGTGATGTTTACCATCCTTTGTTCTTTTAACAACTGTCTGTAAACATCTGTGAAGTGAAGAGACCAGTTGCTGGTCTAATCCAGGATTCTAGCTGCTCAACAGTCCTGGGCCTTTGTTGCCAAATGTTTAGTTTTATGATGCACCAAATGGTGAAATGGTCTGGACTGCAGGTAGGTCGATTCAGCACCTGGACTCTTCTCCTCTGAAGTCATGCTGTTATGATGGATGCAGTATACAGTTTAGCATTGTCTTACTGAAATATACAAAGCCTTCAATAAATTAATGTTGTCTGGATGAAAGCATGTTACCCTAAAACCTCTATGTACTCTTCAGCATTGACGCCCACGTCATAGGAACTAATTCAACCCCACGCCATCAGAGATGCAGGCTTTTGAACTGTCTGCTGGTAACAAGCTGGATGCTCCCTCTCCTCTTTAGTCTGCAGGACATGACATCTGTGATTTCCAAAAAGAATCTCTTATTTTGATTTATCTGACCACAGAACAGTTTTCCATTTTGCCTCAGACCATTGTAGATGAGCTTGGGTCCAGAGAAGATGGCGATGTATCTGGATCATGTTCACATATGGCTTCTTCTTTGCTTGCTACAGCTTTAAATTGCATTTGTGGATTGAACAGCCAACTGTGTTCACAGACAGTGATTTCTGGAAGTGTTTCTGAGCCCATGCAGCGATGTCGAGCAGAGACTCATGCCCATATTTAATGCAGTGCTGCCTGAGGGCCCGAAAATCACGCGCATCCAGTTTTGCCTTCGGCCTTATCTCTCGCACACAGACAACCCTCCTGACTCTCTGAAACGTTTGATGATATTATGTACTCTAAATGGTGGGATCTTCAAAGAATATTTTTCTCAAATTGTTCCATAATATTTTTCGTGCAGTTTGTCACAGATTGGTGAACCTCTGCCCATCTTTACATCCAAGAGGCTCTGCGTCTCTAAAATATTCCTTTTATACCCTTTCTTGGTACTGACCTGTTGCCAAAGACTCTAATTAGTTGTCAAATTGTTTACCTCACAGCATAATTGCCTCGGCCCTATATGGAATTGATATGACTTAGGCAATTATGCTACGAGGCGAATGAAATTCTCCTCCATGTTTTTGATTTGTACCAATAACCTTTGCAGCCTCTTGTTGTCCCTCTTCCAACTTTTTTGAGATGTGTAAACCTCTATAAAAGCAGATATCGCCAGCGTTTTGGCAGTTGATGTTCAGCAGAGGCTCCTTCTCTGGAATCATTGCTTATCTCTTTCACTCTTGGCATTGTTTTAATATCCATCTGAATGCAGAGAAGCAGAGGAAAAGGTTATGAAACCATTTCCAAACAATTTGGAGTTCAGCATTCTTCAGTGAGAAATATTATTCACAATTGGAAAGCGTTAAAGAGGGTCGTCAGTCTTCGCAAGAGTGGATGTCTCAGAAAATTTACCCCAAAGTGAGATGGTTCAGTCCACAGAAGAGTTTATGAAAGCACAATAAGGACAAGACTCAAAAAGCCTATTGTGTCTAAAAAGAGCATAGAAGCATGACTGAGATTCCCAAAACTGCATCTGAAAAATCCCCAAAAGACTTCTGGAACAATGTTCCATGGATAGATGAGACCAAAGTGGAGCAATTTGGCCTCCAATGTCCAGAGACACGTCTGGCAGAAGCCCAACACAACGTTTCAGCAGAAACACCTCACAGCTACTGTCATGTACAACAATCGAGGGATGATGATTCAGTTTTGTTTCGCAGCTTCAGGATGTGGGCACCTTGGAGTCTTAAGTGACCAGGAACTCCTGAGAATATCAGTATTCTTGAGGCAAATGTGAGACCATCTATCTGGCAGCTAAAGCTTGAGTCTTGCAACATGTCAATGATCTGATGCACGGGAGCAAATCTAAATCAAAATGGCTAAAAATAAATCATATAATTAAGGTTTGTGAATGACCTTGTGAAAACATCAGTTGAAAACCTAACTGAAAGGCTGTAGTGAGACCATTTTAGAGTTGTATCAACAAATGCCCCAAAACCTAATGAAGTAACTGATGTTGTGAGGAAGACAGGCAATATTGCCACCAGAATGATGTCAGAGACTTATAAATTTAAACAGGAAACAACTGTTTTACATTATTCCTGTTAAATGTAGCTCTATAAGCTCTTAAATCACAGAGGTACTTAACACGTACCATGTGTTTTATATTTTTTTGTTTTATTTTTTTTCTTCCCTTCTTGGCATCCTTTTTGTTTATTGAATAAAAGCTATACGTATGTTGATGTTCATCCAAAGTTGTGTTTGCCCTGCGCTAACTCCCACTACAATCTCACTACTTTTATTATGTTTTTATGCAAAAAAGACATAGAATTCAAAGAAGGGGTACCAACTATCCGAGTAATATCTGGACCTCATTCAGTCACAGACCGGCACACAGCATGAACGTGCGTTGGAAAGCATCTCTTCTTAAACTTTCCTGCTATCTACATCACACCACACACAATATAAACAGATAAACTCTTGATTCTCAGACCTGGTCACCGGTCTTCATAGCCTGTAGGTCATTTATCCTCACAGAATAGTTTGGATCTCCTGTGGTGGCGTTGCTGGAAACAGAAATGAAAGGGAGGGGTTATCAGGAGGAAGATGGGGGGCAAATCTAAGATGACCATTTGTATTGAAGCGTTTTATGGTACTTTAACTCGTTTAATTTTGTGTTTCCAAAAAATGTGATTGTTTTCCAGTGACCTGGTTAGAAGAAGAAATGTTACTATGAATGCTTAATGATTGCTTGGGGTTAAAATCACGGCGCTTAATCATCAGGTTGTTACAGGAAGAAAAGGAGGGTAGGGAGAGGGAGTGTACACACTGGAGCATGTGCACGCACACGCACGTGCCCACACACAAACGCACTTTATGTGCTACCTTGTTCTTTCTGGCCGGTCTATTCAGTTTGACTGCTGGTTTTAAACCTGAAGCTGAAAAAGGGCTTTTACCTGGTGATGTAATCAAACACAAAGCTAGATTCTTTCAGATTTATTCCCAAGGAAACATGTTGTTCTGGTTTTTACCTTTCTACAGGCTTCTCACAATTATAAAAGTGCAGAAACAGTTTTTGTTTTGTTTTTGTCTTTCCTTAAATACCTTCACATAACCATATCTCTAGGTTTCTGCCTTACTTTCAGACTGCATAAAGCATAGCTGCTCTGACGGGCCTACGTCTTGAATGTCAGTGTGGGTGTACATGTGCGTACGTGTGTCCTGTGTGCAGAGCTCAGAACCAGGTGACACGGGTTAAAGAGCAGCAGCAAAACAGCAGCTTTGTAGTTGATCATTAACAGTTTCACCAAAGACCTGGTGGGCGAGGGGGGGTGTTAACATTTCCTGTATTAAATAAAATGACTGAACAAAGAGGAGATGAAACAAAAGACAGACATTAATGTATATGTATGTCAATACCTGAATCTTCTACAGCATACTTAAAACATTAAAGTTTACTTTGTTGCCAGGAGTTAAGCTTTGTATATGTGACATCAGAGACCCTTTTTTTCTGGAATAAGAAATCTATTTTCCTTGACACTGAGCTTTGTAGATTTTTACACATTTGCACTTTTATTCCATTGGAGCCTTGTAGTTTGGTGACGTTTGACCAGTCTGGTCTAACGAACAGACTGGGAAGTTCATGTTTGCGAACACACAAACAGATGCTGATCTTCCCTTTCTTGGTTTGCTGTTTACACTATGTGGTCATTGTCCATCACCATGGCAACACATCCTGCTATTGGTTCAAAGGAGAAAAAGATTTGAAAACACAATGTACTAAACACAATGCAGCACAGTCTGAGCTCTATTTAGGGTCTTAAATCCAGTCCTTAAAAAATTGACTTGCTTATATATCTTAACAATTTAGATTAGTATATATCTATATTTTTTAAATGAGTATCCAAAATACAAAACAAGGCAAATGCTTTACATGTAAGCTTAAGCCTTTGATAGCTTCTGTTTTCCAGCTGCAACACAGTTATAAACTCATTTCTGAAACGGTTTGTCCACTGTTTGGACTTTAAATAAAGAAAAATAATTATATATATACATATATATATATATATATATATATATATATATATATATATATATATATATATAAATTGATAAAAGTGTTTTAAAAGATGTGCTTATTTTTGATGTTGAATATAACAAAAAAGTTTTTTAAAAAAAGGTGATATAAGGCCAACCTGGTAAGGGTTTAAAGGTCTCATTCCAACGTATTTTCATTAATTTTGCGGTGGTCTCTACTCTGAAATAATGCCCTGAGAGTTGGTTTCAATGAAAAAAATGCTACCGTTGTCTTGTTTCTAGCTGTTTTAGTTAGATGATAATGAGGGCGGGGATAGTACGAGAAGATTCTTATTGATATTAATGATATGCAAACGTCTCACCTCTGATTGGCTAACAGCAATGTGATGCTCCCTCTAGTAGGTTCTCCTTCAATTGGTTTCCATCAACATTAAATAGAAATAACCAGCTAACAAATACCAAAAACATGCGAAAAACGTCTTCAGTGATGCAGCCATATTTTTAGGATCCTGGCCACAAAACTCTGTAAACTCCAAGTTATCAAATTTTAGGTTGTAAGATCAAAGATTTAACAAACAAGCGTTACTCTCTGGGTAGAAGTTACTGAGTAGTTCTGGACAACGTTATCATACCTATAGCTGGTCTAATGTCATACATGATATAGCCCTATTAACGAGTAGAATAACAGGCTTTTGAAACAACAACCACAAATGAAAAAAAAATCTGTTTTTAGTTTCAGCCTGTGAGCCTGTGATCGTTGTGATGGCACATATTTCAGGTTTTAAGCACAACTTATCTGCTACTGCCGGTACCGTAATATTGAATAGTCACTTTGGTTGAAATGACCAGAACACACAAGTAAAGTCGCGTTATACTTCGCTGGTGGTGCTTCGAAAAAATAAACTCCAACCATTTCCTTCGTAGATCCTCTTTCTTAGGCAACACATTCAATGTAGATTTGTTACTGTTGCAAACAGCAGGGCCACAAACTTTATCTGCCATGTTTTTTAATTGTTAGCTCCTCTTTGTTTGCTCGTTAATAAGCCCTGCAGACGGCCTGCAGCCCAGAATGTTTTTCTGGGGGTGTAGTTACGAGCCACTGCATAGCTAATGTTCAATGTGACATAAGCTGGTATGGCTTTTCTGATCTGTCGTTTTCTAACACAGGCTAATACAGACTACAGAGGTAGAAGAGCATTTTGAAGTTGAGCATGCAAGTGCAACTTGAACTGACCTATGGTAATTAAAAAAAAAAAAAAAGAATGAAACAGTTTGTTCTGGAAGGAGACTTTTAATGCTAAGAGGAAAGGACTGACAGAGTACCTCACAGCTAATGTCTGGGTTCTGATATTCAAAAGCAAGCCAAATGCAGACATTACATTACATAGACTCTTGGCATATATTATCTAAAGTTTTGAAGCAATAGATCATTGTTCACAGAAAAATGAAAAGGGAACCTTTTCTTCAAGTCTAGTAGGAAACAAGAGTGCTGTTCCTGTTTTACTCCTGAGTGCAACACTTCTTTGTTTGAGCTTGAACCTGATTGCCCCCCTCAAACCACCCTCACATCCAAAGAGGTTTCAGCCTAAATGCACCTGTGAGAAATTGATTTGAACTTTAGCAAACAGCTGAGGCAAAAATTCCGATCCTCCATAATGATATGAAATAAGGGACAACAGGTACACAAGTTACAAGGAAGCAGATGGAAACACATCCCAGACGTGTTCTTTAGAAATCTCATTCAAAAGCTCTTCCGCATAAAGACCTCCAGCATCACTTTCATTTATGACAGCCTAAATTATGTATAGGTCATCAAATTTGAGTCATAAATGAAAATAACATTTCAGTTTGAAACATTTTCAGTCTTGAAAAGTGGTTTTGGTGTTTGTATGCACCAATCAGCCATAGCATTATGCCCAGTGTTCGTTGTACTCTTGGAGGAGCTCTGACACATCAAAAAATCTGGACAAAGAACATCTGAGAGATTCACAGAGCATCTGCTGGGTATTAGCAATAGATCGTTTTGAGGGGTGGGATCTCTGTAGATTAAGAGTTACTGCCCACAGAAGCCACGAGATCCCAGTAGATTCTGGGGACCTGTGTGAAGACCAAATGAACACCTCAGACTCTTTGTTGTGCTCATCCTAAAAAAAAAAAATGTTGAGGGGCCCACCGCTGGCTAGCTGGGAGAGATGGCAGCTGAAGGTAAATGATGGTGCCACTTTGGGGGGATTTAATTTCTCAGCAGAAATCTTTTAAGCTGTTTGTACTTACCAAAATAACAGTCATTGAAGTGTCAGGGGGAAGGTTTCCACAGAAGATTGTACAGTGGTACCTCAATTTATGAAATTAATATGTTCTGAAAGTTGTTTCGTAAAACGGAAAATGTTGTAATTAGAAACACATTTTATCCCTATAGATGGCCTAATCCGTTCCAAGGCGCCCAAAAGTCGGACATAATTTTTTATAAATTACAAATAATACATGAAATGACATAAAAACCTGTACGAAATACATGTTAGAATTAGATTATTGCACAATTATACTAATGTAAAGAATAAAGAACAAAGAATAAAGAACATTAAAGAATAAAAATAGTTTTTTCACCTGGGTTGCTGGGTTACGCTCATACCGACAAGGGGCCCGTGTAGCCAATGGGATGCCAGGAAGATGCTGAGCGATAGCCAATGGCAGAGCAGCTCGGACGCACAGCTTTCAAACCGAGATACAGAGCCAACAAGCTATGTTTACGTTCGGTAAACTCTGGGAGCTGCGAGTAGCAGCGCGTATTTTGAAAATTTTATCCTTCGTAACCTGAAATTTCTTTCGTATATGGATGCAATATTTTTCCGAAGAGGCCTTTCGTTCACTGAAAATTTCGTTAATCGATGCGTTCGTAAGTAGAGGTACCACTGTATTGTGAGAAGATGAGCAGTGCTTACTCACATTCCTTATCAGTGATCAATAGCATGGCTGATCAGTGGTTTTCCAGCCTTACTTCATGGCTCTGCTCCGACTCTGTGAGGGTGGTGGCAGTGGAGGCATGCGGGTTGCACAACATGTTTCATTTGGACTGCAAACTGGAAATTGCAAAAGAGTGTTTTTTGTGAACTTCTGCTTAACTTTTGAATGTCTTACACAATCTCAAACACGTGCAACGCACGAGGCAGAGGTGATAAATCAAATAGGTCTGTTAGAGAAAGGAAAAGGGAATACACAACATGCCGACATGTCTAGTTTTGAACCGATGTAATGTGAAATAACAGAAAGCGCATTTTAAGTAATAAAAATATGAGATTTGTTTTTTCTCTCTCATTGTTTTTAGTCACAGCCATAAGAGTTGTCTGAGGCAGATCAGGAACTAGTTTTAGCTGTGAACCACTTGGCAGTTTCATGAGGATGCAGCTCCCTGCGATGTTTATTTCTTATAGGTCACAAAACTGCATAATGCAATTCAACAAAGACCAAGCCCAGAAATCTTCCTTTAGCAACCAGATTTCCCATGTTTATATATCCACATCCTCTTTTTTTTTTTAGTTTGTTTGTTGATCTTTGTTTGGAAACTCGCAGCTTCAGCTCTCTCCAAAGATTTTGAATAGGATTAAGGTCAGGAGACTGGCTAGGCCATTCCATGACCTTGATGTGCTTCTTATGGAGCCACTCCTTTGTTTCCTTGGCTGCATGTTTTGGATCGTTGTCATGCTGGAAGACCCATCCACGACCCATTTTCATTGTCCTTGTGGAGGCAAGGAGGTTGTCACCCAAGATTTTGCGGTACATGGCCCGTTCATCTTCCCATTGATGCGGTGAAGTCGACCTGTCCCCTTAGAAGAGCAACACCCCCAAAGCATAAGGCTTCCACCGCCATGCTTGACAGTAGGGATGGTGTTTTTGGGGTCATATTCAGCATTTCTCTTCCTCCAAACATGTCGAGTTGAGTTGAGGCCAAAGAGCTCAATTTTGGTCTCACCTGACCACAGCACCTTCTCCCAGTCTCTTTCTGAGTCATTAATATGTTCGTTGGCAAACCTGAGTCGGGCCTGGACGTGAGCCTTCTTGAGCAGAGGGACCTTGCGCGCACTGCAGGATTTTAAACCATTGCGTCTCAGTGTATTACCAATAGTTTTCTTGGTGACTGTGGTCCCAGCTGCCTTGAGATCATTAACCAGCTCCTCCTTTGTAGTTCTCGGCTGATCTCTAACCTTCCTCATGATCATTGAGACCCCACCAGGTGATATCTTCCATGGAGCCCCCAGCCTAGGTTGATTAACAGTCATGTTGTACTTCTTCCACTTCCAAATAATTGCACCAACAGTTGTCACCTTCTCATTCAGCTTCTTACTTATGGTTTTGTAGCCCATTCCAGCCTTGTGGAGTCATCTTTTGACAGCTCTTTAGTCTTGCCCATGGTGGAGATGGTGGAGTATTACTGAGTCTGTGGGCAGATGGCTTTTTATTCAGGTGACTATTTGGAACAGGTGTCTCTCATGCAGGTAATTACTTCAGTGAGATTAGGAGTATGCCAGTGGTCTGTGGGAGCCAACACTGGTCAAGCTTGGTCGGGGATCAAATACTTATTTCCCTCAAAGACTTACAAATTAATTTTCATTTTTCATTTCATGTAATTTTCTCAATTTTTTTCAATATTCTTTCTATAACTTTAAAATAAAGCTGCCATAAAAATCTTAGACTGTTAATTTATTTCTTAGTATGACAACTGCCAAAATCAGCGGGGGATCAAATACTTATTTCCTCCACTGTAGAGAGAGAGAGAGAGAGAGAGAGAGAGAGAGAGAGAGAGAGAGATGTAAGAAATATTTTAATTTAAATCAATTTATTTTTTTTTTGTAGACTTTTTGACTTGTCAGACAACCAAAACCACATGATGGTTGCATTCTTCGGGGAGGTCCTGCTTTTCTTCATGCTGGTTCTCTCATGGCTGACTGGGACACTTGCTGGAACTGAACTACTATTAATCCACCTGTGATTTCCCTACTGAGATGAGTCAAAATGATTGTGTCTAAAGATACTGTGGTCGAGGACATTGTGTTTACATAACCAGCATAACACAAGGCAAAGGAAGGAAGCATTTTTTTTTTTACATTTTTTTATTTTATTAAGTAATTTATTTTGTCCTTTTAGGGCAATTAAAAATATAAGATTCTCTTTTTTACTGCTTTTTCTCACATTGGTATTTCACAGAGCTTGACATAGCTATCTATAAATAAAAATACAAAATACATTTTTTTTTCTTTAAACACAAATAAATATCATAATAAATATGTTAGTTTAAGTTAAACAACACGAGGCAACCAATAACCAAATGGAATACTGCAGTGTTCCCTGAACCAGGCTGTCAAACAAACAGGGGTTAAATAAAGGATGGTGTGCAATTTACCAACTGGAGAAAAGAACATGAAGTTTTACAGAATCAAATCTCATCAAGTGTGTCAGGACACAGATATTCAGATCTAAACCCAACGATATACCTTTGTTTTCTTTTAGCACACTCGGTATCAGAAAAATAACAACACATACATCCTAACATGCACACTTACAAACACACACATTCATCTGAGTGAAGGACAAAGCTTTGGTTGAATGCTACAGGGATTTTTTTTTTTTCCCCATTTGAATCAGCTATAAAGTGCATATCATGGACACATGTCAGGTCTCACTGATTAAGGCTACTGAATCAAACATACTGTTTGTGGCACAGAGCAAGAATAGCCTATGAGGCAGGGAAAATCGTTAAGGCACAGGCATTAATGATTATCACTACAGATAAGCCATTTTGATCACTACAGATTTGTGGTAAATATGAACCAGAATATGCACTGGTCAAGTCAAGACCTGGAGAAGAGGTAATTCTCATGGAAGACCACATACAAAGGTCTATTAGGCTACACAATATTTGTAAGTACAAAAATAAGGTCTGATAACTTTTGAGTACTAAAATCACCTCTGTATGTGTAGTTTGTGAAACATAAGTTATTCTTTTCTTTTCTTTTTCTTTTTTTTTTTTTTTTTTTACAAATGTAAGATCTTTAAGTGTTATTGCTTCAACTTGTTCTGAACAGTTCTGGTTTGAAAAAAGTTCAGAATCAGATAAGTGTCTCTTTTCTTTCCCTTTGGATCCATTTAGTCAGACAGGGACAGACGCTCAAACACAGTGAGCCTCTTGGTGGCAGAGCCGTCAAACGTTGGAGACTCGGTTCCACTGGAGCTGCTGCTGCTGTAGCTGTCCTCCAGGGACTCCTCGGAGGAAAAACGCTGCATTCCAGCGGGCTTCGAGAGCCCCCCATGGCTCCCAAGTGCAGGAAACAGCAAACTGCTGTCCTGGAGAGGGCCGTCCTCCACGCTGGTGAAAACTCTGCTGTTGTTGCTGTTAAAGTTATTTCCATGGCCGCACACACAGTGTGAAGCCTTTGGCTCCAAGATGAGAGGAATGCTGTTGATGTCTCCAGTGCTGGCACGGGTCTGATGGTTGCCGAACTGGAATGTTGCTGTCTCCCGCTGCATGGCGTCTCCAAACACCGGCGAGAGGAGATCAGCAGGAGGAGGGGAAACAGAAGGAGCCCGGCTGAACCCCAGGTTAGGGTCGTTGAAGGGTGGGAATGATGGAGGAGATGAGCTGCGCGCGGAGCCCATGAAGCCAGCGAAGCTGACGCTCTGTCGGAGCTGGTGGCGCTGGTTGTGCCCGCTGGTTGCTATCGGAGCTAACTGACGCTGGAATTTGGCAGATGATAATGGAGCTCCAGTGATTTTCTCCTCATGGATGAAGTGGCAGCGTGAGCCATAGGGACAGTAGCCAAAGTTGTAGAAGGTTCTGCAGGGCTCTGTCTTGTATTTAGGGTGGCGGTACAGCCCTCGTAGTTCTGCTTCACCATGGGCAAACTGGCACTTGCTGCCATACTTACAACTGCCAGTCTCCTGGAAGCCACGGCACAGCTCAGTCTTGTAACGGTTAGAGGACAGCATTGGTGGGACCTGAACCGGGAGGTTAGATGACGGGGCGAACCCTGGCGGGGGAGCCACAGTAGTAGCAGGGGCTTTGGGAAATGACTCCAGGTTCTTCATCTGTCCAAACGAGGAGAGCAGGCTGCTGTTGTACTCGGTCAGGCTCATGGAGCGGTCGGCCCGGAAGGGGAGCTGTTTTTGGTTGGAGACAGGGTCGTTGCTCCAGATGTTGGATAACCACAAAGAGCTCCCATTGTCTTCATTGTTAACATGCTCAGTGCTCAAGCTGAGGCCTGAAGGTGAAGGATGGGAGGGGGGAGAGAAGAAGGAGGCTGACCGGTTCAACGGTCTCTGCCCAGCCACTTTGATTTGAGACTGCGTTGGGCCCAAGGCATCTTTCACGGCCAGGTTTAGGAGGTTCTGTGATAGATCATTCAAAAAGTTACCATACAGCATCTAGACAAATATGAGTTTCATTTAGATCATTTTACAAATCCTACAACACAGTTCAAGGTGGAATCCCAAATAGATCATATGCAAATATATAGATCTTACAATGATTTCCTTTTTTTTTCCCCTTTAAGCATTTATATGATATGTAATAATGTTCTTGTATCAAATTTGCAGTTGCATTCACCATAAAATACAAATGTGGTTAATTGCAGCTCCTTGGCTTTTGCTGTACTGCAAGAAATAACTCGACTCGACTCGACTCTAAATGTCTCACTCATCTGATTATCTGAAAAATATGTTCAGGGTATATGGGAATAATATGTGAGAAACTTCAGAAACTAAAGTCAGCTCAGTTGTAGTGTACTCTTTATAAACAAGGAACCACAGGGGGGTGGGGGGCAGGAGTAAACAAATAAACAACCACTTTCAAAGGGAGTTACAGAGCTCAACACACTCTAAACCTAATATGAATATGGTTCAAAGATGAAATAAATGTTATATTTTGACTCACCTTTGTGATGATGTCATCAAGCATATCGGACATGCTGTATCCCTTTAGCCACAAGAAGAAGAATCGGCTGTTATCCACTGTTTTCTGTCGGATCCCTGTGTCCAGACTTAAGTTTTAACTCTTGGGAAGTGTTTTTATCTACATGCTTGGCCCCTCCCAGGTACACTTGGGGTTTCCATTCGCTGTGTTCCCGGACGACCCTCCCTCTGCCTCAAGTTTCATGGTGAGCTCACAGAGAGGCGGGACGAGGGGCAAGGCACGCCACTCCTCCCAGAAAAAAAGAGAGCAAGAAAGAAGGAGGGGAGATAAAGAAATAAAACAGTGTATTTTTAACCAGCTGTGCTTGATATTTCAGTTTCATAGACATGTGAAAGAAAAGCAGATGATTTATTCAGCTCTTATGCATGCTCTAGATTGAGGCCTTGAGCAGCCTACACTTGTTTTCTACTTATTCTTTTGATGTAGATTCTTGTGAAAGATTAAAGACTTCCTGCACTGTTCCACCAGTATCTAAGGCACTCACATGAAGTAATGAAAGGTTGTTTTTTTTTTTTGCTTTTTTCCTCATCATTTTCATCTCAGATGTACAAGTAGAGCAGAGCTTTTCTGTGTAAAATGTCTCAACATGTCCAGAACCACCTAATCTCATGTTTACAGTACACAATCCCGTATATTCCAGTGACTAATACTACACTTTCAGGAAATATCATAAAGCATGCAGTCACTGATCGCACAATGTATAGTTTCTGTGTGTTTTTAACCACTTAGTGGAGAGAATATATTACTGTGCATTCATGTTTACCAGAATACACCTCTTTCCCATTATAGCTTCTAATTTTAGCTCTGTTACAACAGAGTTTTAATAATCTGCTTGAGCAATGCGAGAGACCAGCAGTTGCACAGCAAACAGAGGTATTGATTAGCAGCAGGCAGAAACCTTTGGGCTGTAAACAAGATAGGAGAGAGCAAAAGTAAACAGCAAGAACAAACAATCTAATCAGAATTAACTTGAAGACTGAACTCTTGCCTGTTCGTTATAGATTAAAAACAAAGCTATCCAAAACAAGTCATAAAAATGTTTTTTTTTTTTTACTTTTTAAGGTGACCAAAAACTGCTTCTAGACAGGCACTAACATTAAAATTTTGTTAAAGATGCTTTTTATGGATCATGCTCCACTTTTAAGCCCACAGCCCACAATGGAATCAAAGGTGTCACATTTCATTTTTTAATGTCATAAACTTCCCTCTGACCTCTTGTACCATCCCATTGCACTTGTCAAAATTTAAATTATACAGCATTATATTAGATTCATAAACTGAGCACAGCTCTTGTCTGTTGATACCATCCATGGTGAGATATAGTGGAGAGATATTTTCAACGTAGCACTGGTAGTTCTGGTAAAGTTCACTCCAACACTGGTCAATACTTACATAATCTAATTTCTGTTTTGTTTCTATGAAGTTTTATGGGCTCATCAGTTAAGTGTGAAGCAACAAATTATTCTTTGTATTTAATCTACGCCATTGCCGCATGCGTCACCCACTCGAATGAGTCATATTCAGTCCTGACATGATAGCTCACATATTCTAATAAATGTTGTGCAAGCATTGAAGTCACTGGAATACTAGTTTAAACGTGTTAAAGGCGCCATGGAGGGAAACACAACAACAAACTCCACTCAAACCCCGCAAGAATCTGGTTCCATCTTTGTAACTGAAAATAAAACAAAAACAAACAAAAACAGTAAAGACAGTAAAGATCCTACACTTTAACATCCGTGAGAAGTGGAAAAGTTCCTGTTAGATTAATCTTTATGCTCTCAGTCTACAAGCTCACATCTAGCTTCGCACTGAGAGACTTATTGTTTCTGGAAAAGACAAATACCTACATAGTTGCTCAGTTGAACCAAAATATAAAAAAGTTAAAAAAACAAAAGCAAGTTTGTAAGCAAAGTGACAAAACATCAAAATTAAGCACAATTTAAGCTCTCACTTCTGCTTCAAGAAACAAGTGGCCAGTCACACGTTTCTAGACCTGCGCAAGTTCAGAAACAGGTAAAGCGTCTCTTTTATTTCCCTTTGGATCCGTGTACTTTCATAAGTGTATAATCACATGATGACTTCCTCAGCAAACGTCTATCCACCTGATTTGTGAAATTAGAACTTGAATGCTGTTGAGAAGATTGTTTTCTGGCACGTTAGTTCAAGTGCTGACAATAAACTTGATCACATGTGGTTCTTTTTGTGTTTCCTGTGGCTTTTCAAAAAATGTCACAGTCATAGTGCTTTATAGTGTTTTTGTTTATATTATTTTATTAATATTCCTAAAACGTTCTATTTCGTGCTTTAAAGGATTTTGGATGTTTGAACGTTTTCTTGATCACCCAGTGCCACCATCACAGCTCACAGACCTATCCCGCCGTGGGCCGATGGTACGGCTGAACCCGGCCTCTCATGTTCAGCTATAAATACTTGCTTTAAAAATAACTTGCCTAAAAATAAACAACATATATGAGTTTACAGGCTGTGGAAAAAATTGTCCCCACCTTTTCAGGCTTTTCTTCCAAAACAGGCGCGTAAACTGGCGCGCACACACAAATTTCGCACACATTCATACGGGTGTTTGTGTTTTTTAGTTTTGCATGTTGGAGTGGTAACTTCTTTCTTCTCTGTCTGTTGCTACAGTTCTACAGAGGGTCTATCTAACTGGGAGGGGCTCTCTCTCACACACAAACACAAGTCCTACACAGCATTCCTGCTCATGTTAACTTCCAGGTTGCTCTGTGGTCCGTGTGTGTGTGTGTGTGTGTGTGTGTGTGCTTTTCTTTTAGTTGTGACTAAGTGAGTGAGGGCAAGATGCCAACCTTTCCATTGGGGTTTTTCTTCAGTGCCATGCCAGAATACACACTGTTAAGTCTTGTAACATGTCAGGATATTTTCACCGAAATGGTGAGCCCATGGGAGATGACTGTGGGGAAATCTGTAATATGAGAAACAGAGTTAATACTTTGCAAGCCTGTTACTAATCCACAGGGGGGGAAAAAGGCACGTGATTTAAAAAAAAAAAAAAAAACTGCTGAGCTTAGGTTCTTTAAAATCATAAACAAGAACCTCTTACTTTATGAAATACTATAATAAATGGTTCATATTTTCTTTTGTATTGATATTTTAGTGGTTGTTACTCATTTAAAAAAAAAACAGCAGGTGTCAAAGGTTTTGACAGCAAATATTCATTATGCTTTCATTTAATTTCTAGAGGGAGAAACTCCATACTGCAAATATGGACCCTGAATTACACTGGCATAAAAGATAATAAAAGTGAATGTAAGTTGCAGTGAAAGCACCATATTGTGAATGTGAATATAAGATGGGCTCGTCATGTGTGCCTAGAGTGTCTAACTGCAGAGGCTGTAAAGAAAACACTCCTTATTCCTATATCTTTGTACTTTGTGTAATCTGACTGAGCAGTATAGTTAGATCATTAACTAAAAGGAGTATGCTTGTCCTTATCAAGCACGTAGCATCTGCTTCTACACTGAAGTGCTTCAAGTGACCATAGCAGTGGTTGATAATCTGCTGAGAACAGTTCAGAACAGTTTCCATTCATTCTATTTTGGACAGTTTGAATTGTATTTCAATAAATTTGCATCACCGGGGTCTATAACTCCAAATGACTTTTGGATAGTAACTGCAGTCAAACGCCATTGCTAGTTCCACCAAGTAGTAAAAGAAACTTTAAGATCTTTTACTTATGTAGCTGCAAACAATACAGCTAAGATTCCCATGGTTTACTCATAGTAATTGCCGTTACTTCCACAACATATTTCTCCTACCTCTTGTGTCATGTGATCCTGCACACTGCTTCTGCTTGCAATCAGTTTTATAAGAGGTGGAACTTTGTTGACTGTTTCGGTACATTTACACCGCTAAGACATCCTTTCCTAAAAGTAAACAAGTGGACCCATAGTACAGGAATTGTGGGGAACTTTTCAGGAGTCTGACTCACCACTGGTGACTTGAAATTGCCAAGTCATGATCATATGTTCATGATGACAGTCAGGTTGAGTCAGAAAACACCCAAAGTGTGCTGAGGTTTCTTTTAAGCTGAAACAAAAATTGATGCGAGTCGCCATGATATTAAATAAGAACTTAAAGACATGTTTGTGTTACATATGAATATTGCGGACAGCTTATCCATTTTAAGGCAGAATGGATTTATTGAGGTTATATTTTGAGCTTTCCTTTTTTCATCTCCTTCAGCTCTCTGTCTTCTTGGGCCCCTGACAAATACAGTTTGTCCAAACTGTGCCTGCGATAATTAATACTTTACAAATATTTAACGATGCCCTGCATAATATTGCTATGGTGACATGCCAAACATTGCACACCGAAGTGGGAACAGGCTCAGCAGTTACTTAGCAACAGCTGTAGAGCAGGTTTGTAAAGCTAACATAGCTGTCACAGGAATATGATGAGCCCAGGCCGCTCATAGCCTTCGATTTAAAGGGTGAATCATAAAACAGAAATGGCAAGTTGGTTGGAGGAGAGGTGGGATCACAAGGATGAGGGGAAACTGAGTCAGGTGCTTAAGTGGTCAACTCTCTTGACATTATAAGTGGGGAAAGTACCTGCCTCTCCAGACGGCGGGCACACCCACAATGTCTGCATCTTTATTTCACATCATGCAACATACTGATGCTACAGTGCAACTTAATTGTGTTTGATTGTGATGGTGCACTTTGGAAATTGTGTACAGAGAACTCTGCATCTTAATGTGCTACACCCACATGTGCAGATGTTAGCTTGAGGGCTAAGTTGACAAAACACGCAACTCTAGGAACTCAGGATCTCTGACTGAAGACAGAATATAAACAGAGCTGTTTGGAATTAGAGGTGCTGTAAGAAATGTTGCATAGCATGGAGATGTTGGAATTTTTAAGGCATTTGAATTTCTCAATACTTTTTTTTTTTTTTAATTTCAGCTTTTTCCTTCATGGGTCCCCACAGTGAATCATCTGCCTCCATTTAACTCTATCCTCTGCATCCTCTTCTCTCACACCAACTAATTTCATGTCCTCTTTCACTACATCCACAAATCTCCTCTTTAGTTGTCCTCTAGGACTCCTGCCAGGTACTTCCAACCTCATCATCCTTCTACCGATATATTCACTATCCCTCTGATGTACTTGTTCCTGGTCCTATCCATCCTCATCACTTCCAAAGAGAACCTTCTCTATCAGCATCCTCAAAGCAAATCTTACATCTGTAGTACTCTTCTTTATCATGAAATCATACTGCTGCCCATCTCACCCATAAATGCGGCAGGTCACTAGAAACCTTGCGGGGCCAAAGAAATCAAAAAAAGTCATGAAGTAGGATACTGTGAAAACTATGTGTCAGCACCTTAGAGCAACATAAAAGTCACCTGACAATCCCTGTCTGGTGTTTTCCTTTCAACCGTCATAGTGACTCTCGTTTTCCATAAATGAGAAACACTGTTTCAAAAGTCATACCTAAAAACATTTTAATGCATAACAATAAGACAAAAGTAAATCTGCAATGCCATAGCTTTCTGTGGTATGTCTGGTTTATTTCCTCATAGCCAGTCTTACTGATAAATTGAACAGATTCACTTCAAACATTGGTGGACATGAAGTTATTTTGAAACACAAAAGGATACTGGTGTAGTGCTTTTAATCCACAGTAAGCAAAGCAAGAGAATGATAAGAATGGCAAAGGAAAATCTGTGTATCAGGCAGCTGCTATGTCAGAAATGTGTTGGTTTGAGACTTGTGAAGCATATCAGTAATAAAGACATTTCTGTCCGCCTTCCTCTCTCAGCACAGAAAAGTGGTTTGGGAGGAATTTCTGCTTTAGGCCAAACAGAAATAATTATAATTCTGTGCTAGCTGTAACTGCAGCTTAGGTTGATACCACAATTAATGCCTATGTTTTCCAGTACGTAATGTCAGAGATGCTTATCTGCCTTTTTTTTTTAACTTCAAAAAGCTTTAAGGCTTCTCATAAAAGAGTGAAATATAGACTGTGTCAGTGTGTGTGTGTGTGTGTGTGTGTGTGTTTTCATTTGGAAAGTGTGTCTTCTCCAGCGAGTTACACATTTCTCATCCACATCCCAAACAAATTCCTAAGTGTGATTTTTATTTATTTTTTTGCTCCCTCTGAAGAACTAGCAGTTAAAAAAAAAAAAGAAAAGAAGTAATTATGCATTACACAAAAACCCAACTCCGGATGCCTTCACCCAGGAACTCAGATCTTTTGACACAAAATAAGTCCAACTCATCTGAGGAGCTGATCTGATCCTCTGACCTGAAGACTAACACATCACAAAGTTTCATCTTTTTGGAGAGACACAGAAGCACGGCAGAAAGCTAAGAAATATGTTCATCTCTGCAAGTCCAGTCATGAGGATGCAGGAGACATTTGCTGTTAGAGTTGCTTGCTTTTCCTCACGTGTTTTCCCAAAGACAGCGAGGAAGGGAAAAACTCTAAAACTTGTGCAAGAGAAAATGACCTGGCTTGTGTTGAAATACTTAGAGTTTGGGAACGGTTTTGTAACACGTACACTACGTGTCATAACTGGTGTGTTTAAAATGGTCCACCTTTGAACAGTGTGTAAAGCTTCAGGTGGACTACCATCGCCAATCATTTACTTCAGTCAGGTATTTCATTTTTTCATCTTGTTGACAATATTTTTTTGGGGGGAAGGGTCATGTGAGGAATTCACATCTTTATTTACCAGTTTATATAACATATAGGCTATTTTCCTGACTCGCTGGGGCATTGCGGTACTGTATATTCACCAAATGTAATCCCAGACAGATTACTACAATATATACAAACTTTGAAATTCTGCTCATTCATTAAACTGATTGCATTTGCAAAGCTAAACACCAGTTGTAAAGCAACCCTGTGTGTTTTGGAGATCTGCAGAGCTAGTCTGGCTGGTTTCACTTTTGTGTATATATTATTTTCTTCCAGATGCTAAAATACATTTAAAAAAAAAAGTAATTTAAAATGAATCAACACGTGTGTATTTCACAGCAAATCTGCCTTGAACGCTGAACCATTCCATTCACCTCAGCATGGGCACACCAACTGCCGTCTCAGCAAATCCCTGACCTCCGTGTGTGTGTGCATGCGTGTGTGTGTGTGTGTTTAAATGTGCTGCACGTTCTCTCCTGGTTCAAGGTCAGCGGTGTGTGTTGTGGGCAGATGTGTGTGTTGGTTGCTACATTGTGCCTCTAGCTGTCACAGCGATCTGGGTTTCACCCAGTCTATGATCAAGCACTTCGTTTAGCTGTGAAAACCCAGCAGATGTTTTATTTTTGGGACAGTTTAATCGAGTTTCTCCTCTGCCAAAGCTGGGGGAACATTCCAGGTTTTGAGCTCTCTCAGTTACAGGAAATCATTGAGTTTCAGTCTGTTTGTGTTAACTCGCACATGATAAACTTTGTTGAAGAGCAGAATACACCTGGGTTTAATCAAATGAGCACAAGACAGAACTGGCCGTGACTATTGTAGCTTTACGCTTTCTTTTAAACAGATCTATTGTTTATTTTGGATAAAGGGAAAAACCAAAAGAAGAAGAAGACTTATATTCCTAATGAAACACCTAAAGCTATCTTATATCATTATCATCATCATTATCATAATTATTATTGTTGTTGTTGTTATTATTATATAATTAATGTTGTTATTAATAATCTTTTCCTCCCTTCTGAACTTTTCCAGAGTATAGGGGTCGTCTTCCTTCTCAAACGGAAACAAGGCGAAGAGAAGCAGAAGAATGAGGGGGGAGGGATAGACGGGAAGTCACAGTCGGAAAATGAAACAAAATGTTCTGTGCTGCACTCTGGAGAGACTGCCAGGAAATGAGCCTGGGCTACTGAAACTACGGCCCTAAAAACCAATGAAAAACATCCCCATCTGGATGCAGAACTATTCTGCAGCAGGAAGAGACACAAAAAAAAAAAAAAGAGAATGATGGACATAGGGAAAAGAAAAGGGCCAGGGGATGAGAAAGAAAGGAAAGTTTTCAAAAAATTCTTTGCTAATAGAGAGAGGGAGAGCAATTTTATTTTCAGTAACGGTGACTTTTTCCAGATGCTTGAAACAATTCAGTTATTGTGCTAAAGCAGCTAAAATTCAAACAAAGGAAGCCAAGACGTGGGTGTAGACATCACAGGCTACTAGAAAATTTTAGCATCATTTGTCTTTCCTTAAATCTGTCAAAGGAGGAGGACAGCAGCTGAAGGACTAAAATATCTTTCTTTTTTCTCTCCTTTCAGAGCCTCATGCCAAACTGAAAGACTGGATGAGTTAAGGGTTACAGGATAGCATGTCTCAGGCTCACAGCACTTTCAAGAGGAATAATAAGCCTAAGGAAATCAGTACATTGAAAAGAAAAGAAAAATCATGGTTGAAACTTAATTCTTCTTAATATTCTGTCGTTTTGGTGGAGAAAAAAGTATTTCAAAAGCAAGAAAATCTCTCTGGAGGTGACTTTAGGAAAGAGAAGTTGTTTCTGTGAGTCTCTCATATAACTGGAATAACAGCAGTGAACACTTAACAACCGTCTTCGACGTCATTACATTGTTGTCTCGTTCGATGTTGATATAGTATCTTGTTTTATCTTGCAGTCCTGGCTCACTACATGCCAAACTCAGCAGATAACAATCTTTCTGCTTCTAACCTTTGCCCCGTTTTGACTGGGCCCACCTCTCTATGTGTGTGTGTGTGTGTGTGTGTGTGTGTACTGTGGAAGTGTTCTTCCTCACACTTTCTCCCGAACTTCGTCTCTCTCCAGTTTCTTTAAAAGGAAAAGTATGTTCCTGGCATGAACATAGTTACACGCAAACACACAAAGGAAGAGTGAAGACGGAGAGGGCGGGACTTTGTCACAGATGTGTCTTGAATACGATTGTAATTATATGCGAAAAGCTGACAGAGTTAGCATTATTGTCTTTTTATGTCAGGATGAGTTTTTGCTCACACTTAAACTGCATTTGTTTTCTTCAGTTTTGTTTTTCTCTTTGCCTTTTTAAATTACAATTATAGCTTCAATTGGATTGGATCAATGTATAAAGTTCTTTTGCAACTTTTCAGTCAAAACAGCCGTGGATGAGTTTTAACCTCAGTTACAATCTTTAAGCTCAGAAAAACACAGTGATTGACTGTTGTTATGTGAAATAAACAAACAAATTGTCGTCTGCTTTGCTTCTGCAACAATTCAACCAGCAGCAACCAAGAAAATAAAGGCTGAGGTATTGATTCTTTTAGACTTTTAAAGTATTTATTTATTATTTTTTATGAAACACTGACAGATACAGTAGTAGTTCTTCTGCTCCCATACATCCATCCCTCCATCTATCCATCCATCCATCCCTCCCTTCATCCATCCATCCATCCATCCATCATCCTTTTCAAGTCAAGATTGGTCTGCATCTGCTCCCGTGATTAAAAAAACGTTATAAATCACCATAAGAAGAGTAAAGCATGAAAACCTAATCTAACCTAAGTAAAAGTCATAAAAATGCTTCTCTTTGTTGTTGTGTATCATCCACCTGTCCCTTACTCTATGTTTATTTCTGAATTCACTTTAAAACTCACCTAGACCCAACTACATATACACTCATTTTAGTTGTAAACTTATAGCTTAAATAGCTTCTTTTTCTCAAAATGTACTCATGTTTATATTCTTTACCATGTTCTGACATAAGACATGTTCTGACATAGGGTTTGCCCTGTCTTGTCTGAACATTTTCAAACTGGGAGTCATGGCTCACCAGAGGGTTGGCGGTTTGGTTCTCCAGCTCCTCAATATGTCAAAATGTCTTTAGGCAAGTCATTAAACCCCACTTTTCCTCCAGTATATGATTGTTGAGACAAACACTGTCAGTATCGAGTGCGTAACACCCACATAATAACAGATGTGGTATGAGTCTGGGTATGAATGGGTAAATGAGAAACACGGCTAAAATGAGCTATATAAGTGTCAGCCCATCGAAATGTGGACCGTAAAGGTGTCATCAAATTCTCTACTTCCAAAAGCAACACAGCAGGATTCCATGTGACAAGTTGGGAGTGAGAACCTAGTTGTCATGCATGTGCAGTATATTATGTTATTGCTGTCATTAACTCCATTTCTTTCTTTAATTTTTCCCTCCTCTTTCTTCGCATCACGTACCCCTGGCCTAATGTCTTTGTGTTTATTGGTATCTCTGTCCCTGCCTCTTTACCTACCGAACCTGTCCTCTTTACCCACTAACCACATTCACCCATTCATTCACATAACACCTGCCTAGTCTGTCGAGCCGAAGCTGATGGTGTCAATGCGGCGTTCAGTGTTTTTACTAACGACACCGAAAAACTATCCGGGTATTATTTGCAAGAGAAAGGTGCCCTTCCCAAGTGATCATCCAAAATATAATACCTTTTTTCAATAACATATCTTAAGTTAATCTAGAAGAATAATGAACAAATAAAATTGTGAATTATACATATATATAACACATATATGCATGTGTTTTCACATAGTCATATATGGGATAAGGTTTAGATAAATAAGTCAGCCGAGGAGAGAGAATACAGAGACTGAAGCTCCTCTGTCCTCTGGTCCTCAGCTCTCTTCCTCTCTCTCAAGTACACTTTGTATTTCCCACTACAACACTATTGACACACACACACAAACACACACTGACAACCACAGCTGCAACCCTCTCTCACATAAAGTGTGACACACTCACCCCTCGTATTTGAAAGACTCACTTGTGAAGCGTGTGAAACGATACAGAAGTGCAAAGATATGATAGGAAAGTGGTGCGTGAGTGTCTATGCAACTGTGTGTTTTCACATACTTGGTGAAAACACAAGATCATGTTTATATGTCACATTCCAGATCTTCTTTATAAATCAAAAAAGAGGGAAAGCAGGAATTTGGGTAAGTTACTGTGGAAACATTTGAGGAACCCAGTTTTCAAAAAGCACACCCACATTTCGGCCACTTGGAGGGAAGCTTCAACACTCCCGTTATTATCCAAGTACTAGATGGTTGAAACTTGCAAATGTGTCAACTGATTAGTAAACACAACCCATAGTGATGCTGAGTTTTGCAATATCTGTTTGGATTTACACAGTATTAAATACAGCTCCATAACACTTGCAACTCTTATCCATTGCAACACTCATTGTTGCACTTTGCACCCTGCATTTGCGACTGTCTAGAGTGTGATAAAATGTGATTTTAGTGTCAGTATCAGGGAAGGCTGAACTGGCTGGGTGAGAGTTGAAGTTAAGAAAGTAAGCCTCTGTGGGAAGCAAAATTTAGTGTGATTTAAGAACAAGAATTATTCATCAGAATTATTCAGCAGTGTTTATGTTCCTAAAAATACTGCACAGGAGCCATTGCAGTTTAACTTGCACTAAATACTCATAATGACATAATCCTTACCCTTTCTGTGTAAAGTCACAAATTTAAGCCTTCTATTTTCTTTGCTCAGTGTTGAACCCCTTGACAGTCCTCCTCAAAAATGCCTCATATGCCTTTAAAAGGCATATGTACCACAGGTGGGACGCACCCGTTACCAGGTTTAAAATATATCTTTGTGTAAGACCAGACTGGAGTTTCCATCTGTGGCTTTGTTTAGGAGCCCTGACTGGAAAAGTAACCTGCCAGAGTTAAGGGCAGGGAGAAAATGTGGCTAACAGCCCCACCTGACAAACAATTTTTATGAATAATCAGAGCATTAAATCCAGGTCTTTACTGCCTCTGAAGGTGCCAACACCCTCTTTGCAATCCTAACTGGGTCAGAATGCTATGACTTCAACGCATTTACAAATGTTGTTATTCATTCAAAACGTTGCTAAATACTCATCAGACAAAACACAAAATTCTCCCAGTTACACTAAAAAAAACATTGCAGTTTATCGCTGGAAAGTTGCACCTGTGGGAAGGTTGAGGAATGGATTTCATGTTGAATTTCTTACTAATGAATTTAAATGATATAAATGTATGTGAGTGGGTATTTATTACATTGACGGGCAAAGAAGCCTGGATCCAAAGTACTGCCTGGAGATAAGAACATAGGAGGAACAATGTGCTGATAACCACAAATCTGTTCACATGCCTGTCTTTCTGTGTGTGCTTCAGCGTAAAGCCTGGAGGCAGGTTCCAGGGTGTGGCCTGACATTGCTTAAGCCTAAAAAGGTGAGGCCTTATGACATAAGCAGGTGAAACCTGTTTTTCGTTCCTGGCAGGAAATGATGCAGGCAGTGTGTGTTTGTGTATGTGGGTACAGTGTCAAAATAATCCTTTTACGTCCGTGGAGGTTTGTGGGTTATAACAAGTTATAATCTGTGGTTAAAATAACACCCAACTGGTATTAAAAAAAATAAATAAAAACATCTTATTCTTGATTGAGCATGAGCCATAGTTCTTGAGAAGGTAGGACTTCCTCTTCATAGACAGCAGCAGTGTTTTGACTGGCTGTTAGTACTTTGCCAGAACTTATATAAAGTGCTCTGAGTCACCAGCTTGTTTATATGACAGACAAGACACACTCTCACGCTCATGCCTACACTGTGGAAGTTAGTGGGGGTAAAAGATGTGAAGAGACACACACACAAAGTTAGTGAGTCAGTGAGGAATGTGTGCTATGCAGGTTGGAGCAGAGCAGAGTGCACAGAAAAGAAGACAGCTGTTGGGAGCCTTCATGCTGGTTCTTGACAAGCTTTTGTCGCATTTCTTGGAAATGTCCTCATTCCTTGGAACTATCAATGGAAAATCACTCTTGGACTTAAAAATCATTTTTGATTTGACAAATATACAGCTTGTGTAAGGAGGTATTATCACAACTGATGCATAAAGATACTAAAGGGTTAGGTTTGCGTATACTTCGAGAGCGAGAGAATTAACAGTAATAAACCAGAAACCACTGAATAAAAGGAAAAGAGTAAAACATTTATTATTTCTTCTTGAACAGACAAGTACGGACCGATATGGTCTAAAAAATTATCCTCAAATGTGTCATAGTGACAAGATTCAGCTGGCTAGTATCACATTGTTCTTCCTAATAACATTCAGTCGTTAATACACAGTACACACAGTTCAGCAGCTCTCTCAGTCCAGTTGGCAGAGCTTCACTCCTGTTTCACATGCTTTTTTTCTGGCCTCGCTGTCACAAAGTAAGTTCTTTATTTATCAATGAGTAACAGAAAATGAATATGACAAACCTGACTAAACCCTGCATGCTACTAGAGGACCTCCACTGTTGTTTTATTTTTGTGTTCCCTCATCCTCTTGTCCTTGAATGTTAGTAACAGTCTTTCCATGTTTGTTTCAACTCAGTTGTCCTTAGTCAGCTCTTACAGAGGAAAAAAAAAACTCCTACATTTAACCATCAGGCTGCCAACTGCAACTTCTAAGCAGATCAGTCATTATCTTTATTTTTACTTTATACAGTGCAGCTAATATTGATTCTACTCACTATAAATATAGATGGAGGGTTTTGAAAACACAGAACATCACACTGTACATGACTTTAAATTCAAATCTGGAAAAAAAGCAATACTATAATGCTAGGGCAGGAGATCTGTCTTTTGAATGAAACTAAAGTGGCTAATCGCTGCCAAAACTTGGCTAATGAGAAAAAGGCTCTCTTATGATGTCATAAGCGAATAAATCCTAGAACTGCCAGGCAGAAAGAAATAATCCGTCACCAATGAGTCGCTGAAAGCTTTGCTTGGGCTGCATTGTGTAACCTGTTGACAGGAGTACAGGGTTACAAATGTGCTCAGGAGGGAGTTTGTAGCTTGTAACAAGCTGACAAAAGAAAAATGTCACATGACAGAGGGATGAGTCCTATCCAATACTTAAACTCATTAACTTCTGATTCAGGATTTATTTTTAAGTAATTGAAAAACTCTTATGACTTGTAGAGTAACTGCTCCTCCCACCACGCCACACCTGTATTCCTGATTGTTTCAGAGGTGATTGGTACAGGAACGGAGAGTGTGTGTCCCCCATGATTCATTTCCTCTTAGTAAAGAGGAAACATTCAGAATCCACTCAGTGGAGTTACACAGGACCGAGGACTACTTTACAAAGTTAGTATCTGCATTTGAAGAGATGGAATTATCATTTGCCATCATGTCATACATGGGGGGGTCAGAGGTCAGGCTATCAGTTCTTTAATGTCATACTGGACTAAATTATATTGTAGTTTACTACATACTGTAAATATCTTCCCCCACTCGGCCCAGCCTGAAAGAGTAACATGCCTTCACCCTCCCATGGGCCCGCCATCTGTAGGAGGGGCCATACGTGTTTGTTGTGGCAGCTGAAGGTGGGGGCCACAGCATCCCGACCCTCAGATACTGAAACTGGCTTATTTCATAGCTGCTTGTGAACAACTCACGAGCAGCTATGAAATTCAAAACAACTGTTCTCACCCTTTTCCTTTTAGAAAGTACATTTTTACATACTTTTTGTTTTCTTCTATCTCATTTTATCTTCTGCTGAAATACATTCAAGATATATTCTTACTCATGCAATTTATAACCGGAAACTTTAATAGAGTGCAGTTATATTTAATAATATGTAAAGTCCAATATTTGTTTATCCCCGTCAAAGCAGGTGACAAGAAAAGCAAGATGATTCTCACAGAAGCATCCAAACCAATGTTAAAAAGTCTCAAGTGAATGTGCTGAAATTATTAAAACTCTCACCTAAACATGAAAGTGCATGGCTGTTATATTTTTAATCAGTAAACAGGAAGTCATTGTGACATGCTTCAATTTAGCGATGACTTGTACATAATGTGCAGGACACCATGTTGCTCTAAGGTCTTCAGAGTCCCCGGAACCTTATTCTGTTATTTTGACGTTGTGATGTTAGATTTCCACCTCAGCCGGTTTGTTTTCATCAGAACAAAAGTGCTCCATCTCAGCTGCATATCATTTGCCACTTCAGCCACCTTTCCAGTTTGAAATCAGTACAAGAAGCTAGGAAATTACAGTGAAGTTTCCAAGCCGATATAACTCTTGTTTCCCACCACTTAAAGGTTCATTTCCCTCTTGTCGCTGTTATGCTACAGAGAGAGAGCTCGTGCAGATAATTTGCAGCAACGAACCGCAGAGAACTACATCACGAGGACCGCTGCCATCAAAGATTTGAATACAGTGAGTCATGACCACAAACTCTTGATTTAAGTGTGGGTCACATGAGCCTTCGTGCCTTCTCACGTATTGTACTAGTGGAACTATACATTTCATGAAATTACAGTATGCATCTATGTCACTGATGCCTTTTTTTCTACATGTTCCATTCCCCTGCTTCAACCTTCTCACATTTCTTGTCAACATTTTGTCAACTTTGAAACATTTAAGTGCTCACTTATCTATATAAATCAAAAGATAAATATAATTGCTAAATGAAATCCTCCTTAGGAGCAATACAGAATGCATGATGTCAGTATATACTATATAAAGTATTGCTTATAAGTGGTCAGAAAGCTGTTCTTATAATGCTTTAATCTTTCCCTGAAAAAAATGTAACTTTTGAAATGTCAACATTCCTTTCAAAAGTAAAACCTACATGAAAGAAGTCAGTAAAGCACGTGTGTAACCACTAAAAGTCATTTTCTATCTTCTTGTCAGGATCCTCTACTCATACACTGTTGCCCAGAAACGTAGGATATAATAGCTTTTACTTCTTCTCGTGAAGTTGTTGTGACATTATGATTCATTCCTGCTGGATAGCTTGTCTGAAAAAAAAAAATATTACAACTTGATGGGCAACAGTGTATAAAAAACTTCACTGGCTTGTGTGTAACAATGAACAAACAAGTGAAAAGATTTAAAGACTAAAAAGATTACAGTGTTGATGGGTGGGGCCAGCGACTTGGTTGGGAAACACTACACTAAATATTCAGTTCCTGAATAAAACGTTCAGCTCCAAAGCATTCGCTTCGGGCACACCATATGTGGTCATGTGGAAACTGCCTCCTACCTGATTCAAGTGAAAACTTGTTTACTCACATAGCTTTGGCAAATATGCTAAAAGGCATTAACATGTGTCTTATTCAGCCTGGTTTGAAACAGCATTAATAAGTCAACGGGGCAAAAATATATTTTCCTTCTTTCTGTGTAGACACTCTGTCTGCTGATTTTTGAGAACAGTGAAACTGATCAGAAATAAATGTATTGAGCCTTGTTCATAGTTCCTTAATTGTACAGCAAGCTTGAACCTGATTTTATCGAAAGATGACTCCCTCACACTCATACACACACACATCGTAGCCGTGCATGCCATAAACGTGTCCTGCAGGCAGCGCAGCATACCTGACTCTCACATGATTCAGCTGGATCTCATCATGACGCACCTGAGAGCAGTTATCTGTGAAACCATCTGACCCAGAAAAATAAAGAACACTGACTTGCCAAAATCAAATTTAGCTTGATGTGTGATTCTAAATGATTATAAAATGATTGTTATAAACAAAGACATGGCTGTGTGGTATGTGTGTACCTGTGGTGATAATGCCACGTGACTCAGTCCCTCATGGTCTCGCAGGGATGGAAACACTGACAAGACAGATTTTATTTCAATAAGCCAGATGGATTAGAACAATGCGATCTACAGTAATACTGAATAATAGTGATCCTGTGTGAGCCTTAGACAGGAGACCTGTTTTTCCATAATGGAAACAGTGTGATCATTTGTTATCCCATGGAAACAATGCAATCATACAATGTCTTTATTATTAGTTGGTGACTAACAATACTGACCCAAGTAAAAAAGCTGGATTGCTGTGGAAAATGGAGATTTAAAAAAATGCAGGGATTTAAATTATTGTGCTGTTCACTGACGTTTCAAAAGCTGATATAATTAGTTATATACTTGGAAATGAAGTAGTCCTAAAAGTCTTCATCTTTGAGCTTTTCCCTTTAGAGGTTGCCATGGTGGATCACTTATTTCCAACATACGCTGTCTTTTGCGTCTTCTTCCACTAACTATTCGTGTGACAGAGGAAGTGCCGATTGTGTTGCTGGTCATAACACATTAACCACTAAGTATTCTCCATCACTCCTCTTTATGTGTCCAAATCCAGAACTGGATTTAATGCTCTGATTATTTTTTGACTCTGTGGAGTGGTGTAGAAGAAAACTGGATTCATAACTGCCATTTTCATAATCTATATTTAAAAATCCAGACACGTCAGGTTTTGACAAGTTACTCTCAAATAGGAGTGATATACTTAAACAACAACCACAAAGGGTAGTTAAGATCATTCCATAATCATACATTTCTTGTTTTCAGGCCTTTTCTTTGTGTTGCTGGAGCACCACACCCTAAATGTAGGCTTGAATAAGCCAGATTTTACTTGCCTCTCAGAACTTTACATACTCTTCCCATACAACTGCTCAATTTTTCCATTTACAAAAATGCAGATTGTGTAAATTGTATGTCTATGTACACTTTATGAATCCTTGCACTGTTAAAAAGAGGGTTGAAAGTGAGGTCTTGACTTTTTAAAAAGTCATGATTTTCATATGACTCAATGAATAGTGATTTCATTAACTTTCCATCCTACATGATGATGTCACCATTTGGAGGCTTATGGAAAAGAAAATAATTTTATTCTGACTATTGTTAAATTAAACAATTTATTCTTGAGTGCCAGATTGTCATTCTTCTGCTTGTACAATTCTTGAGAAATATAATTTGCATTTATTGAGGAAGTAACAGCTGAGCTTGGCACTTTCTATTATTGCTAAAAGCTACTGGGTCTGCAACAGTGCATATGAGCTCCCACTGAAGTCTCTGCATTTGAGAAAAATAAATCCGCTGAAGAGACAGCATGGCTCAACATTTCTTTTAAAGAGATTATACCTTTTTTGGAAAAGCGGTATATGATAAAAGCAGGAGTCAATTTAGAAAGACCAAAGATGCATGTCTTTGGATTATGTGAGGAAGCAGGAGTATTTGAAGAAAATCCTTTCAGGCAGGATGCAAAGAAGGAAGACCCCAGCAAAGAGTACCCTTCTTTCCATAAGGTAACAGTACTAATTATCACACTGCTATGCTTCCCTTCTACACATATATGCAGCATTTTACAAGTATCATTTAAAATTTCATGAGGGTTGATGGGTGATTTGAAGATTAAAAATGAAACCTCATGGACTGAAAAGTAGTTTTGTGGCCAAGGAATTACATCTCTACTTTTTGTAGATGATGTGATCCTGTTGGCTTTATCCGGCTGAGATCTTAAGCTTGCTTTGGATTGGTTCACAGCCAAGTTTGATAGGGATGAGAATCAGCACCCTTCGGTATTCCCTACAGGAGGTAGTCGGGGAGGTCCAGGCCTCTTTGCTTAAGCCCGCTGCCCTTGCTTTCCAAATTCATGGATTCGTGGAAGCTCATGGATGGATGGATGGATGCGTAAAAATGTACCACAACATTCAAACAACAGACAGCATGATAGAAACTGACAAAATATAGCACAAAAACAAAAGTGGTTAATTAAAAGGCTCGATTCTCCCGTCAATATTAAGTCAATATTTAAGTGAACCTCCTTAAGCAAATTCCACTGAAGTGCATTCTCCCATCTCTGCTCTCAGATACGCCCACCTGTGTAAGCCCAGAATGGAGGCAGTCTTAACAAAGAGGGATGATTCATTGAAAAAAGGAGGCGGACCCATCCGTGATGTCATCTTTAGCCGCTATATTCCAAACCATGGAACAGAGTTTGCCCAACACCTGTGAATGACATTGAAATCCATGAAAAATATAAAAGACACTTTAAATCTGAACAGGCCTCCTCAAGAGTGGCCGTGATTTGATCCTGTAGCCTATTAAAAAGTTTTAAGAAAATTGCACGAGTTATGACTTAATAAATGTTTGCCAGTCCATTTAAAAATTCCAAAGGTGCGCCTACTGTGAAACCTGAACTCAATTAGTAGTTTTAAATATTGATATTATAGAATCTTTCTGCCTTGAATTACCTCATAATCATGATGTTACTTTTGCAATTTTTAGCTCAGCGGGTCCCCCTATAGGTGTGGAGGTTAAGTTGCTTTTTTAATGCTATAATTTACTTTTGCTTACTCAGTCTCTCATTTTGTCTTCCATCATTTGAGCAGCTACGCATGTGTGGGGCCTGAAATTGAAACTGATATTTCAACATGAATAACGCCCTTGAGCTGCTTTAGCGGGAACTAAATTGCTCTAAAACAAACTTCCTAAAGACATCAGACAAATGTCATGGTCCACGGTTTAACATTAATGTCACTTTTCCATTAGTAATTTAATATTCATAACAAAGAGCTATTGCCATCACCAGTAGTGAGTGGAAGCCAAAAGTTCAGTCTAATGATTCATAGCAGTTACAGACAGCAAGACTTTGGCCTGTTATAGAACCAACGACTGCTCCTGGAAATTCTGTCAAGTAGGAGCTTCCTCATGCTATTTTTTTATTTTTTAAACTTATGATTAACTTCGTGGATAGAAAAAGTGTGTTGTGCGCCTGTCATTTCTGCAAGGAATAGATTTACAATTGACTATTGTAACCAGGTTCAAAACTTGCCAAATGTTTCATTTGAGTTGATTTATCAGGTCAGACCTCAGATCTCTGGTCAGAGTTTTTTTTTTTTTTTTGTTTGTTTTTCATATTGATGTTGCCTTTGCTTTTATATCTTCACATGTTCAAGCAGCAATATATAAAAAAAGCTGAGTATTTCTTATCATGTAGCTGCTTAGAGACAGACAGAGTTTGTCTTTTCTAAAAACGGTGGAGCATGGCCACAGGCTGAATCATATCAAAGAGGAACCTGCTGCACTTATCTGTGGGTGGAAACTATTAAGCACATCGTTTCTTTGTGATAATCAAGCACCGCCAGCTTTAGTTGCTTTTCTGGACTGAAGTGACATAAACCATGACCTGTGAACTTTAGATTTAGCAGTATTTTTGCTCACAACAGAATAAAGACAAGTTACTAAACAGCAATTAGACATGGAATTGAAAAAGATCCCCATTATGACTATAATTGCTAATTAACAACAACAAGCTGAATATTGTGTATAGTATATTTGTGCATACTGTGCAAAAGGTAAAAATGATCATAGTATTCATCTTTTATTAAAGAAATAACATTACATCTGCCAAATATAAACATAGGATATTTGTTTTAACTTGCTGGTAGTTTTTGTTCTTGGAAGTTATTCATTTTTGTAATGATATGTATGTTTTTTTTTTGTTTTTCTATGACACTGGCTGACTTTGTACAGTATATTTTGGTTTATGACAGAATCTCGGCTGACCGACTTGTGTGTGTGTGTGTGTGTGTGTTTATGAGCACCCAGACTCATAAGTGGGTGAAGTCCACAGGTTTATTGTTTTCTTCCATCCACGTTTAAGTGCTTTATAATCTCAAGTCTGACAGATGTCTGACGAAGCCTGAAGTACCTCTTAATTTATGACAATTAAACAGGAGACACAACCAACATGGTCACCCATAACTCTGTTGTCAACAGAAATAATAATAATAAAAAAATAGAATAAAATTAATTTTGGCTTTGTGGCATTGTTTTAATTCCACAAGATGCTTCAAGTAAATACCACTAACAATAATTTCTCAGACTCGTGGGGGAAAGTAATTATTTACTTGGGTGGGGAATGATATATTGTTCTGTTGTTCTCCCCATGACTATGTGCTTTTTTTTTTTGTTTGTTTTTGATTTATTTTTCATTTAACGTTGTGGAACATTACAATGTTCTTCTCATACTGCAAAATTCTCCCTGAAAGCATTTATAGTTACACAAATGTTTGTTGCTAAGTTAGGATAAAACTCATTTTGTAAAATACAGTGCATTTCATAGCCTACAAGCATTTTGTCATATTTAGACTGAAATACTTTGAAAACTTGACCTCTGCTAATTATCTATACCTGGTTCTTCAGAGTCATGGGGTCTTCTGAAGCCTTTCCCAGCTGTCATCGGGCTAAAAGCAGGAGTACACCCTGGACAAGCCACCAGTCCATTAAAGGACCAAAGTCATGAACTTGGCTGATAAATCATGATGCATGTGGACTATAATACTACTAAGAATCATAAATGAGCCATATAAAATAAATGATAATATTTATGAGCATCTATGTCCTTTAATAGGCCAGAGGATTCTGTTGACAACGTGGACTGTGACTGGATGAATAGAATATCTTTTGAGTATGTGGATCTACTAGTATTGCTGTCATCTAGTATGAGAAGCTATATTGAAAGCACACAGTCAGATCTGTCATCGAAACTGTAATAGAGGACTGGCACATATTGAAACTGTTGATTCATTCTAAGTAGCCATCTGCTGACTGCATACGTGTTTTAGTATATATGTGATGACTGTTTAAAGGAGTTGCCGTAAAGTTCATCATTTTGAACAAATGACAGAACTTAATACATTTTCCGCTCTTTACTCATAAATGATCCATCTTTTGTCTATTTTTTTCCCTATCTGGTGTTTCCCTCCTCAATCAAATAAACACATTCTCACTCCAACCTCTGTCACATATATAATGGATGTTTGGTGACGCTTGGCCTCGGATTTCAGTGGACACGTGTCACTAAAGTCTCAAAAAGATACCATGTCACTATGACAGCACAAATATTCACTACTGGTGATGCCACAGTAATAGGACATGTCACCGCAGAAATAAAGTGACTATGGAGGAGGTTTTAAACTAAGGGAGAAGTGCTCCCCAGAACATTTAACTGACAAAGACTCCATCTTAATTCATACCTTGATATGACCCTGAACCTAACCAATTAGTTTTAATATCTAAACCTGATCAGGAAGTAACAGAAAGGTGCCTTACAGGAAACAGGTCACAAAATTAATTCTCTCCAATGATAGTCCTGTTATTTATAAACCATTTCCTGTTTAGTGTCATTTCATCAGGACCCTTTGGTCCTCATACAACCGCAACTACTATGTTACAGATGCCAAAGAACATTTTTGTTGTGACGCTCAGAGACATCACAGGCTTTGACAATGTGGTGATAAAACATTGAGCTGCAGCTGCTGGAATGTGACTTGTGGTGAACAGCTCTGGCAGTTAATAGCATCATTTGAATGGGGTGCTTTTATCATTTCTTCAGCAATGCATGACGCATTCTATGGTGTTAAAAAAAAAAGGTTCTTGGCATAAACTGCAGGGAAACAAGGAAATAAAAACAACTATAAAAGTATAAATGTTACCCAACAAAAATATGCTTTGTCATACATAGTAAAAAATAAATTTCAATTGCAGTGCAGCTAGTACTGTCTAAGTGTTGTTATCTGTTTAGTTTGGGCTCATTAACTCAAGGAAATTCCCCCAAACAACTTCCTGTGTATTTGACAGTTAATCCACAGAACCGACAGCAGCAGTAGAAAATATGATTCTTAATTTACCTCTAGAAACAGTAGGATATGATAAAAAGAGGATAGGATAAAAGATACAAGTAAAAGATGCTAAATTCTCACTTTTTGGAGCGTTATGTGATTTCTTGTTGCATTTTTCTCTTTTTCTCCACTGATAAAAAAAGTATTAATATTAATTTATTTAATTTTATTTATTTGGTTAGTTTTTTTTTGTTGTTGTTTTTTTCCCGTCTTCGCAAAATTCTAAATTATGTTGTAACTTCATATCTAACAATGTATGAAGTGTGACTCTTATGAAAATAATAGCTCCAAAATGTACCACTAACACGTCAGGTCAGCGTTGTATTTGTCATTTATGACGGGCAAGGATTGCAAAAGTTGTACGCGTGGAGTAACGTTAATGGGAAATTGCAGTAAAAACTTCCTCTGCTGTTGTCTGTTTACTTGGAAGTGTTTCTTTTTTATATTGCTAGAAGCCATAGATTTGCGTCATTTCAATAGTTCCTGGTCAGACATGTGTTTCATCTAAATGTCACTCTCTTTTTGTAATAATGTGGGAGGAAAGTTCAGGGTTTAGGGTTTTGGAAGACTATTATTAATCCTAATATTTTCCTCATCCTAACTAGCATTTTTGGGGCTGAACCTAACCAAGCTATTCAGGTGCCTTAGCTGATCTAGTCTTGTAGCCAGTTCGAATAGGAGCAAAGGTAAAGAAAAAAATATATATTAACAGCACTTCAAGGGCCAGTTTCTCTGTCACTAACTTAGCTTAGTGGTCAGAGTTTAACTTGGTGTTAAACCACTGCCATCATTTACATGGAGCTAAGATTTAGACTGCCGTGTTGAAAATGACATCCTGAAGCTTTCTAGCCTTTCAGTGATAATTTTGTCCTAACATTTATATTTTGGCATTTCTGCTTCTAAATTTAATTCATGATTGAAGCACAATCCAGACTGAGGTAGAGATAAAATCATCATTCACCTTCCAATCGCTTAAAGAAAAACAGGACACATACAATACATGTCCTTTATTTAGGACACTGAAATAAAAATTGTTTTTGGGTGAATGTGAAATCAAAATTTGCAAGTGTTATGACACTTATATCAGGTTTAACTTTAACTTGAGGTTAGATTCAAAATGTTGTAGTTTTAAGTTGTACTTTGTTAAAATGCAGGTACATTTTCCACATGCTCACAGTTTTCAAGAAGTTTACCGGAAAATATAAAGAGCTCATTCTAAACCAACTCTCCACAACACATCAAATTTAATGACATTAGGTTGAACTGTTTCACTTAATTCTGCTTACAAACGGGCTAACAGCAAGGATTGTATTTTTCCACCCCAACAAAGACTAGAGCCATGGCAAAACATGTTGAGCAAGGACTCTTTACTTATTTTACGAGATAGAAATATATGGGTTTTTTTTTTTGTTTTAACATTGAAGGGTGTTGCAGTGGAGGCAAATGTCCCATACACACTGCCAGTTTATTCCACCTCTGTAGTGTCTTTATTAGATCTTGCTGTGCTGTGTGAATGGTGTAGAAGTGGAATGTTATAACCTCTGTTGTAGTAAAAGAGGCAATCACAGCATAAAGTGATGGTGTGAGGAGCCTCCAGCAGCTGAACCCCGGCCATCATGTCCCTCCTACTGAAGTCAGGCCAATGGAAACTGAGGTCAGGACTACTGTGAGTGTCCCATGGAAACAGCCAGGTAGAAATTTCATTTCTTTATTGAAGTTTTTTCAGTCATGTATTAGTCAGCTCTGCATGATTAAAGCTGCCACTGACCAGAGACATCAGGGCCTTGTTACTATCTGTGAACCACAAAGAAGAGGAAAGGGACCATCTTCAGATTGTGTAACGCCGTTATGCTTTGTGAAGGCAGACGCTGGGGAGGAAACACTGCCCTTTTGTGGGACCACCATAAATGCACAGCTGGAGGGAGGAGGCAGAATGTAGGAGGGATCTCCCGTTTGTCTTTATACTGTGTATAATACTGTGTGAAAGCGGTTAAACAAACTATCTTCCACACTTTGTTTTTTACTTTTGCTTTCACTTGCTATGAGGTCAAGTTTCAGCACTTAGAGCACACGGGACAATTCAGCAGTTCAAAAAGACTTTTTAGGCTTGGAGAAACATCATGATTTGCCTTGATCTCTTATCTATTGCATGTTAGAAATTCTCCTTTTTGTAGCTTGGCAGTCATGCCATGGCCCCAAAAAAAGATATTTCCAGAAATATATTACTTTGAAAATAGCCTCAAAAATGTGCTTTTTTCACATTTTGGATGATAATGGCTTGACTTGGAACTGTTGTCATTCCTCCTTGCTTGTTTGTTGCTAACAAGCTTTCCACTTATCCATGTCCCTCAAGCAGTTTCAAGAAACATAAAACAGCTGCGGGAATAGAGGTATCCACGGTTTCTAGAAACACAAAATTGGATTGGCAGAAAATAGACCGCCAAAGGTCCTTGAAAAGATGGCTGTCATCTACTTTATGTGAAGCACATCTGTCATGAGTCACGATAAGCAATTAGAGCAACTACCAAGGCCAGAGCTGAATCTGTACTGGAAACAGGAGTAGCTCAATTTTATTTGTTCCTTGATGAAGAGAAAGACAGGAAGAGTGTGTGAGTCGAAGCGTGTTAATGTACAGTACATCATGTACCAGGCAGTCTTTTGATTTCATTTGAATAGCATTCTTCCCTCCACTGGAACCTCTCCTATGCAGAGGGGCCTCACTTCCTTTTTCAAAACCCTTTCCATTTCCTCTGTCTGAGGCAGAGTTCTGCTTTGAAAGCAACACTAGATAAATTTGACTGTATTAGGAACACTTCCCGTGCAATGAAAACAGATGTGTGCTTGTGCTGGTACATGGAGACTATCACTCAGAATCTGTTTCTGTCTTACTTATTGACTAATTGAAGACATACTGCATTCAATGAAGATTATTTTGGGCTGTGCTGAATACTTTCAACACATCCACCCAGGCTGTTTCTTCCTTTTCCAGACCTGTGTGCACAAAGCACTTAAAAACATTTTACTGTGGCCGAGAGCTGCCAATGAATGTGGTTTCTAAGCTTTTTGGAGCAAAACTCAATTTTAATCAATTGGAAATTGTCATAAACTAGTAAGAACTGCAATATCCACAACACATCAGGCTTTACACGTGATGAAAAAAGTTTTTTTTTTAATGTTTTTGGGCATCTTTTTAAAACAAATGTGGTTTAGTGTGAACTGGGTTTACTTTATAATGCTTCCTAACTAATTACCACTTGTCCAAAAAACTTGAGTGGAAGATAACATGTTACATGAAGATCAGCAGAAATACAGAACAACAACTGAGCTACATTTGGATAAAACGATATGGAAAATAACACTTGAAAGGGAGGTGGGTAATAAAGCAGAAGTACAGAATCTTTTGACATTTTTACCATCGAATGAATTATTTTTGCCTCCTTATTTTTTCCACCTGTCTCGTTTTCAACCAGGTCACAATCACATTAAATGAATTATTTACTTATGCCCCTCTTGAATTGTCTTTGCACGTTATCATTTGGTTCCATCTATACCAGTTATTTCCTACATGGCATGAAATGACCACCGTAAAGACCTGAAAATGTCATCACTGCTACAACACACATTCATGAAAAAGCTAAACAGCTCTCCTTTGCAACACTGGTTGCTTTTCTTCTTCTGCTGTTAGTACTTTTTTTTTTTACTTTTAGAAAGGTATATTTATTTTCGAGCATATTAAAACTTCTCCTTCTTTGCAAAATGTGGTTTACTAATGTGTTGCTGCCACCTGCTGCCTAAAGACAATAAAACAGATTCAGAATAAATTGAGAGAGAAGGCCTGACACAGCACAGCGAGAAACACTGCTGAATAATAAAATAATAAGACTGATTTTCAAAAATGTTTTTCTTTTACTAAAGTGTGTCTTTTTTGGCACAATGACTACACTGGAATTGGGATAAAATAAAAAGAAATAAACTATGCTGAAGACTAAATGTGTCTATTCATCCATTACCTTCCTAAATCATACCTGCCAAGTATTGGATTTGAAAATAAGGGAAATTTTCTGGCGCCCGCCGTGAGCAGTCCCACCATCCCAGCCAAGCTCCAGTATCTCACATTTTTGGTGTACAAAAAAGCTAAAATCACAGCTTACACTACTTCCTGAACTTCAGCCAGCTCTTTTGTTTTCTGTGTGCCATTATTGGACAAACTGATCAATCCAGGTGTGTCTGACCATTGCTGTGAGGTCAGACACACCTGGATTAATCAGTTTGTTCAATTAATGGCACACAGGAAACAAAGCAGCTGGCTGAAGTTCAGGCAAGTAGTGCAGCTGTGCATAAAGCCACATTGACATAATGTGAACATTCATTATAGCCTGAATCAGTGATTCCCAAAGTGTGGGCCGCGGCCCCCTGGTTGGGCCGTCCCGGTTCTGCAGGTGGGCCGTGAGCGGTCATTAAAATTAAAAAAATATGTTTTAAATCCTCGATCTTTTTAAAATATGTTTTTAATTACTGTAAAATATTAACAACATGATTAAAAAAACATTAAGAAGTAACAAAACAAACCAGTTAAGTGTTTTACTACTGTCATCTTAACTTAATATGACAAGTGTCACCTTATTTGTTGACCCCTTACATTAATATCAGAACATAACTCCTAGTCCTGAATGTTGATCACAGTTGTGATTAAAAGGTTCTGGTGGGCGGTAGAGATTTTTCACATTTCAAATTGGGCCTTGGTATTCTGAAGTTCGGGAATGGCTGGCCTAAATGAAAACACAAAAGGGGTATCTATGACTTTATAATATGACATGTGACTTTTCTTTACTCTTTTAATGACTTGTTGTACTCATTTGTTGTAGACTTTGAATTCTTTATGACTGTTTTGGAAGGAGTGTATTTGTGGACTGGTCCAGAGTAGTTTATTTTACATGAGAGAAGAGCGCAAACAGTTCTGTTATCTAACAACATCCTATTTACTGTAACAATCTTTTTTTTTCTTCGCGCGCTGTCACTCATCGGATGTCATACACTAACCTGGCGACATCTACCACCTACAGTACCTGTAGTGGCTGTGGCAGTTATTGCGAGGCAAGTGACAGATTCCAGATTGGGAATGTTTTTTTTTTTTTTGTTTGTTTTTTCACTACGCCCGATGTGGTATTATTATTTTTTAATAAAATACGGGGGAATTACGGGTGAAATACTAATATGGGCGGACGACGGGAGAGAAGAGTAAAATACGGGACTTTCCCAGCCAAAACGGGATACTTGACAGGAATGTTCTGAATCACTTTTCTGAACCCATTCCCTCGGACCAGTTGACCTTGGTTACACAGGACCAGGGCCTGGACCAACACAGCTCCTGGGATCACTCAGGGGACACAAACCCTGAAGCAAAACACTGCTCACACATTCACTCAGATTTCTATCCATTATATACATGTCTGAGATTTTACATTGCTAATATTCTTCTGTCTCCTTATAAACGATATAAGTATTCTAACATTTTGTTGCAATCTGACCTCTTCATGAAGCTGAGATTTTGTGCTTTCTGACTCATATTGAAGCTCTTTATGGACCTCAGCTCTTTGTTGAGAGAAGAAAAGTTTGTCCTGGCCTGACACAAAAAACATATTTAATTATGATGCGTTTCCCTCTCTGTCTGAGTCAGTATGTCAAAGGATATAGATGTCATTATTACTTTCGGGGTCATTTTGAGAAATCAAGCCCAGTTATTTCCTCAGACATTGATGAGGCTGTTCAGTAACATGCAAACTCGCACATGATCAAAAACTGACACTTAAAGACGAGATGCGGTATGTGCTCAACCTTATATATTTGTTCTATCCAGGGATACAGTATTTAAAAACCTCAACTGCTTACTGTAAACTGACGGCAGCTTTCAGGTTAGTGAAACCAAAAGCAACCCTCTCCCTTCCTCCTATACACGTACACATAAATTCAGCATTGAAAGCGCCCCAGGGACAAACCGTATGAGAAGACTTGTTCATGTCGTGGTGAGTATTTTGGTACACAAGCACAGTCAAAGTATAGAGATTCAATTTATTATACATTTCATTTATTTATGTCATCCTTCACCCCTATATAATTTCGGTATTTAGAAACAGCCTATGTGTCATTTCAGCTCGCTCATTTGAATTTGATTATAATTGTGTAGCTGTATGTCGAGATTTTTTTTTAAAGCGTCATTGTTCCTTTTTTTTTTTTTTTTTACTTAGAGGGCACGTTAAGTCCACACTATTGTAAAAAGAAATTTTTCATTTCCCTATAAACATGGATTTCTGTTTTCTATCCTTCTTAAACTGTACACATTTCAGTGTTTACCCTGTTTACCATCATACTCCCTGACGGCATAAGTCTCATCACATTCATTTAATTTGCGCCCACTTTTCTCTCGTTTCATCCTCCCACCTGAAACGGATCTCTGCATGTCTCACTTCCTAAAATGCACCTGGAGGAAAGAAGAGTAAGAAAAGAGGGAGCTTGCATAAGAAGCTATAAGCAATGCATTATTGGATCCTTGGTAAAAGCCTTTTTGTTTTTCTTTTGTTAGAGATAATAAAATACAACAACTGAGAAGTGGGGAAGGCTAGGAATCAGAGGGTGCTGAACTTGGGAAATAGGATGAGGCCATTAATTCAGTTTGCGTCCTTTGTGATCTGATCAGTACTGACCTGTGAAAAACATGCAAAGAAACAAGCAATGGTTTGAACATACTCAAGATGAATCACTGAGATCCAGTTGCTCATTTGTAAGGGGTCTGGGCCACGTATGATCACAGTTTTATGACAGTTGGTGAATGTACCTTTGGCTAAAGTAACCTATAAAATACTAGTAACATACTCCTCCTTGAACAAACCACATATCACTACAACCTGGTCCACTCCTCGTACCAAGGTCAGTTTTAACTGGTTGATTTCTGCCTCGTCTGCTTCTTTCCCTTTACCAGATTAGACATATGAAACTCAATGGTGCCTCCTGCTGGTTCAACAACATAGGCTTACATTGTATGATTTCTTTATCTGTGTAGTTAGAAAGTTAAACCTGAAGACCAAAGCTTTCACTAAAGCTGCAGTTGTTCTAGTCCAGATGAGAAATGATGTATGTGATGTGTGTCCTCTTGTAATTGGCTCACTGAAGATTGATGTTAATACCAGTTGTAAAGGGGATCCTTTATTGACATGTTACCATTCTTACTGTACACTAGTAAAATGTCTTCAGCTAAATGCAATGGTAGCTGTGCATTTATTTGGCAATGAATAACAAATGGAGAAATTCCCATTTCAGGCAGATTATGTGTTTAAGACAACAGAAGGTCACCAGGTTTTAAAGGTTCGTTGAAAAAATTCATAGTAGTAAATTATTTAGATTGTAAAAACTCAAAAAAAAAGTATATATAGTATGTTAATGCAACCTTAGACCAAAGCAAATGCATTGCAATGTAAAATTACATGGAATCAAAGTTAAAGTTATAAATAAAGTTACATGGTTCTTCTCTTCTGGCTCTCGGTGAAAGGCAGATGCTTCTGTCTCTTCTCCCTCCCTACTTGCCCTGCTGCTGCTCCCAGTCCGTGTCTCTGAGCTGTCTGGGAGCCTCACTCTGCATAATCTTCTATCCTCTTGGTAACCCTTTTTTCCTTATCAATGAAAAGGAGCGCTGGGACACCGGCAGCTCCGTAAGTACACCGTTGACCCTTGTCTTATGTTGCCTTGTTTATTTGTATTCTCTGGATGGATGAACTGACAACCTGAATTTCTTATCTCTTAAATAAACTGATTCTGATTCTAGAAAATTAAAGTTGAGCAGTCATAAAAATATTACAAACTTAAACTCAAATAGTTTTTGAAACATTGTCATCAAAATAGTGGAAGCTCCTGGTAAGAAACCCTTCTCACCAAAGTAAATATAGTTTCAACACTATTTTTTTTTCTTTTTTTTTTGTTTGCATAAGAGACAATGGCAAATACCCTATTATTACAAACACTGAAAAGGATTTGTATTGTCCATTTGAGATGTGTGGATATTTAATAAATGAGATCAAGTACAAGCAATAAAACAACATCCCATCATTTTATTTCACTGCTCAGTGTAGGCTCAAGACAATAAGGTATGTCTGAACCACAGGACCACACATAATTCTTGATTGTGCCTGCACCAGAGGAACTGAGGATGATTGTAGTTCATGGACAATCATAGCATGCTCTCTAGCTTCTACCTCAGAACTGGTACGCTTTGTTTTGTTTGATTTCCCCAGACTTGGTGTTTAGTGATTGGGTGGACACATAAATGGAGCACCAAAAGCCTATCATCCTAAAAAAAAAAAAAAAAAAAAGAAAAATCATCAACAACAACCAGTTAAACATAGTGGGCCAACTGGTGGACACAGATGAGCCAGTAGCTGTTGATCATCAGTATAGAAGAACTTGGACGTCTGTACCTTACAGCTTCAGAGAAAATCATGGTGAAAATCCTGAAGTCATTTGTTTTATGGTGTTTATGCCAATATCAATAAATAAATGCTTTTAAAAATGTTTGCCTTGCATTAAATCTTTAACAAATGCTACCTTTAATTGCAATTGTTATGTAGCAGCCTTTGCCTCAGATAAGTTAACTAGCTCAAGCTAACATCAGCCAAAATCAATTGCCACTATAGTTTATTTTAGATAGTGGAGATACGAGACCCAAAGTAAGAATTTTAGTTCTTGTGCCAGGTAGCTTGAAGTATCATATATTTAGTACAGATATACTACTAGTTATGTAGCACTATATCATAAAATATGTAGCACAGTAGATTTAAAGTTATGCTTTTCCAAATTGAACTAAAAAATGTAAATTAATTTAATTGTGTCCTGTGGTGCATGAAAAGCATTAAACCTGGATGTTATCTGTAGTTGTGATGACCGTAAGATGAGGCTTCCCTCGCTTGAACTTGAGTCTGTTGGCCTCCGATTAATCTAATTTTGAGCTGTAGCTGCTGTAGAATTTTGTGGATATCCCTCCATGGCATATTTAAGTCATATCTGAATGTTCCTCAACAAAAGATGGACTGTTTGTTTCATAAAATTCATCTAAAACATATTGGTTTTCAATAGTTTTCACACAAGCTGTCACCATTGGATAACAGTTAATAACAGTAATAACAGAGTTAACAACAGTAACTAAGGGGGGCAGGGATTGCTATTATTAGCTTTGCTGAGGGTTTTTCACTGGTGTTTAACCCTAATGTGAGTCAAAAAAGGTCACATAATTTCTTAAACCATCTGCTCTGTCATTATCACTTGAGGGTGAACCTGAAGGCCAAAGGTTAGTTTGATCTCAGTTACGATGTCCTAAAAAACTATCCCTTTAAGCACCAGGGGTCTCTTTTCCTGCAAACTTGCCGAAATCTGACAGACATGCATTTTTAAGAGAAGCTTATGTAATTTCTTTAACAAAAACAAACATGTATCTCACCATACACATTGATTTTGCAAACATTTGCCCTCATTTATGCTGATGTGGGATGCTGCTTCTAAATTATAGATCCAAAACAAAAATACATATTTACACACACACATATACACACAATCCAAGCTAGAAAGGGTTGGCAGTGAAGGCTTGGTGAAATTTGAAATTAGCTGCCAGCTCCATCAACCATCAGTTTCCAGCAGCAGTGTTAAAGTCTCCAACAGGACATCATGGCTGAGGGAAAAGGGGCTCATAGAAGCTACTTGGATCTCTGTTCATGTCTTGTCAGTCCAAGTAACTCATAGTGGTCTTTCAACTGTCAGTGCATGTCAGTTATTATAATTCAAGCACAAGGTGCTGGGATACATGGCTGAGACAATATCATCAGTTCAGTTAGTTTTTAAACACTTCAGTGATGACAGATTGACTATGTGTCCTTTTCTTACTACAGTAAATGTTATTTTTTTGGTGGAGGTGAAATCAATCTTAAAATGTCAGGTTTATGTTTATATCATAGCCCAAATCAGGTCTCTAAACAGGTTAACTGCAAATCATCTGAACTTGTACTTGTTGTGGCTATATGCAAAGAAAAGAACCAATTTGCTTTTTAGTTAAATTTATCTTTGAGCTGACAACTAGCTGCAGTGGTCATTAAGTTTATTCATTCATTCACATCTACAGTGCAATTTTAACCAGAGAAAAGGCCTTTGAAAGTATGTTGTCTGTCAAGAACCTCCCCAGTCTCCATTATAGCGAGCCCTTTGGAACTGTTTGGTCCGAAGTATCTATTCAAAAGAACAGCAATTTAGACAGAATAAAACCAAATGACTACCTCAGTAAATGCAGCTGGACTGAGGGCTGAGCTGATGTTTGGAATGTCAATTAGCTCCCCCACATGAAGGTTTTAAAAGGCAAATGTGTTTCCCCACACTGAGGAACTGAATCATTGATACAACACACACGTCTGTTCTGACCTTCTTAGTGAAACTGAAACTGCTCATGCAGTTTTTCCAGGTGTTGGTGTGCATGTGTCTCTGTGGGTGTGCACTTTTTAGTCTTATGTACTACCCACTCACTTGGCCTTGCTACTGTCTTTGCAGCACTTTCAGTGTTTTGTGGTATGTGTTTTTGCGCCGGGGGCCACAGAAAGGTGTCTCAGCTCCACAGTTTTCAGACTACCACCCCTTCCCAAATGAACACACAAACACACTCATGTGCATCTGAGAAAGCATGAATCAGACGTGAGAGATGCGCTTACATAACCTCCTCACCACACATTCGCATTTGAACCATTACACAATTTGACAAGTGTCTTTTGTAAATATCCTGGAAAGCAAAGGGAAAAACAAAACAAACAAAAAACAAAACAAAAAAACAGTACTGCAATTTAATACACACACAGACACAAACGAACACACGCAAATGCACACATGGACACGGAATAGAATGTTTCACTGATGGGTGGATTTAAAAACTCACATGGTACTACTTAAGATGTACCATCCATAAGGAATGTAAAATTTGGACACAAATGACTGAAACTGCAAAAACAAGGTCTAATAACAGTATTGGCCTGAATATAGGAAGATATTTTATTGTAAAAATGTATTTATTCTCAAAATTGGGGGTTGTCTTATAATCAAGGTCTAGTCTTTTTTTATTGTCGTTACACATCTGCGCCACTAGATAGGAGCCGCACTGAAGTAACCAGTAATAATGAAGCATCACAGTGAACGCATGGAGCAGGATCTGATGTAAAATGGAGAAACCACGCAACCACGTTGAACAAAGGGGCTCGAAAGTTTTGTTGCAGTCCAGAATATTGTTTTTACAGACTGAATTGTTAATGTTGTTCTTGAAATTGATTATAACACGACTTTGATGGTTATGCAGTTATTGACATCATTAATGCAGTTATTGAACTACATGGTTGTTGCTTATTCACTAAGTCATAGATTTTAAGTCAGATTTTAAGAGAATACAGTTTATTAAATAGTACTATACCTTGATCTTAAATATCATGGAAACCTGACACGTACCTGTACCTGAAGTATGGTACCGTGCTTCCTAAAAAAGATTAAATTATTAAAATATTTAACAACACAGTAGAATGTTATCTCTGTGTGATTTTTCGTCTATAATGATTGTACAATAAAAAGCTGTTTTATGAATAACCTTATTGTCTTCATCATATTTTATTTTCCCAAAATTATATTTAAAAACTAGGGATCGTCTTATAATCAGAGTCGTCCTATATTCGGGCCAATACTGTAAATTGTTTATCTTCATCAATTCACCATCATTGATCTCTTGCCATGGCTACTTGCCATACAACTGCACAAAATAAGCTGGACTAAGACAGGGGTGAATTGTGTGGATCCCATATAGATTTAGAAACATATGTCCCACAATAGATAATTAACCAGTTGGGCCCCATCTAAAATCCAGCTAGTTCCCACTTAGAGTCCATTAGGCCATACATGGGTAAGGCAACATGCGACCTGCAGACAAGGTGATGACTCAAATTGCAGCCCATTTTCAGCTCATATTGAGGCCTACATATAAATGCTGACTGGGTAGGCAAGATTACAAAATTACAGAGAATCAATAATTATTTTCTCTACTGGTTTTTTTTTTTATTAATCTTTATTTAACAAGGTTTGTCCCATTGAGTTTAACTATCTCTTTTACAAGGGAGACCTGGACCACACACTGTCTCACAATCACTTCTATGGGCAATTTCAAGCCCCCAATTAACCTAATCTAAAATGCAGCAGGAAAAAGCCCACACAAGTACAAGGAGGACATGCAAAGGCTAGACACAAAGGCCCCTGCTGGGATTTGATCAGGAACCATCTTGCTGTGCAGCAACAGTGCTAACCACTAAGCCACCATGCATCCCATAATTGGTTTATTATTATTTTATTAACCTTTATTTAACCAGATTAGGCCCATTGAGATCAATGGTCTCTTTTTCAAAGGAGGCCTGGGCCACACACACAAACACACACATTTGTGGCCATATTTGGATTCTAGACACTGGGCTTCCATTTAAATGCAGTCAAAATTTAAGTTTTGAGTTTAAGAAAAATACAGAAAACAATCACAGTATTCATCGTGTAACTTGATCAAGCATAAAAAGCTCAAAATGATCCAGCATTATGATCTTCAGAATAATAAATGCCTTTCTCTGGCAGTGACCAATTTGTTTTGCATATTTATTGTATTATTAAGCAGACTTTTTGTTCCAGACAGATCCATAGTACATTTCATGGCTCTAGTCAACAAAAGACATCCCAAGAGAATCTTGACCCATGTTGCACAATCCTCTGAATCATGAATAAATAAATTCATCAGGGAGAACCCAGACAATTTACTGGTTGAGCTGCACAGCAGAATATTGTCAAGTACAGGGCTGCAACTGAACCTTAGGAGCTTGGAGGAGTCCATGTGCTCAATGCTTATACATAATTAACCTTTGCTTCAATGTCTTTGTGCTGCAGATACTCGAAAAAAGAGCAAAGGTTTTAAACAAAGAACAGACAAAGGCATATAAATGCTTTAACATATGTTTTAACATAAATGTGTCCTCATGAAAACTAGCATTTCAATGAGTGTATTTCAACCTGTTTCATATCAACATAACTGACGAACAGTTTTAAAAGCTTTTATCATCTGAGCTTCATATGTAATGTAACACTTTAGATATGGTCTCAGTTTCGCTTCTTGATGTACCAGTTTAAATACCATTCAAGTTTCAGTTTTTAGTGCTTATATCTATAAGCTCTTAGTGTTTCCATTACCAAAATGACAAAATTTGTTCTAGTTTGGGATTAGTTGCATGTTTTTTGGATAGAATTATTGAATGCTGATTTGAAACAAAACCAAAGTGCATTTAGTATCATTTCTTGAACCAGTTCACTCAACAGCGATTCTCCTCACTGAGATTTAACGGATGGGATTTTGCAAATGAGTAAAAGTTCTCCCCATCACTGCTACAAGTCTCCTGAATGTTTTCCCCTTAATAAATGGCTTGAAACAAGCTCTGTTAAAAATGTAAAAAACAACTTTGAATTTATAGAATGGATATAGAATGGATTGGCAGGAAAACGTGAAGATGCACCTTCCACATGACACAATCGAATGACTTTATCATAGATGTGAGATGTGGAGGTTAGCTGTTGTGGTGTGCTTTTGTTTGATTTCTAAACATACTTTGACTGCATTGCTTTTTATGACACACTAAGCTGGACCAATTGAGGTGTTTTAGATACTAAAAAATATTGATAATTTGGGTGGTTTTGTGTGCATGTTGGCAGACTTTGCGCAGCTTGTGGGCTGGAAACCATCAGCTGGGTCTCGCAAGACTGGTGTCCAGCCAAGTATTTTCATAATGTCAAACCCAGCTGCCTCAGCGGATTTATGTTCTTTCAGATCAGTCTCTACTCAGACTCAGATCCCACAAATCTTCAGATCCCTCAACTCCATATAAACAAACATAGAAAACCTGCCAGTAAAACGGGAGCAATAACTACTTTTGACATTGATAGTTAACATATCTGTCAGAAAGAGGAGTGTAATGAGGAATATTTAGATGAAATAAATTTTAATGCACGATTAAATGCTTTGAATCATTAAATCTCTGACTCTAAGGGCCCGATCTTACGGGCCCAAAGCCGCTATTAAGGGATAGCGGGTAGCGGGAGGGACGTTCCCCCACAAATAACGCAATCTTCCACCTCCCTAAACCTGCGATCTTACCTGGACTAACCGCTATATTATGCATATTGGTTAGGGCGTTCCAGCTGTTAAACCAATCAGTGCGTGAGTAGCCATTGCCTTTAAGAGCAGGTTGCGGTACCTGCAAACAGCTATGGAGCGTCTTTTCATCCAGATCGGAGCAGCTCTCATGGACAGCTGGTCTGGTCTGTAGAGCTTCCTCCTCTTCCTTCCTCCTCCTCCTCCTTTGCACTGATATATACATAACTAGCTCTAACTAATGTGGAGCAAATGATTTAATCATTTCTTTTGTACTCCAAGAAGTTTCAACAAACTGCTCAGAAAAAATAGAGCCAGTGAGCTTCCAGGAAAACATTTCTTAACTAGAGAAGCACTCGGAGAGCGCAGACCTCCGCCAAGCACAACAGTTCTCGCATATAGCGATTTACAGATTGCGATAAAATCCAAACAGACAGACAGAGAGATAAACGCCAGCAAAAACACGCCGGCAAAAACATTACCTCCGCGAGAACATATCCTCAGCAGCGGCTGTGCGCACAGCTGCGCCAAGACGCATAGCCGCTCCCAGCGGCTCTCGCGGCGGTTCTCGCGGCTCTGCCTGAGCGTGTTTACCGGGAGCGCACCAACTATCTGGGACTTTCAGTTAGCCGATAGGAATTGTCTGTGTAAGAATATTTTTACCTCCGCAAAGGAGGTTATGTTTTTGTTGCGTTTATCTGTCACAGACAGACAAACCACTGGTTTGTCTGTCTGTGTACAAGATAACTCAAAAAGTTATGGATGGATTTTGATGAAATAGCCCTTCAAGCAAATCTGTAAATTGCTATATGGGAGAACTGTTGTGCTCTCCGAGTGCTTTTCTAGTTAAGAAATGCTTTCCTGGAAGCTCACTGCGGCAAGACGCACAGCCACTGGGAGCGGCTCTGTGTCTTAGCGCAGCTTATGTGCTTTTTGAAATACTACAGAACGGATCATTGGATGAGCGTTGAGCTAGAGGAACAGGTATGATGACATCTACCTTCTACCACTGAGCGCATCTCGGGTGCTCCGAGCACAAGGAGAGGGTCAGAGGGAGGCGCACAGTACAAGAAACTCCACAACAGAGTTCTGTGATCTCCTCGTTTCCTCCACAGCAAACATCTGAATGACATCATGCCACAGCTGTACAGACATCATCTGCCCTTAAGAGAATAAAAACATATGCAAGTAATACAGTGATGCGTAATCGAGAGGTAGAGCCGTTTGTGCACGTCCACATGTGACCAGGTGGACGCGCAATGACACGATTTGGACGCGCTCTTTTACGCGCCGACATGCCGGTTGCGCTTTCACAAACTCGGTATCTTGCGGTACCGGTATCTCGCGGGTTTAGGATAGAGGGTAGCGGGTGGTCAGACCATATATACTATATATACAATGTATATTTGTGTACATTGAGTCAGATTTGGATTTAATTGAATGAGAACATTCATTTAAATCCAAATCTGACTCAATGTACACAAATCCCTCGAAATTGACACGTGTCACCAATTCTCCCCTATGTCTATGGTGAATCCAAGATTTAGTTTGATATTGAATAAAATGTCCTTATTTTTGTTATTTGTATCATTCATTGCAAGATGTGACAGCTTAGAAAAAGGGCACAAAAGCATGGTTGCAAGAAATGGAGGGAAATCATTTCCTGCAATTTCATATCCAATGAGTCATGTGTCCATGGATCTGGGTAAACATGTGTATCCAGGTGACTCTGCAGACATGACTCCTGATTTGTCAGCCAGACCTTTGAATCAGCAGGTTGTGAGGGCTGACTGCATAAGCATAAAAGAATACAGTGAAAATGATGGAATAACTAACATGCTATCACCTTAAGCAGCAGATGCTGAAAGCTGAATGTTGGTTTTATGTATGTAGTAATCTGTGAATATAAAACGATGGTCTTTGTAAATAGTTTGTATTTTCTACAGTTCCTGATGTGATAAGTATCCCCCATACCAGGATTCAATTCCTTAGAACTCACAGGCCCACCAACAGATCTGGAAGATTAAGTCACATTTACACATCTCTAAAGGTGCTTATTAACACAATATCAAGGAGGAAGGACGTAAGTGATGTTAGAGAAATATTTCTGCCTATTCAACGTGGAAGGAACTAGCAGCATTTCCATATAATTTGGAGTTCATAATTCTTCAGTGAGGAAGATTATTCACAGGTGGAAAACATTGATTTCTTTTTTTCTTGTGCCTAAGTCCATGTTGTTATGGGAACACTGTTTTGGCAGGATCTCCTCCCTGTTGGCTTTCTCACGGTTGTCAGTTATTTTTCAACTACAGTGGTGTTGTTTGTAAACTTTACAGTGATGTTAGATGGTTAAACAAGCAGGCGCTTTTACATGAAGAAGTAAAAAAAAATAAAAATAAAGGAATTAGAAAGTACCTGTGTCACGTTCCAGTGCACATACTGCTCAGGCAACCCAACCCCAGCAAAAACAAATACCTTTTGTTATTTTAATAAGAATAATTAACTCTGTAAATGCAAATTGTTACTATAGGCAGAAAACTAACTCTAACCCTGCAAAGACGGCAAGGCACACTTTGTAAGTGATGTCAGAAACATTTAGGTTTTACTATTTCTATAGTAACCCATGATTTCATCAATATAATGTTTTATTACAAAGGTGAAAGAGAACCTTTACTCTTGGAATGTGATTGAAATTTTAATTTACATAGCACAAACATAAAATGTTTTAAAAGTCTATACACATATTATTGTAAAGCCAGAATAATGAGCTATAGTGAGGAGATTGTGAGAGGGGCTTTAAAAAAGTTTTGTTTAAAAAAAAAGTAGCAACCACCACTTCTGACATGTCAGTTGGTGAGACAACACAGATAAAATACATAAAGAAAAATGCTTCTTGGTATTACTACAATACCCAGAAAAAGAAGTGTCATGAAACATGAATACCTGAACTTGTTTGGTGGCGGTGGTTTTCAGAGGGAAGCAGGGGTTTTCTGTCTCACTTTGATGCATTTAGAGTATAAGCCATCTCCGTGTGGCCATTAAAAGAAAACCCACGACACTGAAAGATATTATTCAGGGACCTCAGATTCCTTTTTTTCTTTGTTTGGGAATGTTCTTGCCAGTAATTTGCAGTCTGTCATGGTGACACCTTGATTATTGGCAATCCCAGCTGGTGCTTTACAAAAATGCGTTGGCCTCTTTAGTGTCATTTGCCCTCAACTTAAAATCGAACTCAAGATTCACATCTCCATCGTTGCTTCTTCATAGTTCCGGTAGAAACCTTAGAAATCTCGTTTGCGAGGCATATACTGAAATGATCAATGCAAGTGTGGGAGGCCAAAGGAAGTTATGAGCCGTAGAATGTACTTTCCCTGCTCATCAAAGAGGGGCAAGTAGTGGCTCAAAAAACAGTATCATAATATCTGCACTGAAAGTTCTATGAAATTACATGGAAAATAACATATACAGTGATCCCTCCACAATTCGCGCTTTCAGTTCCACAGTTTTAGTTATTCACGGATTATTTTCAGAATTATATAATCTAAAAAAAAAATAAAGAAAAAATTGCAGAAAGATCACAGGATGTTGTGCGCGTTCTCTCGCAGCAAAGAAATGTTGTGAGCCAGCCTGGCCCCTTTAAGAAGGTGGCCTTATGGGTACTGGTGTGGCCTTATGGGTAAAAATAATGGATCACTGTACATGATACACACCAAATAAAGCCACCAAATTAAGACAGTAAACTGTATAATTTTAGCCTTGGTTTTTTTTTTTTTTTTTTTTAAATCTCTCTCTGTCTTTTAAATAGGTATGACATTTTTATACTTCATCGTTCTGGGGCTTAGTAACTACATTTTCTTCAGATGCTGACTAGAAAGCTCTGTTTTACATGTCATTTCTCTCTGCTTATGTGTTTGTGTGTGCCCAGGGAGCTGGTCTATTTTCTCGCATTTTTCTAAGGCTTCATCAGAGAAGATTTCCGTGTATGTTTGCTTATTCAAGTGGAACTTCATGTTCCTGTTGTGTGTTTTTCAGTCTGTTCTCATGTGATAGTCTGACTGCACAAGCACAAGTGCTTGTTTTTGTTCTTGAAGACATACTCTGTCTCTTGGTTTATGTGACCAAAACCTGAAAAAAATCTTATTCAGTCACTATATTACATGCACAGTTTAGTTGGCTTACGTTAATGGGTATGGATTTACCAACCGAAGTATGTCAGGTTTCACCATGATAAGTGCCCGCTTTCAGCTTATTAGCATTGGGCTTTTCTGGTTGAATTCTTACGCCAAACACAAAAACAACAGATAAATCTTGACAGCATATTGGAAAAAATGGGGAACAGTGAACTGAGCAAGACCTCCAGCATTTACATTTTGTGCGTCCTGTCTGCTTTAGTTTTTATTTTCTTCTGTTTATCGTTCTGTGGAACTGTGGAGCATGAGTGCGTAGGCTAGTTTTGCTTGCTTGTTTTCATGCAGGGTGACATCACAGAACAAGATCAGAGTAAAATTATCTAGCCTCAGAAGTGAGCAGATCACTTGTTTTAAAACAGGTTCATCCCATGGAATATATGATTGGAGTGGAGTCAAAGGGCTGACTCTTAAACTAGCTGCTATGAACAAAGCAGTAAAGAGATCTGCATCTCTGTGGTATTTTGACATGCTTTCATTAACCCTTGAGTTGTGTTGAGTTTAGACAGCATGACTGGCTACAGAGGATCACTCAGTGCAGTTTTTCACCACACTCAACCCTGACTGATTACTACCAAGCACTCAGAGCAGATGTGCATTATGCATCTTTATCATTGTTACAATATGATATAGACATATAGGCAGCTTTGAGCTTCTGTTTTATCTCATCTGTTGTTAATGAGATAATAGTTTTCAGTTTTTTTAATTGCAAGTACCTTGTAATTTAAACTTGTAATTTAAACATCAAAGAGCAATGGGTTTTTGTTGGCAAAAATAAGACAAAATAATGTGTTGTGAATCATAGCAGATCTTCATAGTATTTGATGCATGTTCATTTGTGGAAGTCATCTTCCTGCTTTCTCACTCATGTGCTTTAGACATTTGAAATTACTTGGTCGGGTTCCAGAAGGATGACAGACAAACAGTCAGATGGCTCAACATGGCTCGCCTAGAAATACACACTGCAAACAGACGTGCTTTTGTCGCTTAATAGGTGATGACTCCTTAACCCTCAGCTGCACAACAGAGTGTGGTACAGACAACAAACCAGTAAAAAACTCCCACTGAAATACATAGCTTTGTCAAAGGAAATATTTTTATTTCACAAGTTGCTGTTTGATTGTGTCCATCCATCCATCCATATCCACTTGATTACCCTGGTACAGGTTTCCAGCCTATTGCATGGCCACACGTAGGTAAAGAACCACACACAAAAAAAAAACTGGCTTAAATGTTCTTTCACTGCAATCCAATGGACACATCCTGGATGCTATAAAATGGTAGCCTGCTCTGCAACATGGGTTCACTGATGGTAGTCCACAACTTGTGCAATATTTGCTCATGTTTTGATTCTGTTTGCAAGAAACTGAAATTAATTTTTCCCCCAAAAAAATGTGTTAATTTCAAATAAAAATGGAAGGAATGAAGATTGCAAAAGAAATACATTATGCAATTTGATTTTGGGCTTATTTACAAAGCGCTCAGTTGGCAGGCATACTTAATCCCCCCTTCTCACCAAGATCAGGCTCCTCTACGGATGTGTTCTCAGTCAGTTGCGCTACATACTTTTCTCACATGACTGATGTGTTTCCTTCCCAACCAATTTTCTGATGACACCATGGTCCTCGGGCTCATCAATAACGATGAGTGAGCTTACAGAAGTGACGTGCAGAATCTTCCATCATGGTGTTAAAAGCACAACTTGGCCCTTAACATTGAAAAAAGATTGAGGGAATGACTGTGGACTTCTGCAAAGAAGGACAATCCATCCATATGCCACTCTCCACGAGGCGCGAGGTGGTGGAGAGATTCACAAGCTGTTATTTCCTGGGCATGACAGTGACAGAAGATCTTTCCCCATCAATGTCTCTTCTATCTGAGGAAACTCAAGAATACCAAAATCCCTCGGCAACGAGTGGTGAACTTCTGCCACTGTGGTATTGGCAGCATATTGACCCACAGTTTCTTAGTGAAGTTATCCAGTTTCACTGCGGCAGAGCAGCAGGTCTTCCAGGGATTGGGATAACCGTATATACCCAATTTTTCATGGTTCAGACATTATGTGGTTTAGGATGCCTAAAGTAATGTGAGAAGTTCAGTTATTCGGGAGAGACTCAGAGTAGAGCCGCTGCTCCTTCACATCGAGAGGAGCCAGTTGAGGTGGTTCGGGCATCTGGTTAGGATGCCCCCCAGACGCCTCCCTGGAGAGGTGTTTCAGGCATGTCCAACTGGAGAAGACCCCGGGGAAGACCCAGGACCCGCTGGAGAGATTACATCTCTCAGCTGGCCTGGGAGCGCCTCGGGATTCTCCCAGAGGAGCTGGTGAGAAGGCGGCTGAGGGGAGGGAGGTCTGGGCCTCTCAGCTGAAGCTGCTGAAGCTGCTGCCTCTGCGACGCGACTTCGGATCAAGCGGAAGCTAATGGATGGATGGATGGAGGATGCCTAAAGTTAAATAGAAAACTTATCTTCTGTATATTAATGTATCTCCCACCTTGGAGACATTTTACCATCACCTGGGATGAGGCATTTTACTGTGCTAATAAGGTTAGCATTTAACAAATTAGGCCTCCAAGTCCAGAGCAGCTGAAAGACTATATTAAGCAAATGGGAATAATACAATTTTAATAATAAAAAAAGAGAGAGAGAAAAAAATCATTTTACTCACTTATTTACCTTGTTCATGGAAAGGGAAGTGGACTTAAAGTACAGACCGAGATTTTCCTTTTGAGTTTTTCATGGTATTTGCTGAATGGTGACAAAAAGTACCTCACAGATCTCTTTTTAGACTTTATTGGCATGTATGAACATCTTACAAACAAAGAATATCCCTCCAGTTCACTAACAATGAATTAGACATCCAGAGAAAAAGGAGCATGTTGTCTGGATCCTTTGAGTTTTATGTATTTTAGTGCTAAATGACAATAATAATAATAATAATAATAATAATAATAATCACTTTCTTTCATACTTACAGTATATTTGAGCCAACTGGATTTCTACCTGCAACTCACTACAACAAGTTCATTGTTCTGTCCGATTCAAAGGTTCAAACAAAGATTAAGTGACAAGTTGCAGAGTAACTCTAATGTGGGACAACAGCAAGTCAAAGATGTTTGCAAATCTCCTTAAAAAAAAAGTAAGCAACCTAAATTGTACTGAGTTAGATATGCAACAAATGGCAACATGTTTCATAATAGTATGAAGGGTCACATTTCCTCACTTGTAGTTGTATGGAAAAAGTTAGTTTGACAATTTTAAATTCAGTAAATGCAAGGCAAGATTATTCATGTAAATGAACATGTTATGAATAAAATTTGTCCTCCCCTGCTTAAAGAACTGAACAGTGCCTCTTCAACATATTTCAACTCCTACCTGACCCTGCAGGTTTCCACTCTACAGCCAGATGTAGCCCGTGCAGGTGTTCATCAGGGCTCCAAGCCCGAGTATCTCTGGCTCATTTTCCTCAAAGTCAGCAACCTACAATATTCCCTTAAGCTGGCTGTCCTGGTTTGTGCTCCAAATGCTTTCATGTTAACTCTGTCCTACCTTCCATCTTCTGGTTCCCCGTAGCTACTACTCAACTGTTTCTGTGCTGGCAGAAATGGCAGCTATGGCATGTGCATCTCCAGGCCTTCAGGATGTGGTTAATCCTAATAAATGAAGCCCTTCTTGACTTTCTTCCACATGACTCCAATTTCTCTACACCAGTCTGGCCATCACAGCACCAGACCCCAAATCCTGGGGGGTTCAATAATCTTCCTGCACCAGTAAGATTAAAAAAATAGATAAATAAATAAATACTATATTCATCCTCCACTGCACTGCCTCTGAAGTTTCATTTAACTAGCTGCATCTATATTCTTTTTTTCTACAACGTCATATCTTACATTCATTCTCTCTATCTAAACCACATTCTCTGTATGAAGCCCTTGAAGTTAACGTTCATCATCTGGTTATTTATCTCATGCAATTTATGTTGCTTCAGATAATCATCAGTGTCTGGGAATATTTAAAAGAACTAATCAGAATCTTGACCTAGCAGATGCAATAATTGCTAAACTCAAATGAATAATTCACCAAACCCAAGTCACATTAGCCTTCGTGTTCCTCACAGCAAGACATCTGGGCCAGCTGCTAACATAATGAGAGTCTTATCGTAAAATAACAGAAAGTCTCTTTAGCAGAATGCTCCTGAAGCAGTTTGTGTAGGAGTAGGTGTATGGTGAGGCACCATCCTAAACATGTATTTATTTAAAAAGAGAAACTGTTATTACTGCTACAGTTAAAGCTATCAAAACGTACGACTTAAATTTGTGATGTTAACAATCAAGATATCTGTATACAGTTTTCAGAGTTCAATCAGAGAAGCCAGTCCATTTGTTCTGAGCTGAAGAAAAGCTCAATTGCTTCAGATAGAAAATCTTCTGCTGAGCCAAGATTAATTAAGCTTATAAAAAGCCTTTTAGTCAAAGCAGCACAGGGTTTTTTTCATGTTAAATATCAGTTTCTAATCCAGCTCTCGTTGTGTCATGTCTCTACTACGTGCAAAAACCACCCAATGTATCCTTGGATTCCCATCCTGGTCATCTCAACAATTGTATATGGCTTTTTAGCACTCCGTCATACATTAGAAATAAAAGGAGCTCATGGTGCTACTGTGGACATAATGGCAACTGAGACACTCAAAGTAACGCCTGAAGAGAAAACAAGAGAGTGAAAACAAGCAGGAGATTGAACAAGAGTTAACCCTGGACACTGTTGTAATAATGACTTAACCTCCACGGCTATAGGGGGAACCCTCTGAGTTAACCCTTGTGTGGTGTTTATATTGTTATTACTCAGCCAGTGTTCGTGGGTCTGGTGGACCCGTTGCATGTTATGGTTTTTAATGCCTCACAATCAAACACTTTTATGTTAAAATACTTAACAGATCTTTACTTCATCCCAATTACAAGCAGTATATATGGTTAATATTTGCCCTTTACCTTTGTTAGATCACCAGTGGCGGCTGGTGATAAAAAATTTTGGGGGGGGCGCACTGGCAAGTGGGGATTACAACACAACTATAAACTCTACTTGAACATAAATTTTGCTCTCCTCTCCTTCAGGCCAGCACATTTTTCAATGACTTTCTAATTGAAATCTGTCATTTCACAAACAAGTCTCTTTTCCATGGAGAGCATGGCCAGTGCATTCAGCCTCTCCTGGGTCATGGTGTTTCTGAGAAAGGTTTTCACTCTTTTCAAGGTTGAGAAGCACCTCTCAGCTTCAGCTGTTGTCATGGGTGTGGTGATGAGGATCTTTAAAAGAGTGACAGTTTCTGAAAAGACCTCCGCTAGATTGTTCTCCATGAACAGCTGGAATAGGTCCACAGCACCACAACATCCTCTGAACTCTTCTTTGCTGTAGATTAGACCAAGCTCTGTCTTCAGCTTGCTTCCGTTCAGCATTGGGTCGGCCTTCAAGGTGCTTTGCAGTGCATCTTCCGGAAATGACCCGTTGTGTTCCTCAAACCTGTCCCCCTGCAACAAGGTTGCACACACAAGATGGTCCGTGAAGGAGAAGCGCTCCTTGGTGTGTCCCAGGATGGTGTTGCAGACCTACAGAGAGAAGAATACAAAAATATATAGAGAAAAAATAAATATGTAATTCATTTAGTTTTGTTGACACTGTTACTCTCTGCAGCTGCATGATTTTGGAAAAAATATCTTGATATTATTGACTACTGCAATTGTGATGTGATTTTAAATATTTCTGAACAATTTTCATTGTCATTAAACAATTAGATTAATTGTGATTATGTGGCTGGCTGGAACATCTCTGCAACATGACAATGATACAGTTGTGACAGAAAGTATATATACCCCTTCACTTTTTCCAAACTTTGTTGCATAATAGACTCAATTTAAAATAGATAAAACTGATCTTTTCCCCATCAATATGCACACAATACATCATAATGATGAAGCAAAAACAAGTTTTTTAGAATTTATATATATATATATATATATATATATATATATATATGATATATATATATATATATATATATATATATATATATATATATATATATATATATATATATCTATATATATATATGTATATATATATATATATATATATATATATATATGCTATGCTCTGTTTTTTGCAGTATGCACATCTGATATTCATTCTAATTAGAGAAAGTAAAATAAACTGCACTGTCACTGCATTGCATCACATAGCAAAAAAGGCCAGGACCAATTAATGACCACAGAAGCCTCATTCTGTCGCTGTTAACAAGAGGATAAGAGAGGAATCTTCACTGAATAAAAATGCTGTTGATGTGTTTCATTTCCACACCAGAGGAAAATGAATGTCAAATAGAGGAAACCACGCAGCAAGTGGAAAAGAGGTGACAGGAGAGGAGTAAAATAAGGGAAAAAGAGAAAAGCATCGACTAAAGGAACAGAAGGAGGACGAAACTTACACAGAGGGGACAAATGAGTAATAATGGGAAAATAAGAGAAATGAGAACAAACGACTAAAGATAAAAGGAGACACAAAAGAGATTGAGTCAAAGACAAGGAGGCTACAAGAATGAAAAGCAGATGGACAAGGGAATGAAATAGCATCAGAGACACAGAGGGGTGGATATGAAACAACTCTGTGTTTTTTCCATCTTACATCCCACACAAACAGCAGATTGGGAGATAAATAGATGCAGCGACTAGAAAAGATGTTCATAGGGAGGGAAGAGAAGGAAATGATATCTGATTTGGAAGTTTACAGCCAACATTTTATATCGGATTCTGGCTGTTTTCTGTCAAAGAAACAAATTTTTGTTGTCTGATTATCTGGTCTTGGTAACTCTTCCATATTTGCTCTTCTCGCTCTCTTTTTGTTCCCTTTTAACTTCTTACCATCTTTTCTCAATCTTCCTCTCTTACCAGCTCATAAATCAAAGTTACAATCATTAGTTTCAAATATCAAATAATAAGTCTGTTGTTGGTAAGTTTTGAGCATCAAAAAGGCATCACCAGCCCCTTATTATATATTAAAGCAACTATGCAATCCTCTGGAGTACCAACAACTCAAGATGACACTCCGATGGTTTGTCAGTGCTTTAAAACAGTGTGATGTGTAAATATTGAAGTTTTCCATTACTGAATCTGGTTGAACCATGGAATTATGAAGTGGAACAATTGTTTTTTTGAAGGCAGGGTAAAGGGAAATATGAACCTCCCCGGTGCCATTATATTTCCTACTACACATTTCCTGCTATGACTATTCCTTTATCATTTTCAAGCCAGATAGAAATATAGGTTGCTGGAAATTCAGCAAAAGTCACTGTTGTGCAACTTTTATCAGCTACAACCCATGAGATATGCTTCATTCTCTTTGTTGCCATGTCTTCATTTGTGTTAAGTATGTAAAGGAAGTAAACAAATTGAAGCTCAGCACTGACTGAGCATTTGGTGGTGTAATTGTAAAGCAACACAAACAGCAACAAACAAGTGTAAATGCAACTACGACGTAGATCCTGTACAGACTTTGTGAAAACATGAATCAAGCTTGATTGTGCAGCATGAGTCTTTGTTCCTCTGAGTATTAATTTACATGATTTATTGTGGTAAAGACCAGAGTATTTTTATTTAGTTTATTTTATCTTGAAGCATCCGACTTTGAATCGTACTTATTGCCTGTGTTCCTGTGATTTAGAGAAAATACTACCCTTTACATGTCAGCCAGCTATATTATTCAGTTTGAATAAATCCCAGCACTGTGACATGGAACCTGTTTCAGGTCTTACTGGGAACCTCTCTGACATGGAGGATTCTAGTGTTGGGATGGTGCCCTGTTCAAGCCACACTGGGATGGAACAATCTTTTATGCGCTATGGGACATCACCAATCGGATAAATATATCACTTGCAATGTTTCCTTACAACAGATTGGTTAGATCACTAACATCTAGTAGAAATATTATTTTTATTTTGTAAATGCTTAAGAAGCCCTTTCCGTTTTTCTGTTGGCATGAACCATGGAGAGAGTATTTCTTTCTCTTCTTTCTTTTGGAGATACATTATAAAAATTATGTAGATAAACTCACCCATCACATCTGTTTTGTCGAAGAGTTATGATATGCCTCTTCAGACACAGTTATATAAAATCCACCATCCTTAAGCCCACTGATCTCACAACTCCTGTCAGGGCTCATCAGACATGCTTTAAGTTAACACTCCACAGCTCCGTGTAACCTTGAGTAGGGCAACAGGTAATTTTAGACTCTGCTGATTATTAATTTCCTTAAAATAAATGGCTGAGAGGATGATTGGCCACAGTAATAGTCATTTAACAGTTAAGCTGTCTGTCAAACAGTGTGATTGTGCTCATGTTTATGAAGGAAAAAGAGACACGTCCTGGCTTAGATGACTTCAGATGTAGAAAACATCTCCACACACTGGCAAGACTTTTTAAAGATCACGCACCAGAATATGTTCTGCTCTTTTTTAATACATTAAGAAAAAATTCAAAATACATTTCACACAGATATAGTAATTCACCCTTTATTTCAGTTCTAAGATTTTATATATCCTGACATCTGTTTTTTAACAGGTCTTACTGATTCATTCCCCATTTTGCTGGTACTGTAATTATGGCTCCAGTGGCCACAACTCTCTTCAATGATGGTTGGTAAAGTCATCTGGCTCTGGTCGTCGTTTCTTTTCTTTCTTTCTTTTTTTTTTTTTACATTTTCAACAACTGACTCGCCCAGCTTTCTTCCATTTAAAAAAATATTGCAAAGATACGACGTGTTGTTTCTAAGGCAGAAATGGAAGCGATTATTCCTGCTTTTATTTATTCATGGCTGGATTACTGTAATTCACTTTTCACCTGTCTGAATAAAATGTCCCTGAATGTGCTGCAGTCTGTTCAAAATACAGCAACACATCTTTTATCTAACTCCAGGAAGAGAGACTTTTACTCCAACTTTGAAAACTCTTCACTGGCTTCCAGTCAGTGTGAGAATCAATTAAAATCTTATTTTAACTTTAAAGCTCTTAATGGTAAGGCATTCCAGTGTATCTCTGAGGTCTTGTAGTCGGTCTCTGAAGTTCTCTGTGCAGAGATTGCTGATGGTGCCTCGCTCTCACTTTCAAACATGTGGTGATTGGGCTTTTAGCAGCACACAGACCCTGGAACTCTTTGAGCCCTCCGAGCCCTCCCGAACACATCTTCAGTGTTCAGGTGATTGTCTCAGAGGCGTTCAACTCCAATCCTCGAGGGTCCCTAACAGACTTGTCCAGACCATGACAAGCTGATGGTGAATCATTCATTTGAATCAGGTGTGCGTAAGTTGTGAAACATCTAAGCTATGCAGGACAGCGGTCCCCCAGGACTGGAGTTGAAGACCCCTGGAACACTGGAGTAGCTACAGTCCTACTACCTCCATGTCATCTTGGAAATGCTCTTGACCCGCTGACATGCACTAACTTCTAATTTAGGTTAAAGTTCAAAAGAAAGTGACCGTTTAACCTGAAAAAGAGGACTGAAAAAACACATATTGTGAACTCATTAAAAAGCAACTTTTCAAAAATGTTTGAAATATCAAAGTAAAAATTATAATTTATACAGAAACAGATGTAAGTTGCATTTTGAAAAATAGTCTAAGTTAAGCAGAGAAACTAAATGTGTTTTAGCTTTTCCCAACTCCACTTGTTATTCCTGTGAAGTCTCTGAGAATCTTCTTGTATTAATTGTCAGAAAAGATCATAAAGCGCAAAGATTTGATGTTGAAACCTTTCTGTACTAAAGACAGCCCCGGGGGACACGGAGAGAGGAGAGCGAGACAGACTTCATTATACTACTGCTGCCTGCCTCGCACACCTAATATCATAATGACAAGTTCAATAGTTAGTGAAAAATGCAGGAGGTAGTTTCAGAACTAATTAGTTTCTTTGTCATTGCGGGAATTTCAGGGATGTTGATGGATAAAAGAGAAGCTGTATAAACTGTTGAGAAGTCTGTTCAAACAGGTTGAGGAGAATTGTTGATCAGACAAATTGCACACTATAATTCACATGCACGAGCACGCAAATGACACATGAAAACTTCACGGGCAGAACAAAGTCCCTAAGTACCCAATTTTAACAGGACTTTTTGCATTTATTCATTACATAAACTTCTGGGGTAGAAATTCATTTACTTGTTGTGACCATAATGTTGTCTGTTGTCCTCTTGATTAATTTCAAAATGCCAAGACTGCCTCTAAAATCTCAGTGAACTGTCCTTTGCAAACAATCTATATGACCTGAGTTTTACTATAAGTTAGAGAATTGTTCAACTTTTAAGGTGTACAGCAGGAATAACGGTTACCTTTGGGAAACACAATATTCAAACTCAGTCACTCATGCCAGTTTCAATGAGTGAATCAAATGGTGCAGGATGGGTCATTGTGGACAAGCAAGTTAGATAATGAATGAGATGAGGGAAAGGTGATTATGAGAACAAAGCAGCAACCATCTCTGTAACTCTAACAAACCAAACTTGTGGCAAAAATGGCACAAGAAAACAAAAATCTGGATATTTGAAGTGCTGTCTTCATCGGCACAAGCAGACAGGACTACCTTGATTTTGTCGTCATTCCAGTTTCCCGTCTTCTCTTCTTCCAAATTTATCATGTTCCTAAACTAGTGCTCTGATGAATTGTGGTGCTTATTAGTAAGAGAAAAGTTGCACAGCTAAATGCTCTACTGAGAGTCAGACTCAACACGGGCTAACTGGTTGCACGTCGTTCTCACTTTAGTGCGCTGGAAACACTCAAACAGACCACCATAGCGCTAAATGAGTGGCTTCTGCACTGTCTGAATGGGCTATTTGACAATTTCAGGTGGGGTAGTGCGAAAACTGTGTGGGATTTGAAAGCTTTTGTAGTTGTATGAAAGTTTTCCATAATACAAAATGTAAACATGTTGAACTATTCAAGGAAAGCATAAGCAGCTGGATTTGGAACATAAAAAGTAGTCGTACTAAGTTTACAACTTCAAATTCATGCCTGATAGTTTTATATAAATACAGGCATGAAACATATTTTAAAGTTAAATGTAAGCAGGCAGTGATTTTGGAGTGCAGGAAGTTTAGTAATTTTACATTGCAGTCTTGTCTTGAAACCGTTACATTTTGATGACGGCTTGATGATGACAGATGACTCGTGCATGTTAAACCATATGCTGCCATGCTGATCCAGAGGGCACAAAAACATCCACTATGACTTACACACATGTATTTCATGATCCACCACAATGTTAAATGACAACTGTAGAATAATTTCTCATTTTTATATATAAGGGTATACATGCAAATCTATGGAGCTGCAGATGGTTTTCTGCATGGTTATGTAACTCACTGATCACATATATGCTGAAGGGGGGGAGGGGAGAAAAAAAAGAAAAGGAGATTAAAAAGTAAGTTTTTTTTCTTTTCCTCCCACAACAATGTCTGAGCCAAATCTGCATTTCAAGAATTCTTAGTATCAGTTTTTCTGATGGACTGACAGAGACATTAATGTAGCTGATTCAGATCACTAATAACATTCATTAACTTTCACACTAATATGTATGATGGCATGGACATTGCTAAAAAACAAATAAAACAAAAACAAAAGATGGATAAAACCGTTCGCTTTTGTGGATACCACATGTTGCCTGCTGCTGAGTATGTACCCAGGTCAATGACAACTCAATGTGATCTGCTGGTTTCCTTAGTTTAATAATTTCTATTATTATTATTATTATTATTATCATATTTTATGAAAACTATCAGGCTGAACTGGACTGTGTCATATCAACTTGGAGTATAATTGAACTGAACTGAATCTGGATGACTGAGGTGACTTCGGTTTTGAATTGGCGTTATATAAACGAATGCAACTGAATGCAGATGAAATTAATCAATCGAAATCTTGACTGATGCACCAAATACAACCACATCTCAAGGATGTGAAATGAAACTAAATGAACATGACCTTTTGAATGCTAAAGTCCCTGGTGGTGCCATGTATTACAGATAAATTACATGTCAATCAAATAAAACCAGCATATTATACTATAAAACAAACCATTTTAGCAGCTTTATCGTGGTGGATACTGTAATGTATTGTTAGTGTTAAGAATGACTGTAATTCCAAATTCAGAGGTGGTGGGGGATGCATGTATATGTAGGTATATGTATATGCAATCCCCCACCTACCCACCCCCTTGAAGTTTCTGAAGATTCTCTGAAATGCACCATGTTCTGGAAGTAAGCAGCTCCTTGTGGGAATGGAAGTTCACAAATCCATAAGTGGCAACATAGAGGATACAAGCACCCTCTCCAGTAACACTTGACAATATGGTATGCAAAAAATTGCTTTGTTAATGAGAAACAAGTGAGAAACTAGCCATTAGTTTACCATTATTTAATCATTAAGCACTCGGTAAGATACACCACCACAAGGTACACAAATTAAGATACTAATTATATGGTTTGGCCTTCACTAAGTATTCAGTATGATACACCACTTTAAGGATGCAAAAAGTTAGGTACAGATGGATAAGTAATTATTAAGTATTCAGCTATGTGATCTTAAGACACCAATACATTGCGGAACCACGTGGTAGCTATTCACTATTATATCAGACAGTAACCGTTGTTTTAGTAGTGATTAACTTATGAGCTATTGCTGATACACAATTAATCATCGGCTATTCAGTCATTCCTGACTACTTACTCTTTCTTTCTTTGAGGAATCAACCATTAACTAACAATTAGTTTTCCAAAAACCCACTTCAAGTAATTGTTAAGTAGGATATAATTTCTCATTTGTTTCCTGTAGGCTATCCAATCACTTCCAATAAATTACCTTTTCTTTTCTTTTTTTGGGGGATGAATTGATCATCAACTTACTATTATTTTTCTTAAAATGCAGTTTACAATTTAATGATTAAATAAAGGTAAAGTCATGGCTAGTTACTCGCTTGTTGTGTGTACCTTAAAGTGTTACCCAATCTCCTTTCAGGGTTGCATTCACTTTATCCCTAAAAATAAATATATGTTAATATAAAATGTAATATAAGTGTCATTTCATTTTATCAGTGTGTTGGCAAAAAGGGTGACAAAGCACGCCTGCATCTAAAAATAATTCATTTTGGTTCTATTTTCTATTGTTATATGTTTCTATTGTTGTAGTCAGTAGTTAGTAAGTCGTTAGTGATGCAAATTAAACTTAAAGATATTTGCTTTAGCCCTGCGCCCTTTCGTATCAATGTACAGACGTCTGTGGTGCAAGCACGATATCCTGCATACATTAGTGGTACCCTGTTTATTTATATAGACAATGTTATGTTACTTATTTACCTGTACATTTCAAAACCTAAGTTTGACTCCTGCCTAAAACAGGTTTATTTTCTTCCATTTATATGATCTTCTTGTGGGAACAGAGAATTTATGTTTATTGAAAAGAGACCCCCCCCCCCCCCCCCCCCCCCCCTCACATTGTTATTCCATTGTCATAAAATGTGGTGTTATTTTTACAGTTTTACAAATTTGAACTTCAGTATTATTTCATATTAGTTCAACTAGAGTAACATACAGTTCTGTGCCCCGAATTACTAACACAGACAGAAAGCACTGGTTAAGCCCGCGAGGGGACTATTTCTCACTTTCACCACCAGAGGGAGTATCCTCATATGTGAGTCATGTGCTAGCTCAACAGTTTTGGCATTGCAGCCCAGTACTGTGACGGGAGCAAAGCTGAACGTACCATCAACACCGTGCTGTTCTGTTTGTGTGTACTTTTGCAGGTAAGCATGCATAAACCATCTCAGAAGAAGTTGTATATGAGTAAAGAATAGTAGTAACCATTAGAGAGAAAGAGTTGGCCGTTAATTTCCTTGGGTTATGAGTTGAAACAGGATTTGTAATTGTCAAGAATGGCGATGCTAATATTGCATTTAAGCTAACTCCAGACAATGTACAGAGGCCTAGTGAAGCTGTGAGGGAATGGTTTGTGCCTAGTAAGTTTTCTATGTTACTGCAATGAGCAATTATGCAAAGAGGGAGCTATAGTAGTACCTGTTATGTTATATTTTACGCTTATTTGTACTTCTTTGGTTCAGAGAGTGTTGGTTAAAAAGAAATATGTATCGAAACAGTTTTTGGCATTACAGCCCAGTACTGTGACGGAAGCAAAGCTGAACATACCATCAACACCGTGCTGTTCTGTTTGTGTGTACTTTTGCAGTACCCTGAACCCTGCATTAAAAAACTTAAAAAGCACACTGAGACTGCTTCTCATGTGCAACATTCTGCCTGTCACAATTCATAGTTACTACTTTTGGGTAACCTCAGAGATATTCTAAAAATGTAACTTTGTTTATTTCCCATTAACACTCTTTTTCTTAGCCTAGATTTGTTTGAATGTGAGAATAATTACTGTTGGCACACACAAAGCTATAATAGTGTAAATCGTAAGTACACCTACATCTTTCTTCATTGTATACCTTTCCAAAAGCCTGTCTGGATTTCATTGGTGGTATTTATTTTATTCTATACCTAACCCTCTCTGTGGGTGGTTGGCACCGTTAAGAAACCAAAGGAAAAAAAAGGCGATAGGAAAAAGAATTTTTTTTTTTTTTTTTCCCCAGATACCTAAAATGAATGGCTCTTTTTGCAGCACGACAAAGGCAACGTAGGCGGAGAGGGACACAGAGAAGCAATGAAAAGCCCAATTTAGATGAAAAAGAGGCTTGTTTTTGGTACAAAATTGTGAGAATGGATGAGGGATAACAGGTGAGTATAACAGAAAGAGAGAGAGAAGAGAGAAGGTGGTCAGATAAGAAGAAAATACAAGATACAGAAAACTAAGTCAGCTGACAAAAAGATGGATACGTGTGTCATTATGTTCACGTAATGCAGGATGTTTCTCCCCTGTACTGTACATGTGGATTTATGCCTCTGCATGTCCATAGTTGGTGTGTTGTCTGTTTTTTTTCCTCACCCAACCAGAACTAAATATGCTACTCTCCATGTCAAGGACAGTGACAGTGGGAGTGAGAGAAAGAAGATGTAAAAAAGAAAGGCAACACATTCACTCTCTCTACCGTTAGCTGTTTTTTTCTGTCTGAAATTGTGCAGAATGGCTTCTAAATCGAAGAAAGCACTATATAACAGTTATGCTACAGCAACTGAAGATTTTAACATGCTTATTTTCTAATATTTTTCCACATTCTCCTCCCTGTTGAGTACACTCATCCACATCATTTTAATCTGTCCCTCCATTGTTTACTCATCTGCCTAATTTAATTTCTGTCTTTACCTTTACTCTTGTTTTTTTTTCTCCATGCTCTGTTTTCACTTGAAGTTTAGTTTAGTAAATTTTAGTAAGTTTATTTATTTTCTGCCTGTGATTTTGGATTTAGGCCTTCTACCTCTTTCTGCAACAGAGACCTGTCATTTTGATTTGCTTTAAAAGAAGTCTCTTTTGCATAATTATAAATCCTACAGCCCTACATGGATGGAAGCACAGAATGGTGTAACACTTCCTGCAGCCTGACCACACCTCAATATATGCTCACATCTCCCCTCCATTTGTCAAAAAAATCACTTCCACATAAACATCATAGCATCATTCTTTTGTTCTAGAATAGCACCGTTCATCGTGCAACTTATTACAGTAGCTCTGGACGTTTTTTTTTTTTTTTTTTCATAAAAAGGCTTCTTCATTGGCAGCATTGATTTTTGTTTTTTTTTTTTTTTCTCATTCCGGTGCCACCTCAGGGATTTCCTTTCTTACTTTGTCATGTTTTTTGTCACTAGTTATGATGAGTAACCATAGAAACATGAGAGTCATTTACAAGCCAGGTGATTGAGACTTCAAGAGACGTGATGGATATAGAACAGAGGTAAAATGGAGAGAGAGAAAAAGGAAATTTAAACCATCTCTTTCCTCCACCATAATGGAGTATGCAAGATCTCTTGCAAATACGATGGATGAGCTTACCGCACTGACGAGGACACATCAGGAATTTCGGCAGTGCGTCATTGTGTTTCACTGAGACATGAGTGCAGGAGCAGATTCCTGACTTTAGCGTCTCTCTGCCAGACTTTGAGATGATATGGACAGACAGAGATTTGAAGACAAACAGCAAAAGCAAATTCAGATTCAAATTCAAATTCAAATTCATTCAGAAGCAACCTGTGACTGAAAGAACTGTGTGGAGGTGGTCACAGGAAGCTGAAGAAACTGTGGAGGTGTTTTGAGGCTACGGACTGGGATGCACTCCGTGAGCCACATGGAGATTACATCAATGTCAGTGTATTATCGACTACATCAACATCATCCTCACCAGAACAATGAGGTGCTTCCCTAACAACAAACCCTGGATCACAGGTGAACAACTTAAAGTCACGATTAGAAACAACAGGGAGGTGTACAGGAGAAAGCTGGAGAACAAGCGACAAGATGGGTGGTCAAGGATGAAGAATGTCACAGGCTTCAAGCAGAAAGAGGATCAGATAGATGGAAGTCCGGAAAAAGCAAGTAAACTGAACATATTTTGTTCTGAACAGGTTCAGTTTGAAGCTCCTTGCACCCATGTTATATCTTTTTTCATTGACACTTCACACAGCCCTAATTTGTCCCCCTTTATGCCCCTGTTACTACCTATATTCTTGATTTTTTTTTTTTTAATGCACCCTAATTCCACCCGTTTCGAATGCTATCAGTCCATTCAAAGGGAGTTTGTCACGTGTAATCAGAGCTTTGAATGGTGCGAGTAGCTGGCATACTGTCTACCCGGTAGGTGTTTGTCATTATTCTGTGGGTTGATAATGGCTTTTCTATGGGTATATCCCAGCTACTACTATTGAAAACGAAACTTAAGCTCAGTAGGTGTTTTGTCACCATTCTGTCGACCGCCACCTCTCCACGTCCGCGCCGGAGCGCTCCTGGTTGCCAGTGCGCGGATCCTGGATCATCGACCCGATCCGCACCTCCGGCGCCGCTGACCCTCCCGTCCACGCAGCCCCTGGGGAAGTGAGCGCACGTTACGGACCTCTGAATGAAATAAATAAAAATCTATTTTCATGAAACACACATGGGGGTCTCCTTTCTTAATGATCGCTGAAAATGAAAATACGTTTACGCAATCCAGAAATTTCCAGATCTTCAAGTCGTTTTACGGACCGTATATGAAACCCCAATCCGGCAATATGATTCTTAGTGATGGTGTGAGCAAAGATAAAGTTTTGTACACAAAGCAGTCAGAATTCTCCCATTCTCACCACCACGCCGTTATGACATACAATTGTCTTATTACTTTTGATTTGCACCAGAAAAAAAGATTGTTTTCTCTCGACTTTTTGCTTCCCATGATGCTTTGTGCCTCCCGACAGCGGTACTGTCACCTCAAAGCGAGAAGGTCTGGGGTTCGAATCCGCAATCCATCCGCGTCAAACGGTAGATGCCCTGTCATGTCACCCACCACGACGTACATTTGTTTCAAATGCTATCATACATGCAAAGGGAATTTGTCACGTGTTGTGGGTTGATAATGGCTTTTTTATGGGTATACCCCAGCTACTGCTATTGAAAACGAAACTTAGGCTCAGCAGGTGTTTTGTCACCATTCTGTGGCCGGCCACTGCATTGAAAACAAAATGCGTTAGGCCCCATTGATTCGATCATACCAGTCACGTGACCACCCCCCCCCCCCCCCCCCCCCGGAAAAAAATAAAAATAATAATATATAAAACTGTCTGCATTATATCGTATCTTTATTACCTCTGCTCTCACTCCCAAGTATTCATAATAGATAAGGGACACAGGGCAATGGAAGAGAGAAATCAACATTTTATTTTAGTATGATCTTAATGCAATCCACAATCACTCTTAGCTCAGTTGTGCACACTGTACATTGTTTATTTCCATATAGTATAGTAATGTTATCGTGTTTATATTGTTTATACTGTCTATAGTGTCTTAAATTTTCCCACTGCGTGATGAATAAAGGTTTATCTCATCTTACAATGCTAATCATCATCTACATCAACTTCATCATCATCATCATCATCATCATCATCATCATCAACATCATCAACATCATCATCATCCTCCTCCTCTTCCTCCTCTTCCTCCACAGGGGAATACACCTCCTCAGCCTCATTGTTCTGCTGTGGGAGGTATACATGAAGGTCATTCCACAGACTAATGTCTGGGATGTGCTGAAACCTCATCCTTGCATGATGTAGTTTATTTTCCAAATACATCATCCTGCCAGCAAGAACAGCATTTAAACCAGGGTGAATTGTTTTATTTTTTGATGCCTGCAGGGATGCATGCTGCTGCTGAAGGTGTTGGATCATGTTCGATATTTCCTGCTGAACCAACCCCTTCTCTTCAGCAGCCCGTTTCTTCAAGTGTAGAGCATCAATGGCACGTCTTTTTGTAGAGCGTGGCACATCACCCTCTTCCATCTATAAAGATAAGCCGGGTAAAACAATCATTTAGATGTGAGCTTGTACATAAATTGACAAAGAAAATGACTAGTATGTTTTTAGACCGGTGTGCCGCTCTCAATGAATGGCTTTGTGTGTCCCTCCCTCCCTGTGTCCGTGTGTCTCTGGGCATGTCTGAAGCCGTCTGGCGGACACACAGGGAGAGATGATGGTGGATCTAACTCAGCACAAGTAGTAAGGATACTTGACTTCAGGCCATTATTATCTCCCATTTAATAATACCAATCAGTAGTGTTTTTATATCATTTTCTTTTTTTGTTTCTTTGTTGTTGTCATGACCTTTACAACGAGGAACAGCATGGTATGCATTGTGCAATTGTAGAATGACCAACATAGGCAAACCTGTGGGGAGCACCAACCAAAATTCTCCCAGAATGGCCTCTAATACTGTTCTGCTAGCATTCACTCTTGTTTTGGGCTTCAAGTGTTGGCAGATGTGTGCTTAACCAGCACCTGAGCTTGTGTTCTGCCAGAAACTGGGACCTAATACTATACTCCAGGATGACAATGCTCAACCCCACAGAGCCAGGATAATCAAGAGTACCTGATGAATTTGGGAGAGGAGGAGAGGATGGAACGGCCTGCTGTGAGTCCGATACCTGTCCCCAATTAACACTAGTTAGATCATCTTGGTCGAACTGTAAGCGCTAGAGTCACCAACAAAACCCATGTTGGCTCACTTGCGTAATGCATTATATGCTGTAGCTCTTTGTAAAGGTTACGAATCAATGCTTAAGATGATATTAAAAATTGATGATTAGTATTATTAGAGAGATATAATAATGGACTGAAGTCAGGTTTACTTATTTTTTGTGAGCAGTTTGTGCAATCTGGTTAGGGGTGCAACGGTTTAGTTAGCCCACTTTTCAGATCAAACATCGGTTTTTGGCTCACAGTTTCGGTACAGTAAAATATTAAATAAAGCTCCATTTGACTCATTACCATATATTTTGGTAATAATATACATATATTTAAGTGCTCCTCTTCCCCAACACTCCACTGGGTAAGGTGCACCAGCTTAATATGTTGCGAGCTCTATTGAAAAAAAGATAAATGAAAATCAAGTTCGGTTCATTCGGTACGGGCTGTCTGGTTCGGTACAAGGCCGATCGGTTTGATATTGTTGGACCACTAGTTTACACGGATGTGATTTCTGAAATACACTCACAGTGTCATCCAGAGCCAAATACCCAGGAAAGGAGACATTGCATGCTTCTTTGAAGTCCAGCTGTGATGGGAGCGAGGTCATCTGTGGGGGCCACTGAAGGCCGTTATAGTCTGCAATAATTTTTCTCAGTCTCCCGTTACAGCTGGTAATTTGCTTTGACAGCCTGATAGCAATGCCTTGTCCATCTGCAACAGGACATCAAAGCACAATGAGACTCTAGCCACAGTGAAGGGAAAACTACAGTGTATGTAATGAACACAATCTCTGAAATAAGAAGAACCAAAAAGAACGAAAGAGAATCAGACGAGAAAAAAACACACGAAACACAATGACTGTAGCACATAGGTTCTGTGAGAAAGGTATTAAAAATTCTGATTACCCCAATTAACATAAAAATGGGTATTGTAATAAATTTATAGAATAAAACCACTCAGCAAAATGCAAGCAAATTTCTTGATGAAGCCAGCCGAGTTCATATATGGCTTATGTATATAGTGGTTATTCTACCTGGGTATTTGCGTTTGAGCTGGAGTAGAGTGGCTCTCTCCCTCGCCTCAGTGCGTGCTTTAAGTAAAAGGTCAGCTCTGACTTCCTGGTCCAGCTTTCCCAGTGTTGACTGGAACACCTCATCGGATGGATGCCATCTTTTTTTTAAATTCTGTTGTCGCTCTATTGTCTGGAGACAACTCTCTACCCTAAGCACAAGAAACATTAAGTTAGTGTTAAATCTGCAGCTGCAAGCTGGGCATTCATTGTGATTGAAACAGAATACTTTGGCTTACTGCATTTCATCCGCATTCGAGGACTCCCCAGTACGCAATCTGCAAAGGAAAATGTTTGTGTTAAAACTGATAAAGGTGTGACATTTCGTGGGTATAATGTGTAAATGCTTTTCTGAATAATGTGAAGACTTGCGATCGAACTGCTGTGCCTGGAATTTCCACCAGTAAAGGCGCTAATGTGAAGTTGTGGCAGTGTCTGTAAGGTGTACAGATGTGGAACATTTCAAATAGAGATGTGCCGATATTTATATCGACGATATCAAAAGCAAATTTTATATTGCTAGAGGAATATTTTTTTTAAATGGATATCAAAAGCAAAATTATCACAATATTTACTTGACATCTATATATCTATCAATACCCAGTATTTATATCGTTATCAAAATATCTACTCCCAAAACTTCAAGACGTCACTAATGCCAAATGCTAGTGTAGGTTGACTAATCGCCCATGTTTGGACTGGCATTTTAACACCAGTGGAAATTTTAGTACTTACTAATGTTAACATCAATATTATGTTTTGTGGGTCAAAGGAGTCAATCAGAAGGGAGGAACAGAGTGAGTGACAGAGGGTGAACTCCAGAGACAATTAATTTACCTAAATTTCATGGGGATTACACAATAAGATGAGACATTATTTTTCTTACTTGAGTTGGTCAAGCTCAATCAACTTGATGACGTACGTTCTCTTCCATCTTGGAACCCTTCCATCTGAAATACAAAGACAAATTGGAGTTAGAAAAAAACAAGGAATAAATTCAACATCCCAAAAAAAGCAAAAGGGGAGGTAAATCACCATTTTGTGATAATGATCATCTTTTTATTGAATATCTTCGATAATGGCAGCACCATACACCCCAATCCCCCAACCTGACCAAAATATCCATCCATCCATCTATCCATCCATCCATCCATCCATCTTCTACCTCTTGTCCCTCACAATAATCCTATTACTGCAATTCTCTGTTCACACGTCAATTATAAAAGTCACAGTCACGGTTAACATGAGCAAAAGCTTTGTAGATACAGTTGAATTCTTGGCAACTTCGATTGTTGCTGATGCAGCTACATACTGTGGTTGTTGATCCCATCTTGATTTTGCTATGTCTTTGTATCTGCTAGAGTGAATGCATCTTATTTGGATTGCATATGGCTTACCTTTCTCTTTTTTCGTCATGAGCAAATGTTGAGCGACTTTTGTCTCCCTCTCCATCCACCTCAAAACATCTTGCTCTGAAATCCAGATAAGATAGGATTAGTTTCCCAGAGATAAAAAATGTTAGCCAAATAATTACCTGAAATAATAGTACCTGTGGTACCCCGTGATAGTGTCCATCTCCTCCTCTGCAACACTGAACACCTTCTGCGCTTTCTCCCATCTCTGATGAAGCTGCACATCTACAATCAGAAATTGTCAGCTTTATTGGAAACACAAAGGTTATGTCATGTGTTGCTGCACGTACAACAGGGTTCCCATATAATTTTCCAAAACATCTCTACTATTTTCCAGGTCAGTTTACATCATTCGGCGCATTAATGCAAAAATAAAGCCTATATGGTACTATTGAATAATTCCACGATAAAGTATTTGCTATGTCACCTATTAAGGCATACCTCGCTTTAGCAAGTATTTAGTTTTCATTCATGAGGCACAAAATTATTAAAAGTGACACATCCCAATTTCCCAGGCATGTTCAATTGTCATTTTCCCATGCTTTTCCAGGACCCCTTGATCAACTTCCAACCTTTTCCAGTACTGGATTTTAAAACTTGAAACTTTTCCAGGAATTTCAAGTAGCGTGGGAATCTTGACACAATCATATACCTGGCTTTACTATGCCGATGAAACACCAATTACATTACATTCAAAATCATTACATTATTATCAATAAGCATAAGTTGCACCATTCTTTCCAAAATTAAAGACCCCTAGTTCACCCCCAAAATGACTTTCTATTGATTACTCGTCCCTTGCACACCTGAGCTCAATAGTCTTTTTTTGTAGTTCTTGTTAAATTTAGCCCCATTGACTCCGAATATCAAAAACGGTATAACATCGATATTATCCATTTTCTGCTCCAAAAAAAAGTAAGAGTTCATATGATTTTTGGACTTTAAGGGAGTACCTGGGATCCATTTGAATCACTGACCTAAGTCTGCCGTTTTCCTCCTTCGGTAGTGAAGAAGCGCGTCTGTTAGGAGGTCAAGACGATGGGAACGAGTCATTTCTTTTGTGACTCTCGCAAATCGTCTGAGAAATGACCACAACCTCTCCATTGCCTCTCCGTCGGTCAGCCCAAATCCCTGCAGTCTCCTAGTGCTGTACATTATCTGTGAAACCACACATTATAACCCTTAATTACCAAATTTACCTCAAAATATACAATGTAATATAACTGTGACTCACTATAGGTTTCAGTTAAATAAATGGTGTATGACATAATAAAATCCTAACTAAAGATTACAATGACTTCAATAACAGAAACAAGGCGTTACCTGACACTGGAGTTTGTGTGTCCATAAACATGGAATGCTGGAACAGCGAAGGAAACATCTGGTGGTAATCCATGCCCTTTTGTCTGATGCAACACACAAAATCACAACATATATCTTGTAAGGAAATTACTAAAAAGCCAACACTTGCTTGCACAATAGTTTAAGAAAATACTCACATGCATATGCTTTGAAAGCACACAGGCTATGTCATATATGACATGTAAGGTGATGTTTTTTCCCTCGCATTTTTCCAGCAGCTTGTTGATGATGAACACTGGATATGCTAGCCTATTGAAAAAAATAATCCATTATTCAAGAGGGTTCTGCGCCATAATGGCCTCCAAATTGTAATGTATTGCATCCGACAGATTACGGAATATTTTGAGTGTACCATAAAACAAACTAACCGTTCTCCATGGCTCATGTTTAGGAAAACAAGGGGAATTTCATGCCGACAACATGCTCCAAAAACTCCTGTGATGTCTAATTTCTTCTGCTGCTTTTTGGAACTGAGCCGATTTCCAGCCTTAAAGTTGCTGCAGTCCTGAGTAATACAAGCAAATTATAAGTTTGACAAGGTCTATAATGACTCCTCAAAGCTAATGGTGAGCAATACAGTAGGTGCAAAGGTCTCTGACCTCACTTGGCTTGGAACTCTCAGGATGGGAGAGAGCAAAAACTGTTGCACATCTTCATCCCTGACAAACATACAGTTGCCATGCAAAGCCTCGGCTGAAATAAAAGAATGTATGGATCACTCTTTCAACGACAGCACAGCAGATAGAGTTCCATTTCATGTCGACTCATAATCTGCAAAATTCCCACCTGTACTTTTTCCAGAGCTTTTTTTCCTGACAAGACCAAAGTTTCCATCCATGGAGACAATTATCTGTCCGTCAGTCTGAAATATAAACACACAACAATGTTTGAGTAGCTGATACTGATGTGTGTTGTTCTTATAAATAAACTAATATATGTGATGTGTAATTTTTAAAGAAAAAAGTCACTGTAAAAAGCTGCTAATGATAATTTGTTATGCTGCCTGACCATACTCTAACCTTTGGACATGCTGGACATATGGTGCCATCATCAAATGCAGTCTGGCGCTGGTAATAATGGTGGCGAAATTGAGAGATAGATTCCCCCACCAGGGCTCGGTACAGCATGTTGACCTATTTAAGCAGTGAAAAAAAAAAAATTAATAATTGGTTTAATGCAGTTGTTCTACTTTTTGTGGTACCACCTCAGAAAACATCTGTCCATGTACCACCATAATAACTGATTAAAAATGTTAAAATACACGTGTTGAATCCATCCCACCCAGCTATGCACAGTTGCACAGGCGACCAACTTATTCCTTGAATCCATGGATTTTTTTGTTGGTTTTTGAGACATTTGAAAGCCAATAATTTGATGGCCAGGTTGTAAACTAGTAAGATAAAAAAGTTATATAGGACACATAAAGTGCATTCATTTTATTAATATTAATCCACTTTACCTCTGCAAGAGTTAAGTTGTTTTTCCAGCGTAGTGTGTTGCAGAACCCTTCAACAGAGACCTGGCACTCTAGTGAAAAATTGTGGAAAAGCTCTAGAAGAGCAATTGAAAAGGCTGCCTGGGGTTTTTCGGGTGATGCCGGCCAGAGTCCATACCTTAGCAGGGTGCATGGCTCGGATTCACACTGGCAAAAACAGACTGTGAATTTGCACAGCTGGCCTATCCATAAGGAAAAGAGAGAAAAAGGTTACTTGAGAATAGATACATCTTCAACCTCTTATCGGAAATCGTGTCACAGTGGCATGGATGGATCTGCAGATAAAATACATATTTGTATACATTTTATTAACAAACCTGTGTTCACAACAATTTTCATCTCCCTCGTGTATGTAGCATGGGAACTGTGGTCCTCAGATAAATCCAACACAAAACCATAGGAGGCTGTCTCATAGTTGGTTTTCTAATGTATAGGGAAACAAGAATAGAACGCAGGAAAAAGTTATGCCTACTTTCAATCAAGTCTGAAAAAGGTCCAAAATGATTAGTTCAAGAATTGTTGAATATAATATTGTGAATAGGTACTAACATTCCATTTTTCAGGAAGATGCAAGGAATTTCTGTGTGTCGCCTTAACACAGGTTTCACAGAAGACGATTGTCTGACTGCACTCCCAGCACCTATATTCAGCGTGCTCTTTGCAAATGAAGCAAATATTTGATGATGGTGCTGCAGATTCCAGTGACACACGTAGCAGATCAGGCTTCAATGACTCCCAAACATTCAGCTCTTTCATCTTGGCTTTACTGTATGCAGTCTCTTCAGGGCTGCAGCTAGCCTCTTCATTCACATTATCCGTTGATGGACCGGGGACCGCAGGGTTCAGTCTTGAGTACGGGTGTGCAACATTGTTTCTCAAAAATGACCGTTTAATACCACCGCCTCTGATCGTCTTCTGTGTGACCTTTATCCTCCTTTTCCTGAGAACCATCTTTGATCCTTTACGATTAACAGTACGACAGAAACTTACTGTACTGTCTCTTGGGTTTAGCTCCGTTGTTCTTGTCCCCACTGCACTCTGTCTCCACTGTTTCCTGGATATTCGCGGGATATCCTTGCGTCTGCGCAGTAGTAGTAACCAGTTGCAAAAAGGTGATTGGCTGAAACACTAGACAGACATGTAAAATAACAACCACAACCCTCCTTATTTTTGTTACTTACTCCAGCCAATCGGCACTTGTCTATGAGGATTACAGGGTAATAACTGCCTGGTTAAAATGACCAATTTCCGCTTCTTATTCAATTCATGCTGCAAAATGGTCTGTAATAAAGCCCTGTCTGGCAGTTTCGCCACCGTGGGCAGGTATTAGCGTTGACAGACAGTCCCTTCAGCCAATCAGAGTGGTCATGATTTTACGTCATCTCCAGGTGCCGTTCTGTTTGCGTCCTGCATGCGGAAGTTAATCGTTTTAACCTGGCTACGTGGGGGGGTGACATGAATTTTGAAACCATGCTATTGCCCTTACAAGTCTGTAACTCTGACTGTATAAAAATGGACTCTTGGTTCCATTTGCATACTTTCTTGATCAAGGGAACACCATGAATATTAAAAGTTAGAGAAATACTGGTGTAATACCAAGTGGCTTTCTATATTAGAGTATAAGAGCTTTTTTTTGCACTTTTCATTAACATTTCATTATTGTGTTGACCTGTACAAATAAACATATTTGTAATTCAAAACACTTCAAAATGATGAAAACAAAACACTAGATCAAACAAATTTAAATAAGTAACTGGATTCATACGTGCTTGGCTTTGTGAGATAAAAAGGCCAATGGTTAGAATTGGTTTCAAAATAGACGTAACACTAACTGTGTTATAGTTAATCATCACACAAAAGGCCTTGTCCTCTGTCCTGGCACTGAGCTGGAGGTTTGAAAAACTGACTCCGGAAGACCTCATGGCTGTAGGATATTAGCACATACAGGCAATAACCGCTTTGCTGCAATTCATCAATCATAACCAAAAGAGCAATAGGCTAATTGCTGAGAATGCTAACCATGAAATCGTAAATGTTCACTGATGGAGATCTTTACAATTCTAATAGTCCTAGCTTGTCATCTGTCTTCTTGTGAATGTCAAATCTGCTCACAAAGCATCAGTTAGGAATTAATGCAGTAACATTGGTTGTCTTTTGCATTGAACTTTACACTGCACATTCCATTCAACTTCCGCAGTCATGCCATTTCTTATGTCACCTTCATGATTCCATATGCTTAATTTGTTCTTCTGCAGTGTAGCCCATAATTATATCTATACGCTATATAGTCTCAACCAGCCTCGTATATCCCAAGATCCTGAGTCCATGGACCCCTTGGCACGAGACAGCCACAGAGCACACACCTCCTCACACATCAATGCATGCAAATATAATTTCATTGAGTGTGGAGATTACCGTTCTAGAACTATTTAATAAAACTTTTGTTGTAATGCATTACATGATAGTGGACATTGTATTATATGTGTAACATCAACTATCTTCAAAAAGTGCTGTGTGATGGACAGTGATATGTTAATAACATAGTAACCCTTCTGCACTCCTGACTGTACTGACATCTCTTGATCTGACTCTTGATTGACTGTGGCAGTTGATGGTGTGATTAATATAGTCAGATGAGAAATCATACTAATGGTCTCTGCTTACTGTTAGATTGTGGGCCCGATCTTACACCTCCTGCTACCCAATACCCATTACCTGCAAATTTCAGATTTAGGAGCCTGTGCCAACCGCTAATGCAATCTTCCTCTCCCAAAACCTGCTACCCATTATGCCGACTCCCTTGCTGACATTGTGGGCGCGTCTCTTGCGCTCTTGCGCACAGAACAAGAAACTCCACAACAGAGTTCTGTGATCTCCTCGTTTCCTCCACAGCAAAGATCTGAATGAGATCATGCCACAGCTGTACAGACATCATCTGCCCTTAAGAGAATAATAACGTATGCAAGTAATACAATGATGCATGATTGAGAGGTAGAGCCGGTTGTTCAGTCCACATGTGACTAGGTGGACGCGCAATGACGGGATTTGGACGCGCTCTTTTACGCGCCGACATGCCAGTTGCGCTTTCCACAAATTCGGTATCTTGCGGTTCTGGTATCTCGCAGATTTTGGGTATTGGGTAATGAGAGGTCTGACCACCCACTACCCCATACGTTATTATTCTCTTAAGGGCAGATGATGTCTGTACAGCTGTGACATGATCTCATTCAGATGTTTGCTGTGGAGGCAACGAGGGAGATCACAGAACTCTGTTGTGGAGTTTCTTGTTCTGTGTGCCTCCCTCTGATCCTCTCCTTGAGCTCGGAGCACCTGAGATGTTCTCAGTGGTAGAAGGTAGATGTCATCATACCTGTTCCTCTGGCTCAATGCTCATCCAATGATCCGTTCTGCAGTATTTTAAAAAGCACCGCTCCCAGCAGCTATGCGTCTTGGCGCAGCTGTGCGTCTATGCGCAGGGGATATGTTCTAGATAACTCAAAAATTTATGGATGAATTTTGATGAAATTTCAGGAGTTGTCAGAAATGTGAAAAGGAAGAAGTGATTTTATTTTGGGTGTGGTCCGGAAGAAATCCTGGACTCTGGATCACTTTCAAATTTTCGATAACATTGCGCTGTTTAGTTGATTCTTGAACCCTAAAGCAACGACAATGGAGACAGGAAGGGAGTTCTGGAAGAGTTTATTTCTCTCATATGTAAAAAAAAAGGAGGATTCGAGGGTTGGCAGCCAAACCAACAATCCAGGGGACGAGGAAGGCAAGGAGGTGGCACTGCGACTGGCTGAATCAGGCGTTTCTATGGGAAGATCTGGCGACGAGTGTGGTTGAATAATGACTTAATAGGTACAGGTGTGCAGTGCCACACCTGGGCTGCTCGTCGGATGGGAAGGTGAAGGTGAAACAGAGGTGGGTTTAACAGGTGGAACGCCCTAACCACTCCCATGCATAATATGTGCATAATATAGCGGTTGGTGCAGGTAAGATCGTGGGTTTCGGGAGGTGGAAGATTGCGTTCTTTGTGGGGGAACGCCATTCGTCTGTATCCCAAAACTGTTCTAGAAGAATATTCAACACAGTACTCGGCTGAAAGTAGTCCATTTAATGGAGAGAACAAAAATATATTGCAACAAGAACAAATCACTGGTCAGTCAGTATGCAATGTTTATGTTTCTGGGACAGCTTCTTTCATCCGGAAGAGACTCTCATTTAAAAGCCCTCTCAGTTTTGCCAACACGTTGCCTCTGTCCTCTGTCTGCTCCTCCCTCGGGGCAACTCGATCTGAAAAACATATGGGACAAAATGGAACAGAAATCAATTCCTTGATACTTATAAGAAAAAATCCATCTGATCACTAAAGTATCTATAGAATAGCAATTATCGAAACAGGTCGAAATGGTTTAAGAAATGACCTTTGACAGGTGTTGGCACTGAGGAGTCTGTCCTCCTGTTTTCCCTTTGTCTGGGCTTCTTCGTAGTTGCTGTATCTGAAACGCAGACAAGAGATGTGTAACAATGTAATATGAAATAAGATGAATGACTTGAAATATAAAACACATTATGCAAACTGGGGCTGCATGATGTTGAAAATGTTATTTATTGGTATTTCTGGGAAATATTTTGATATTGATAGGATATACAATATTACAGTGTAGTTACAATTAATCATTAATATCTTAAGTGCTGCTACAGTGTAAAATAAGCATTATACTAAAAACTGATGATTAGCCTAATCTTTCCTTGCCTGTATTACCTTAGCCTGGCATTACGCAGACTGATATGTGGATTCACTCGCAGTTCCTCTAATCTAACAGTCTGGACTTCGGTCCATTGGTTATGAGAAATGAGAAAATGACTGGACCGATCATTGATTGTGTTTTACTCTTTAGGTGAAACACAGTCACTGATTGGCCTGGTAATTTGCGGATTGATCATGCTCTTTCCCTATGGCCCATATCGTGGAGGAACACATGAGTGGATCCATGCTATCGGTCTGGCAAATGTTAGGCTAGCATTACCTGGCTTATTGTAAATTGCTTTGGATTAAAAGTGTCAGGTAAATGCTTAAATTGTAAATTGTAAGACTCATCATAAGAGGTCCAATTTGTTTAAGGACTGACCGTTGTCAGTGCTTGGCTCCGAGGATGGTGGCTTCAGCTTTTCCTTTCGCTTCTTTTTTTCTGGTGGATCTGAAACATAGACCAAAGCTGTTTAAGAATATAAGATAGTTGAATGATATGAGATGTCAAAAACATTCTACAAAGCATGCTATGGCAACCTCATTAATGTTAGCTAATGAAAACTGCATTTTCTTATATAATAGACAATTAAGTTATTATTAAACAAAGCAGGCAATAGGCGACATCGATAATTCAGGCATTTCACTTTTTAGGGTGCCATTGAAGAACATTATTCTTCTTCTTCTTCATTGCTAATCCATCCATTAATCCATCTTCAACCGCCATTGACAGTGCGATTCATTGACTGCAATGCTGCCCCTGATGCTCCGATTCTCCGGCTGATCTCCCTCTCCATCTTCCCTTTTTCTCTCATTCATAAATAAGACCCCAAGACACAAATGAAAATTGAGGATACATTTTGTTATCAGAGTACTCTATACTGACCATACACAGCTGCCACCCCAGCAACAGTTGATGTTTCCATCTCTGAAGAACACTGACGGCCTTCAAAGAGAAAGATCACATTTGTAATTTTCAATTCATAATAAGTACACAAGGACACCATGAATAAAAGGGAAAAAAGAAAAGAGAGAGTATAATTAACCCCAATATGGTATTGCGAAGCCGAGAACAACTGACATAGAAACTGATGGCCGTGTCGTGGGTGCGACCGTTGTGAGCTTGGAGGTCTGCTTTATGAGCTGCAATTTATTATTTTATTTATTTATATTATTTATTTGTCAGTGTGGCAAACTAAAAGGCTGTATTGAGAATATTCTGCAGCAAAATCTCAAAACATCTTTTAAGAGCAACCAAACTACTGATACTTATGTGGGTTGACAAGGGTAATCTCTACATTTAATTATTTATTTCCACATATAATCCCCCAAGGTAAATGCGAGTTTAAGAGGTACTACACAAAATGAACATACTTAAGTCAATTGTCATCAAAAGTCTTTCTGCGTCACTCGGTTTCTTAAGATCTTCAGTTGGACCTATTACAGATAACACAAAAACAGGAGATGTAAGAACAGGTGTTTTCTCTGTATGTTAGATAAATACAAAATGAAATACAAGACAATAAAAAAGATAACTTATGGAGTAAGAACGCATATGGTATATGGTAAATCTGTTCCAGTATCTATAGAACTAGGAGGATAACTTTGTGTCACAGTGCAGGCACAGCTAGTCCCATAATATCTAAACCAGTATTGGCATGTATAGACATTTTTAAGTAGTGATGCAACAATATGATATGGTGATCGGATATCAGAGCCAATATTAGAAAAAAACACTGATATCGGATTGGAAAGGGATAGAAATCATGGATCAAATGTGCCGATAAAAGCACTCCATTCCAGTAGTCCACTTTGAGTCATATCTGTTCATCAAACCTTTTTTTAAACTCTGGAAAACAAAATCTGAAATAAATAGTAATAATATAAAAGTGTGCTGCCTGGCAGCTAGCAGGCGGCATAGAGATACTTAAACTGTGTGCATATCGTATCGGTAATTATATCGTGTCATTATCTTATCGATTTTGATGCTGCCATAGCATATACTGTATTGTATAGAAATGGAAAATTCATGATCACAGCATCAGTATTTTTAAGACTGAACATTCATCTCTGTGAGCGCCTCTTCCACTGTGTGTTTCCTGTGGCCCCTTAGCACTTGCAATATCTACAAAGACAAAAGCCTTTAACTTTACTATGTGTAACCACTTATGACAGACACCGAAATTATTATAAACAAGTAGAGAGAAAGAGAATGACGAAATCAGTGTACAGTGCTTCTGTAGAGGGTAAACATAAACCATTTACACATGTAGAGACACTTCAATACTGACCATTCATCTCTGTGAGCGCTTCTCCCACTGTGTCCATTTGAAGTGTCTCCTCAGCACTTTCAATGTCTACACAGACAAAAAGCTTTAACTTAATAAACACAATGGATGACCTATTATGACAGATACAGAGAATTTACTGTAAACAAGAAGAGAGAAACACAATGATAAAATCAGTGTATAGTGCTTCTGTAGACAGTAAACATAAACCATTATTGCAACCAAAGGTCGCTGTTTTCTCTGAAAACGAGCAGATTTTGTCTGCGTGTCCATTTTTCTCTCACCAACAAAACCCAAAAACCTGTCATCAAGTCAACAGTGTTGTCATGATGAGTCCTATATCTCCATATATGGAGTACCAATATTCAGTGGGTAATTCTGGCCACTATGAACTACCAAGATGTCATGATTAGACCAGAATGATTGATATAAATGTATGGAGTATAAATACTTTGTATGGAGGCAGCCCATATCTGAACTTCAAAACAATGAAATTAACAATGGAGAACTATACATCTCGCTCTTGGAGCATCTTATTAGCAGACCTGTATAGACAATTTTAGTACTGACCATCCATCTGTGTGGGCCCTTCTACTGTTTCCTCAAGTGGCTCCTCAATACTGTCAACATCTACAAAGACAAAAAGCTTCAACACTATGAATAGCAATCACACTAGAAGTATGCATAACACAGACACTTATGAAATTACTGAATCTGCTAACATCACCAAAATATACCATTCAAACTTGTATAGACATGGAAAATTCAAACATAATGACTGACCTGAAACCTGAAAATTAAAATGAAGGCCTGGACTCCCCTCGGCACTCTGGTTGACTACAAAAACACATGTTTGGCTTTTATTACCAATGGTTTATTTGTTTTTAACTAAAGAAATGCAGAACAAATTCTGGCACTTCAAAAGCAGACAACTAAAATAGCACAGAATACTGAAAAAGCAATATCTTATTTTGCATTTTTCATGTTGCAGCATGATAGTAGTGCTTTTCCCACAATGGGCAGACACTCATTACTCATGTTGACATATGTCGGTACTGTAGTTTATTCCAGGGTTGAATTTCTGTACATTTTAAAATCAATTACCTATTTCAAAAGATATATTGTCTGCTGCACTTAATATCTTTTTCATTTGGTCAACACCATAATGGTTGGCCTTTTTGAGGGTGATGCCATCGGGAAGTCCTGTCACTTGAAGTAAACCTTCTGCTTTCTTGTAGGGCAATAAACCCAAACCCCCGGCATCCTCTAAATGACACAGAAATCAGATCAGATTTTACACATACTGTACATACTATTCTACAGGTAACCAATGGCAGATAAGAACTCAGACAGTCTACTCCAGAAAAAACAGTGCAGTCTGTTTAAAATAACTGAGATCACTTGAGGTCAACGAATAAACAAACCCGAGTCAAATTTTCTTAGCATCTGTAAAGCCTAAAGATGCTTTTTGGAGTTTCTCAATTTTGACACAGTTTTGATGCACAGACAACTTAAATCTTTGACTTTTCGGATGGTTGTAAAGTACAGGCTAAACATTAAGAAAAACAGAGTATTACAGGATAAGTAACTGTATTGGGGTTAAGTAATGCTTGTAAATAAGTCTTTCCTACTTACTGTATTTCTGACTGAAGAGTGATGTAACCTTTTTACAAAGATCACTCTTTGAACCGGAAGAAGCCACTGTTGACGAGTGAGCAGAGAAGGAAACTCCTAGGAAATGCAATGGAGGATAACGACAAATAAGAGAAGGAGTAACTCCGCAAATAAATTAAGTTAATTACTGTGTAAATGCAGATATCTACCAACCATTGCAGTAGATGGCGAAATTGTTCCCAACGCCTGTCGCGTTGACGAAACCCTCTCCTCTTGTAGTGCAGCTTGAATGAAGCACCAAGTCAGGGTTTTGGGGGTCAATTGCAAGCATCACCACCTCCATTCCCACTGACTGAAGCCCAGCCACCTATAATCACATTAAGAACAAAAATACATTAAATATATAGAGAATTTATATTAAACAGCAGGGGTTATTTCAGACAACACATGATAAGGTCCTATAATACTTATGTTGGTATTTTGCAAAGCTGTTTTGACTTATGTATTGTATCAAATATCTACCAGTAATTATGTATTACGCATATGCATCTGCAACAAACTTATTTCGTTAAGCAAGGAACTGATGATGTGATGAAGCCAAACTTACCACTATTAGCCATTTTAACAGCATCCTTTTCTTATCTTTTTTTCAAATATTTTTGGGGGGCTTTTATGCCTTTGACAAGACAGTAGGCTGACAGGAAATGGATGAGATACATTGATAAGAGTTAGTCCCGTGGGCTATATCTATACTGGTGGCTTTATAAAGTTTTCATTCCAATTAATATCTTTGCACAAATTAGACAACCTAGAAGCTCACATCTCGCAAAGTTACGACACTTGAGCTTGTCAATTTACTGTTTCTAGCAAGAATTTAACCCAAATATGAATTATGGGGTTTTAGAGGTTAATTAGTATCTAAAAGCTACTGTATGCGTAGATTCAACCATAGACAATTATTTTGAATATTTAAAATGATAAAAAATTAGGGTTAGGATTAGGCATAGTTGTAAAAGCAAAACCGATGAACTGACATCAAATCAACATCTACAGACATAATTCTATGATTAAGTAGGACATTTCTGACCAACGCAACAATAAAGGATGGCATCAGCCTCGGTTTGCAAAGCAAGTCCTAGCCTATTCAAATAAATTATATTTCCCCAGACATATCAGTAAGCAGTGATCTCTTTGGTTGATTTCAAACCTCTATGTCGATCTGCTTGAGGTGCCCTTTTATTTTGCGCAGCCTGTCTTCTGCGCTAAGGGGTTGTGGGGGCTCTGCAGCGTTGAGAGCTGCAGCCCTGTGCCGATAGCCACTTTGAGTTGCTGCATCTAATGAAGACCACTTAGTGGCCGCCTCACTCAAACTATTGCTCGTGCCTGAGATTGAAGGGAAAAAGCACATAGAACCATGTCTTAAGTGTTAGTATGTATGGCACACTGAACCATGACAGTTATTTCAACACAGACACCCTGAACAAGACATTGTATAGACAGAATTACAGTGAGCAGTTCAATCTAGAAAGATGCAATTTAAAATCACAAGTGTGGTTGTCATGACGTAGAATTTTCCAGTGACGGCGCACTGTGTTTGTTTTATTTTTTCCTTTCAAGAGTTTTCCCTCTAGTTAGAAAGAGGGATGAGTACAATAGTGTTGACTACGGCAACCACACTAATTACTTTTCAGAATGATGAACAAATGGGTTTTAGGGCTGGGTCATATGCAGTATCTGGTGTCTAGCCTGAGTTTCATGCTACAATGACAGCTGAATTTACTCTGGATATATTGTTACATTGCTTTTAAAGGCTGTTTTTTGTTTGTATTTACCCAATTTATTTAGTATATCTAGATCACATTACTGATACTGCAAGCTGTGCATCTTCAATTTTCAACAAAAGACAGTGCAATATATATTCTAATACTAGTAATTAATAACAATTAAACAAGCTTACTTTGTAAAATCAATTAAAACATTAAGAAATGAAGACAAAAACTTTATTACGCAATCGTTAAAACTAATCCCTAAAAAGGTTAACAATAATGCAGAATGGTTTATGCTATGCTGCAGTACACATACTATAGTTAAAAGGAAAAGGCGCTCACCAGCACTTATTTCCTCTCCTACAAAGACATTATACCCTGAGGTGCCTTTCGTGTAAAGCATCTTGTGCTTTCGCTGCCGGGGGGCCTTTAATACGGAGGGTCTTTGCCCTCTTCTATGGTTCCCGATCCAGGTCTGAAATGACAAAATGTAATTAATGCAAGTCATAATGACTGACTGACTACCATTTAAAATCAAAATGCACAACAGGTGAAACAGAGCTTACACAGTTAATTGAAAAAACGTGATGATTTCAATTAGTCTATTTAGGGTCAATATTCCTAAACAATCTAGAGCAGGGGTGTCAAACTGATCCGTTAAAGGGCCGGTGTGGCTGCAGGTTTTTGTTCCAACCAGCAGAAACACAGCTGACTTGTTTCATTCAATCAACTGAACTGGTTCAGACCTTCAGTGAAGAAAACTAGTTGATTGACTAAAACAAGTCAGCTGTGCTTCTGCCTTGTTGGAACAAAAACCTGCAGCCACACCGGCCCTTTAACGGATCAGTTTGACACCACTGATCTAGAGTGTGGAAAAGGTGGTGGTGAAACCAGTTAGGGGACTGCCAGGCCTTTATTAATTTTAATTGACTTTTAAAACCCCATTATCTCCTCTTTCTTTCTTTTTTACTTTTCATTATATATATATATATATATATATATATATATATATATGTAGTGACATATTCCTGTTTACACAGTGATGTAACCTCTCCAACAGTAAAAGTCAGGAAAGTAAACATATGTTTCTTCTTGTAAAAAGTTAAGTTGTAAAATTATTATAATAATGAAAACATAAAAATAAAATAGCCAGAGGTATAGAGGAAAAACATTATTGAGATTTTTGGCTGTGCTAAAAGGACAAATGAGGCGCTAGAGGATGGGATCAAATAGAAAAAGTCGAAAGGAAAATGAGAGGTTCGGTATGCACAATTTAGATACAAGAATGTTATATTATATAGAGTTACCTGATAGGAAACTTACTTTTATCACTACGATTGACAAGCCTGTCCTTCGAGCTGCTTCCTGTAACATCTCATCTTTGGATGAGGAGGTGCTTGACAGCCCTTGTTTATAAAGGGCCTCCAAGACCTCCCTCTGCTCTGCTGAAATTGATGTTCTACTACCTATGGAATAATCAGGAGAGCAGAGGGGCACGCACACACACACAGTGTTAACGGTATTGCAGAACAAAAATAAAGTGTCAAAGTAACATAACAAAGCTAATATGTCATGACACATTGGGAACTTAATTTAGACACTTTATATGCTTGAATACATGCTGGCCAGCTGGCTATGGTACCCTAACCACTAGAATGATGTCCTATGGGCAATAATAAACATTAACCATTACACTTTTAAACATTAACCATTACACTTTCAAGACATGACAGGATATAGGCTACACTACACATAATACCAGAGATCTTACCTTTTTCAGCCATATTGGTCCTTAAAAGAAGGGAAAATAAAGCTTAATTTAGGTGTTTCTGTTTTGATTACACATATTAAAATGACAATAATCTAATTATATTTTTAGCCCACTGATGTGAGGTATGCAAGGGTAGTGAGACAATCTCTCCCTCTTTCTTACAGACAGCTGTCAAGTGAAGTTCTGCCCTCAGCTGACGTATGAAATCCGAGAACAACAACTTGAATATTACTGTTTTTTAATACACATGATCAGAGAAATATTTTTCATGCTTAGTGTAGGAATGCAAAACACAGAAACATAAAAATGGCGCTATGTGGTGGTATTCTAGTATTACCCATTACCAAGCATAAATATGGCATTTTGTCAGTGTATTAATTAATATTTACAAATTAGTTATACACTTTACCATCTTTCCCCCTATCGTAAACTGCACGAAATCAGAAAAAACAGGCACAAAATGCAAAATGCATCGGCTTCGCCAGCAACAGTGAGCGATTGTTTGCCCCTACGGACTGGTTGCTACGGCCCGCGGAGGCCCGGAGGTTCGTGGTCGAGAATGGTAACGAGAAAGAGGCATCCGACCTAAGTAGCCACAAAACAGCCCGCCGGCGGATGCATCCTAAACATCTCTTGGATACACATTCTGGCATTTAACTATAAATACATCAAACTATTAACTTCATTTGTTTGTACCATAGACTGGTTTGTACCAACCTGTTACGCGTCCGGCATGTATGGCGGGTATAAATCGGAAGCGGAAACAGTTGGGGTTGCTGAGCAACACCTTCTTCTTCTACAGTTTATATCTGAGTTTATCTCATCGCTGGGGTTTTATTTAATTTAATCTTAATCAAACTGAAGTTGTGTCAGATAAATATTCTAAAAGTGCGTTCATAAACAATACTACTCCTCTTTCCTCTGCTTCAATAAACCTACAAAACTCCATAGTAGTAGTAAGTAAGTAAGTTATGTCTTATTTGTGTGGCGCATATTCTCAGACCGGACACAAAGCGCTTCAAATTAAAAACACAAAAGCATCAACAAAACAAAGAAGCCCCAAAGAGAATACGAAAACCACAAAGAATGAAAGAAAAACTGATGAACAAACACAAAACACCATGGTAGTTTTGGTGCTGCACGCCGGGGGATTACGACCACCCCGCGGCCCCCCAGCGCCGCGTCCAGCCGGTCGGGGTTCCAGCGACCCGATCCCGGTTCTTGATGTGGCTCAGATCGGGGGCCGCCCCGGGCGTGTGTGCCAGGTGGTCCACCAGCGGGCTCAAAAGCAGCAGCGACAGCGGCTGCCCCACCGGCACGCTGCGGGGCGGATGCGGGAGGTGGCGGGGCTCCGGTCGACTCCAGTGGGTCTCATCTCCCGACGATCGCCGCTCAAAACAGCAACACAGCCCTTGATTGTGGTGGTGGGGGGACAAAAAGGGTTGAAAAACCAAGAAAAAAAACGAAAACGAACCAAAAATTGACAAAAAGGGATGAAAAACCAAAAAAAAGAGAAAACGAACCAAAAACGGACAAACAGGGAGCCACGCTGATCTGCGTCCGCATCAATAACAATAAATAATAATACGATATAATGCAGACAATTTTGTATATTATTTTTATTTTTGCTGTGGGAAAAAAAAGCAATGGTCACGTAACTGGTATGATCGAATCAATGGGGCCTACCGCATTTGTTTTAAATGAATTTTCCAGGCACAGAATGGTGACAAAACACCTACTAAGTTTCGTTTTCAATAGCAGTAGCTGGGATATACCCATAGAAAAGCCATTATCAACCCACAGAATAATGACAAACACCTACCGGGTAGACAGTATGCCAGCTACTCGCACCATTCAAAGCTCTGATTACACGTGACAAACTCCCTTTGAATGGACTGATAGCATTCGAAACGGGTGAAGAGTCAGGTGTGGGAACAGATGCAGACTTAAGAGAAACACTAAGGTCAGACTTTAAGGCCTGTGAAGCTGAGGACAGCCTTGATGCACATAACAGTGGAGAGTGTATTGGGCTTAAAGCTGCCTGGGCACAAGGGGGAGCAGATGAGCCAGAACCTGATTGAGATGGTCCAATCAGCGGCTGGAGACTGCGGATGCCCTGTGATGAGCACACCTGGTCACTTGACAAAGTAGCAGACGATAGTCAAACTGCGGGTGCATTTAAAATATGTTGTCCGTTAAAATACGTGCACTCAGCCTGCTTGGATGGATACCATCTCTGAAATAAAAGGAAGAACGCTTCCAGAAGAGGTTAAAATTGTCAATAAAAACCATCCTGTGTGCCGCACTGGAGCCATGAGTGGAGGCTGGGGATCGGGTTAAAACGTCCAACGCTGTGGCTCAGCGGAGGCAGAGGTCCGGAGATAAAGATACGCTATCCAGTCTTTCAACGTGTCGAGGAGCCTGATAAAATCCTGCTTTAAAATTTCAGACGTCTGCGTGGAAACGTCATTACATCCGACTTCGCCAGGAGAATGGGAATTTTTGCCTGGATGTCATTCACTTTTAAATAGGAACAAGATTCCATTTGTTCACGTTGCTTTAATGAATGACAGCAGTGAAATGACAATAACCAAACATGTTGTTAACGTGTCCCTAAATGCTGTCGGGCATAACTTCAACATGTTATCCACTTCCTGTTTGCCTGTGTGTCACAGTATAAAATAGCATGGTGCAACATTCTCTATCTCCCCCCGAGCCTTTAACACCCGTAAAGAAAGGCTGAGAAATAACAGACTGAACAAATTTCGCAAGAACGACAGCAAACAGCTGCGAAACATACAACAAACAGGGCAGCTATGTTTACAGAAACATATCACGTCAAGCCTAATAACCCCTCAAAGGCTACCCCACAACATAGTCCTTGTGCCAGGCAGGCACACTGGTCGCCCGCGTGGAGCGGCGTAAGCCCGCCAACGGTGACGCGTGGGGCGACGGAGGCAGCGCAGCCCCGGGGGCCACAGGGGTCCCAGGGGTCACAGGGGCAGGAGATGGCGAGAGGGGGGCGCCTCTAGTCACCGGCAGGGAAGACCGCCCACCGAGTCGGGGAAAGTCCAGGGGAGGCGGAGCAAGAGGAGAGGGGGGCTGTGATGGCAAGGGAGGTTCCGGCTCAGTTCCAGCCATCGCTGGAGTACTCAGGGATCCAGGCAGCAGTGGCAGCGTGACAGGTGGTGCGGTGGTAGCATGGGACGCCAGGTCGTCGTGGATCGTCCGCGAGGGAGGCTGGTTGTCGAGGACAGGGAGGAACCTGCGCAGGAACCTCCGGTTCCGAAGGGAGACCCTGCCCGACCCATCGATCTTGACCACGTACTGACACGTGGCCTCCCTGACACGGTCCCATGTCACGGACTGCAGAGACTCAAGCCCTGCGGCGCACCAGGCCAGGTCACCACCCTCGTCATCGTCCACGGGCCCCGTTTGCCGAATGAGAGACAGGACGTTGGCGTGTGTGCTGGGTGAGAGATGGGTTACTATGGCAGCATTGTCGTCTGGGAGATCCATGGGTGACGGGTATGGGCCACCAACAGGTCTGCGCGACATGGCATCCGCCACCTTGTTCGTCATGCCTGGGACATGCATGATGCGAAAGCGGTAGCGCAGAGTTTTTTCCTTGAGGTTCCTGAGGCGAGGGTTGGGTATGTCATCGAGCGCCCTGTCGCCGAGAACCTTCAGCAACGGCTTGTGGTCTACAGCCACGATGAGGTCCTTGCAGCCTAAAACGAAGTAGCAGGCCTTGTCCAAGGCGTCGGCGACCGCAAGCGCCTCGCCCTCTATGGGCGCGTATCTGGACTCAGCTGCATGGGTGAACCTGCTGCCGACCAGAGTCACCTTCCAGCCATCAGTGCAGCAGAACGGCTTGACTGGCGCGCATTGGCAATGTTTCTGGAACAGCCAGAAGCCGACTCCCTCCTTCGACCAGTCCGTGGCGAGACATGTGGGCTTGGATTTGTCAAAGATGTGGACACTGCGCTCGATCTCTCGGACGATCGTCTCCTTGGATTCACGGAACACGTCCTACCAGCTCCGGGGACCACTCGAAACACACGCCATTCTGCAGGAGCCTCCGGAACGGTTGCATGCGCTCAGCCATACTGAAGGCGTAGGCTACCTGGTTGACCAGTCCAAACCAGGACCTGACATCGGTGACGTTACGCGGCCGCGGAAAATCCCTGATCGCCTCCAGGTAACGACTGCATGGCCGGACATCAGTCATGGTGATGGTAAAGCCAGCGAAGTCCACTGTAGGTGAGGCAAAGATGAATTTGTCGGGGTTAAGGACAGTGCCATTTCTGCCGCAGATGTCGAGCCATTGAACGGCTTGGAAGTAAGCCTTCTCGATAGTGTCAGCCCACAGCAGCGTGTCGTCCACACACTTGGTCTTGTTCCCAATGTCCGCGACCACTTCATCGTAACGCCGTGAGTATCCGTCCCCCGATGCGATGTACCCCTGTGGGGCCGAGAGGTACCGGTATCTCCCCCATGGGGTGATGAACGTCGTTTTGTGGCGGTCGTCTGCATGTAGTGGGACACTGTGGTAGCCATTCCAAGCGTCAAACACGGTCTTGTATTTCCCACTGGGCACCTGCCTCGGTTGGTGGAAGGGGGATTGTGTGTGGTGGGTCTCACGGATGGCATGTTTGTTAAGGGCTTGAAAGTCAACAGTGCGTCGCGGCTTGCCATTCTTTTTCGCGCATATCACCATGCGGTGACACCATGTCACAGGTGTGCCAATGGGCACCTCCTCCAGCACCCCGAGGCGGACATCCTGGTCGAGGCCAGCCTTCACCTCGCTCTGCCAGTGAATGGCCACCGGGATGGGGGTGTGGTGGGCCACAGGCGTCGCGTCGTCATCGAGCATGAGGCGAAGCGGTGGGCCGGACATCCGCGGCAGGGGCTGGTGAGGGCATGTGTTGAACGTGCTCTGAGCATATAGCTTCAGGAGGTGCCCCCGTAAAGCCTCCCTGTTGGCCTCCGTGGCTGGCATGGGAAGCGTGGTTGGTTTAGTTGGGGGCTCTCTGTACGCCGTGGACAGTCACATGGGTCCGAGGTCGCCAGGTTGACCTCACCAAGTGTTGGGAACTTGTCTGATATCATGCCAAGGTCCACGCAGGCTGCACGAGAGAGGAATATACGGTCCGAGGTGTCCGTCACATAGGCGATCTGGCGTGTTTCCAACCTCCTGGCGTCATTGCTGCTGCCGGTGAACCTGACGATGGCAGCCCCAAGGATGCGTATGCCCTCATTGTTTGCAGCCCTCATGGTCATGGACACTGGGATAAGATCGTCAGTGTTCAGGCCCAGTTGCTGGGCGACCTTGATGCCGATCAGACAGCTCTGGCAACCCGTGTCAGCCATGGCGTGTAGGGTCACAGCGCGGGTGTGTTTCCGAAGGTCAAGTCCCAGTGCTTTATAATCACCACCACGTACAACAGTGAGGGTGAGACGGATGTATGGCTGTGGATTAGATGGGCTTTTCATCCACTTATCACACATGTCGTCATATAGGTGGTGGGCTAAAGGCAGCGTGCACACCTCACTGTTGGTACTGTCCATGGTGAGTGTGCATAATTCACCAAACGCTGCCTGCTGTTCCTCGCACACCCCCGTCAGCTTCCTCTGGTGGGGGTCTGGATGTAACGGCCGCCCAGACAGACCTTTTCGAGGTGATTTTGGCGGTTGCATTTCCGGCACGTCTTGCCATATGCGGGGCATTCCATACGCCGGATGCGCCAATGTGGTGTCTTGCCATGGCCTGTCTCACTACAATAGATGCAGGTCCCCTCAGGCTTTGCCTTTGTTTTTTCTGTCCTTTGGACCCCCTTGTTGCGGACATCCTGCTGTTTCCCTCGTCGATATGAGCTGCTGATTGAATCTGTGCCATGAGAGTTGAGCAGGCGTGAGGCTGAGCGCTTTCCAGACTCTTTAGCTTCAATGTACTCTATCATGTCTTTTAATGGCATATTTTTTGATTTTTTCACCCAGTAAGTCAAGCTGTATCTCTTGGTCTGCAATGCCTCGTGCAATTACATCACGTAATATCTCCTCCGTAAAGTCATTTACTTGGCCGCAGCCCTCTTTAGTGCATTTCATTTCATATTTACATGTGCCTGCCTGCCCCTTCAAACGAGCGTGGAATGATCTGATGGGCTCCTCATGTCCCTGCCGCATATTAGATAGGGCCACTCGAGCCACCATTGTGTTTTCTTTCTGCACGGACCCGCGAGTGCTTTCATGGCTGAGAGGACGTCTT